>CAEFZP010003475.1:0-112500 GCA_903064625.1 Mallotus villosus | reverse complement strand
ATAGACAAGAATCTCAGCTTTTTTGCGTGTTTCTTTTTTCTTTTCTTTTTTACCAGACGTACTACACAAGTCCTTGTCTAAAATGGGTCACATTGTTAATTTAAATCACTCAGATATAACTAAAAGCATTAGTTGACTAATGTTCACGGAATTATTGGTGTGACAATATTGTATAAAGTTGGGGGGGACTATGAATATAGAGGTCCCATGAAGAGTTCAAAACTAATCTTTCATTCTTGAAATGTAATCATGTATCCTTGATCTTGGTAGGCGCAGATGTCCCCAAAATAGTTTATACCATGATATTCCACAATTGAAAGAGTATTTACCATCGTTGTCATAGTGGTGAAAGATATCCAAAAACTGTGATGCGGAGATCTCCACTCCTTGCAGGTAAGCGTTTGCCATGTTTCCGAATAGAGTTGGGGACGAGAGCGCACCGGTAAGCAATGCAGGACTTGCCGAGGCTCTGCAACGAATAGGACGCTTTGATCAGTCCGTACACGGTATTTAAAGAGCGCAATATCTCGGTAATCTTTTGGCGTCACCCCCTCCCCTACCGAGGTCGGGAAACGGAGCCAAATGCGCAAGTCCCCTCCTACAGCTTCCCGCCGCCCCGGTGTGCCGCAGGTAGCGCGGGCTTAGCACGTTGACACGCGTCAGGGGTGCGCGGAGATGTGAGCTGAATTTAAATAAGAACTTTTTACATATAAATGCACTTTTACATAGGTTAGTCAGTTTTACATAGGTTGGTCAGATAGGGAACGTCAGTCCGTTTTTCAGTCGTACAAAAGATTGGAATTTGAAACATCCAAAATAGATTTAATTGCTACAGATAATCTATTGGCCAATTGGTTGATTCTGGAGATTAACTAAAGATTGTTTGCAATAAATGTGGCATTTATCCTAGATGTTATGTCTTATGCCCAAAGCCAACCGTTAGCCTATACTTTGAAGTTAATCTTACAAAAAGAGGGCCGTTCAGACCTGATTGTTATGAGGGTAGTTTATTTATGCTCTATGCCACAGGAGAGGATTCCATTCAGATGACTTTCTTCCAGTAATTGAAAATCCTTGCTTTTGTCCAACACTTGTGTCCCACTTCTATCTCATTCCCCCTCTCTTTGACACATTTCCAAATCAAAGCAAGAGTCCATGCAAACTCATATAGTCTCAAACATGCCACATAAACCTATTTTGGAAATCATTTCTCAAACTGCTCTGGTTAGATCATAGTGCTTTTTTCCACCTCGAAATCTGTATCTCTAAGATTACTATACTGGTTAGGCCATGAAAATAACCAATACCAACCCCGCCACACACAAACACACACACAAACACACACACAAACACATACATACACACTCACTTGCATGTGTATTTCACACAGACAGTGTCTGGTGCAACATATTTTAACAGCAAATCAAGAGGTGTTTGGGGCAAACAATGTGTTTACGGGGCCACAAAGAACACAACTTTTCCAAGGAAATCTATTCCCATGCAATACTGTAAGTCTCTGAGGAAAAATATATAATGCTGAAGACTACAAGCAAAGGCAGCTTCAAAACTATGAAGAGTGTGTGCATGAATGTAAGATGAGTATACATTGATTGTATTGGATAGTAGTACAGTTGATTTTGCCTATGTCTTGTGACATTCTCCGCTAGAGAAAACTGCATTTTGTATTTCTTCATGCAGTCGTGCATGAATCCTGTTTCCAGGACAGTATCTAGTATGAATGGTACTGCTGGGTCATGTTATGTTAGGACTGCATTATAAACAGATTTTTTTTACAGACCCAATGGTAATGGTGTCTCTAGGGGACATGTTTATCCCCACATGACAGGAATGACGACAACGAGGATGATGGTGATGATGAGGACGACGATGAGGAGGGGGATGATGATGAGGATGATAATGACGATAAGGATGATGATGGCAATTTGGAGGAGGGTTGCTATTACCACGATCATGATGCAGCTGGTTTTTGCTCCCGGGGCCTTTCCATGACTCAGGCTCGTCACACCTGTCCTTTCCCCTCAATTTCCCATCAGTCAATGGGACAGAATATGACACAGTCATTCATCACCTCAACACCCCAGCCCATTGGTAGGTGTCAAGGGCTTGTCAGGGCCAGGTCATTATGTAAAAAGACTGTTTACCCTGTTACCCTCTCCTGGATAAATAAGGTTTAGGTTTATATATTAGATAGATAGATAGATAGATAGATAGATGGATGGATGGATGGATAGATGGATAGACAGGGCGAGACACACAGACAGGCAGACAGGCAGGCAGGCAGGGATGGGCAGAAGCAGGCATGTAACAGGAGCATGAATCCATACAAAAGATGCTTCCACAGTGTACACAGGCTGCAGTAGAAGAGATCAGACATACAGTGGGAGGTGTGGTGTCATGAAATGTAACACGGTCACGTCTGAGCATCATCTCTCCTCCTTGTTACTCTACTTTACGTGCTGTGTTACCCCCATCTAAATGACACCCCTAACCCTCTGGGCGGGCAGCCACAGAAACACTGCTTTTCTCTCCTCCGTCCACCATGTTTCCCTCCCTTCCTCCCTCCCTCCTTTCCTTGCACCCCCTCCCTCCATCCAATCCTTCTCCATGCCACTTTTCTCTCTCTTCTCCCCCCCTTTGTTGTGAGAAATGAGCGTTTGACTCAGGCTGCAGCCTGTCTTCAGAGACGTGGCCCCGCTCTTATCACCCTCTGCTGCGCGTTGCCAGTGAGGGTTTGCTGCTCTGCGGGCAGCCAAGGTCGCTGTAATAACACTTTACGGCAGCTGGCAGCTTTCTTTAGGGTTGGTGTGTGTAGGGGGTGGGAGTGGGTGGGTGGGTGGTGGTGGGGGGAGGGATGGGGGTGGGGGGGGGGCGGTGACGCAGGTTACAAACAACTGCATCCCCGAAATTGACCTCCTAATAGTACCATGCAGGATGTCCATTGTGCGGTGTATAAGTGTCATGATGGTAAAATGGCTTTTTTTTGTGTGCGTGAAAGAAATCAAGAATGAGGTGTGTGAGTGTTTGGGTGTTTGGGTAGTGGGGTGGGGTGATTGTGCCCTCTCATAACACACATTTGTATAAAAACACAAAGCACAAAGTCAATGGACTGTATTTCAAACACCATCAAACACAATTGCCATCAGTACAGACTGTATCCTCATTACAATAAATCCTGGACAATAAGCCTTAATGATATATGATAATTTCAGATATCTCCATATTGTTGTTTTCTCATAAGAAACAAACACCTCATTATCAGCTGCAACTCAGCATCCATGTGATAAACCACTACCAAGTGTCAAGCTCTGCTTTTAGGGGCCAGCCCAGACTATGTGGAAGGTGTGGGAAGAGAGTAGACTGGTGCCAAACCATTAACACTGCACATACACAAAACAACATTCTAGCTGAGCATAGGAACACTTTCAGGGACAGACATATTCTGACACAGTGCTCATCTTCAAGAGGTCTTTCCTGCCAGCCGTCATGTGACCATCATGTGACCGTACAATGAGTCGGTCTGTTTACTGGATACAAGTCATTGAGCCTGTGTAGTGGGTACTGTTATGGTTTGATATATTTATCAAACATACATGCTGTATAAGTCATAAGTGTGATTTCTATATGTCTGAAATATGAGGATAGATTACCGTCATCACAACTTTAATACTGTGGCTTTGACCTTGCTGTTCCTAATGTGATTATCTGTTTAAACTTTTGGCGACACACCTAGAGCCTGGTAGAGATTCGACAAAATTGTATTTACTGTTTGAGGTTCAGCGCTTACCTCTTGTATCAGTTAAAATAGTGAGCTGTGGCAAACATGTTGTAGGTAATACTGTCAATTAACTGTTGATATATACTGTGAATACTTGTATTATTGCTACAATGTATGCTTGTATTATTACTGTGTATTACTGTGTGTACTTGTAGTATAACTGCATTATACTTATATATTACTTGTATTAGTATTGTATTACCTGGGTTTGTACATGTGTATACTTGAATCATTACTGTGTGCAATTTTAAGGTGTTATTTTGATATGCATCTCTCTAGATTGTATGGGGGCAGTTGTAACATAATTTTCATAAAAAATATAAATATTTATTTTATTCCAAGAGGCTAGACCTAAACAGCAACCCCAACGTATTTGTGGAAGCATAATACTCAACCATAACACCACATCACACATTCCAGCACCACCCTCCCTCCTATTCCGCCACACACATCCTTTTAGTAGTCTCTGGAATTCCTCCCCCCTCTGCCATGATGTTATTACAACACATTACAGTTATTTACAGCACATTACCGTGGCAACATGCAGGCCACATCCCATGGGTGTCATTGGGCTCCATCTGGTTGTAATGACACCCAGTTCCAGACTAATAGGGGACCTGGCTGCAGCGCCTGTCTCTACCTCTCACCCCTACCGACTCGTCACGGACTGGCCGGCTCCTCTGTCTGGCGGCTGTGGCTGAGAGACGCGGCTGACGGGGGTCATCGCCTCGGTCCGAGACACCCTCGAGGCGTTTGGGTTTGGTTTTAGTGTATCATGGCTCCACATGGGTTGGTACAGGTGAGTTTTAATTAGATGGAGATTTTAAGTTTGTATCTCTTGCTTACTATCTCTCTCTCTCTCTCTCTCTCTCTCTCTTTCTCTCACTCTCTCTCTCTCTCTCTCTCTCTCTCTCTCTCTATCTCTCTCTCTCTCTCTCTCTCTCTCTCTATCTCTCTCTCTCTCTCTCTCTCTCTCTCTCTCTCTCTCTCCCTTTCCTCTCTTTCTCCCTCCCTTCGTCACTCTGTCTGTCGAGTTGACAGCCTCCATCATTTGAAAAGCCTTGGTGCAGAGTGTCCCCTTGGTCAAGTCCATACAGTAGATCTCAAAGACACCATATCAACCAATTCCAGCGTATTTTGGTGACATTTGACAAATGTTCAATTACCAAATTTGGGAGAAATAAATGTTCACTGCCTTGCATTCAATCTTGAATCTAAATGCAACAGAGTGTATTTTACCCTCCAAAAAGCTAATTAATGGACGGCATGGTGCTCTAACTATAGTTATTAACAGTTTCCATGAAGGCTGTAAACTTTAATGTAGCATTTGGCCACACATTAGATTACATACATTCTGACAATAACATCTAAACTTACAATACAGTATCCAACTGTGGTGTCCAGTAGCTATGTGATCCTTGTGACCAGTCACACACGGGTAGCCAATCACTTTTTCTGAAAACAATCAAATGTATATTAATATGGAGGTGAAATTTGCTCTTCTTTTTAAGTATTCATAAGTACAAGCTGTTTACAACCTGGTCGTATAGTAGGAGAATGGAAAGTGTTTACCCAGTGGGAGAGCTGGCAGACAGAGAGTGTGAGTAATGTTGGCGGTGTGTCACACAAACAGTATTCCTGTGAAACACACCTGAGGTGGCCCATCTCCAGCCTAGGTCACCTGCGAGACGACATGTGGGCTCATTATGAATAATGAATGACCAGGGAAATGTCACAAGTAAATGTAAACATTACAGGAACATCACCCTGTTCAGCCTGCTGACTTGAACCACAACAAGGCCGGTATTCACTCGATAATTTGTCATTATTATGTGAAGAGTTGATGTATACTGAAATGTCATTAAGGCATACTATGCAATTTAGCAGTATTTATTGGTGTTTAGAATTGCACCATAAACAGTTTACAATGTAATTCGACTGATAATATCCTACATCATTCATCGTTTCCCTTGTGGGAATTGTTTTAAAAATACAAGGATTCATTGTACAAAAAAAATCTATATTATAGTTTATAGTTTAAATTATAGTTTATTGGCATTCGTGCTGTTGGTGGTCGTACTGTACATGCAGTGATAGCATGATAACCAGTATACTTTATTAGTATTCCTGCTGTGTATGTTGGGAGCGTTACAACGGTTTAGGGAGTCCTCCCAGTTGTAGTCTCTACAGATACCAACAACAGTCTGTGTCATGCACAAGCAATGCTTGTTTGCGCTTCTGTGAGCCTGTTCTCTACAGACAGGCAGTGTCACACCATTAACTCCAGGGCCCTCTCTGCAGCGTGCTTTGCATTCAAATCCCGTCACTAGCACACCTCTGAAACGCTATGTATGCAGTGCAGCTTCCACTGGGCCGATTGAGGGAGCCCTCAAAGATCAGCAGAAGTATCTTGTTCAGATTGGGAGCAAAACTGAGTTTAGCTTCAACTGTAAACTAAGATGTGAAGCTATGGAATCTGGATTCAAATGAGATGTCGGAGAAAGTTATTCAATTCAAGCCCTAAATGCTGTTGAGTAGATTCGGTTGGAATGTTTTTCGCACGGGAATCGTTTCCTAGTGTCTCCAACATTCAAGTCAAATAAATATTATTTGTGTTCTTTCTACATAAGCCTCTGCAACCAATTTCTATCAGGCAAGCCCATTTCAAAATAGATGTACACCAGTACAGAACATGAAACCCCAAAGCAAAACCCACTCCCAGACTCTCACTAGGCAAGTCCTGTGATACAGACCTCTGTGCTTTCTTTTTCTGAATGTTTATGTCGCTGCCTTAGTCCACAGCGCCTGCTCTTGTCTTCAAAGCTAAGATCAGATGTATTTACTCCCGTCCGGAAATAGTCCCCTTGCTTCCCTTGCCTTGCTGTTAGTCTTACTGTAGGGGCGAAACAATAAAACACCTGTACATTAGCCAAGCTTGCCAACTCATTTCCTCCTCTGCCTGGGTGTGTGCCAGTCCAATCAGTAACTCAACAGACTTCTCCAGTTATTATTCAACTGAACCTGAGTGTCTACTGTCTGGATGAGGATGGAGGGCTCATAAAATGGCCCGAATATCTGAATAACAGTCTTCTTCACGTATTTTCTTTTCTTTTTACACACAGCATAAATCCTCAAGATGCAATATGGCGAGACAGTGTTGTAAACTCTGGCGGCAGCAAAGTAATACTGGGGCTGTCGGGGAGATACTCCGCCCTGTCCATTTATCTTTACGGTTTGGAATCCACCACATGAGCCTAGACCCCACAGTATCAGGAATTCAGGTTTAAACCTAGGAACCAAAATATAGCACAAATATGTACAACCTCTCATAATGGCTGACATTCTGTTATGACTGACATATTCCTATGATGTCACATTTGATGCTTTTCCCATAATGCACCACAGAGCATTTTTCTTTCTCACTTCGAGTTATTAATTCCCTTGCCAGCGTTTTGGCGCCCTTGACTCTTTGAGATCAATGAATGGGTGGGATTTTCAATGATGGATTTCACCTTAAACCTCCTTCTAAGAGATGGGTTGTTAGCTTCAATGGGAAGCCAGGAGGGCACACAGATCTAACTGAATGGAATACATTTTCCGCTGAGTCATTTTTTATTTTTTGCATGATTTGGAATTCCAGCTGCTTTGGCATCACATTTTTTATTTGACACTAAGCAGACACTGTTGGATAGTTATCCTTTTTCCAGAATATGGGGTTGAGTAATGTTCATTTGACCATATTGGCTCATACGTAGAAACATCAAAAGGAAATTATCTTATGGGACACGTTACAGCACTGACGTCGATCAGTTAGATATAGGTATATAACACTTTTTTTCATAACCAAAAAGCCTTACTGTTTCCATAGAAATGATCATGATATTGGATGTCCTGTCCATGGTAAAGATTTGCCGATCACTCTTTCTCAGTAAGTAACATACTGACAAATAATGCAACAATTGTTGAGTTAACATAGATTAGAGTGAGACATACATGAGGTCATAATTGCCAATTAGCAGGTGAGTCATCCAACATGAAGCAGGTTGAAATGAGGTTTTGCCACTGTTGAAACAAACACGTTATTAAGCCTTTTGCGTATCTCTGGGATTTCAAACGAAACACATAGGACAGATTAGTTATTTTCATTTGAAAAGATAAATGTTAATGTAAAAGTATGTTGTCAAATGAATTATTTAGCTTGGCCCCCGATTGTTGAACATTCATCTGTGGGACTTAAAGTGAACATGAGGTTACTCTGAAAATTGCTTTATTTATGTTGACATTAATCGGGTAGATTACAATTACAACTGAATGAAATGAATTAAATAGCTAGAAAATGCACATCACAACTGGAACTTCAGTTCACTGTATACTACGTTGTTTTATCTACAGCATGCACAGTTTAGATATTGATAAACGTGTGCTGTGTTGTCTTGAGTTCAAGAAACAATACATTCTTTGACAGATTTGCAAATAACCAACCGGTGAATTGATAAGTAACGCAGCCATAAAACAAACACGGAAATTGCCTATTTGATTGCAATTTGTGATAATATGTAAAACAAAAAACTGTCTGCTTCTTTTAAAAGCAAATTCATTATTGGGAAAGCATTTACATAATTGAATGTTACTGATAAAAAGTAAATGGCTTGATGATTATGAATGTGCATGAATATGTATGATTTATGACATTTACTTTTAAAAGAAAAACATCACGTTTTTGCTTTACTCATGCTCTTGGATTCCTGTAAAAGGAATAACTATTGAGGCTGCCTTTAAATAGCCTACTTCTAACCCAGTGACAATGAGATGCAAAATGCACACAATATTTCATCAGACAATTAACGTGTTTCCAAAAGTACATACATGTAATCTAAGAATGTATCTATTTATCAGTAAATGTTAAGGTAAGGTAAGTAAATCATTGACTATTTATGGAAACACATACACATCACCTACTGAGAACTGGGCACTACAGTCTGTATCAAGTTACATTTACATTTAGCAGACGCTCTTCTCCAGAGCGACTTACAGTAAGTACAGGGACATTCTCCCTGAGGTAAGTAGGGTGAAGTGCCTCGCCGAAGGACACAACGTAATTTATGGCACGGCCGGGAATCAAACCAACAACCTTCTGATTAATAAGCCGACTCCCTAACCGCTCAGCCATCTGACCCACCAAGTTGCTACACGTCAGTTGCTCAGGACTCAAGGGCGTGCAGTGATGTAGTTTAGATGAAATGTTTCAGTTTACAAAGAATACATAGGCCTCAAAACATAAACTGGTCAACACCATTTTAGCATTTTAGATGATCAATGTAAATTCTGCACAATCCAATATGCAAAATTGTCTGAGTTGCCAAACATGCCCCTTTTATGCAAATACTCAAAAACTCTTATTAGGTTAACTGTCTGTCTGTCTGTCTGTCTGTCTGGGCATAGTATGAGGTGGCATGTAGTCAGGTGTCTTGCTCAGAACCAAAGTAAGTGCAGTGTTTGTTAAACATAGTACCCTACAGATAAATATAGGCCGATATGTAAACGCAACAAACAAATCTAAATATATAAAAGCATTCCCTGCCTAGCGTTCACCCCATGGGCACTGTATCAATGCTTGCGACAATACTTTATTTCTCTGTAGCTACTTGAATTGTTTTTCTCGAGAAACCTAGTGTCCAACACAGGATCCACTTTGTCACTGAACGTTCCATTTCTCACATTGCCATAAAATGAGGGCAATTGTGGTGCGAAGAGTCATGGATAGGTAGGGTTAGCGGCCTAGATACGCAGTAGGCTATAGTTTGGCTTAACCTTAGCTACCCACATCAGTTGTACTAAAGCCATCTACTGTCTGTGGTGATGGCTAACTGACAAAGCTATTCATAAAGTTTTAAAATAGGGAAATGTACAAGAGAAATCATGCGTGTTTAACAGGAAAACCAGAAACCAGTCGCAGCAGCAATATAGCCCACCATTTTTTATTAAGCTATCTAACGATTGGCTGAGAGATGGAGCCTTAGATCACTCAATCAGGCACTGTACTAGTTAAAATAACAAAATAATCACTCATTCTGTATATCGTGATAGGGTCTTTGGTAATCATGGAGATCATTTGCATTTCCTCATTGTGACAAGGAGGCTAGGGGGAAGAGAAAAAAAAACAATTTATCCTGATAAGTCTGCAATTTCCTTAGTGTAAAAATCGAAAGGAATGATTGTGATCGAACTCCTTCCCTAACTAGCCCCGCCTTGTTTGGCTGGGCAGGTTAGTGTGAGTGATTTGTCCAGGGATCTCATGACTGTATTTATAAATTAGGCCTTTGTGAGACGCCACCAATCACTCTCCAAATTGTTTTACAAAGTATGTCATTCTTCGCCAAGGCCCATTAGGACTGAGTTTATGGCACATCTGCTAGAATCAGTCTATATGGAACTGTGACCTAAATAAAGATAGTCAACAAAAGTTAAGATTTAAAATTAGGTAAACCGTTTCTGGTCCCAATTGTTTTGTAATTGTAATGTAATTGTAATGTAATTGTAATGTAATTGCTAATCAAAGCTGAGGTCAGTCGAACAGTTTTTACACACACATATACAGTACACACACGCAATTGCAAACAAATAGGCAGTCTGATTGATTTATGATTCTTTTTATTTATATATATATACAACAATATGATGTCATTAAACACATCTGTGTCCTGCAAGCCTTATCACTACAGTGCAGGGGATGACTCTGCATAACTGTGGCTGAAGAAGCCCAGTAAATATAGGAGCGTGCACTTATATTCTCCATTTGTCGTTCTCTTGTTTAGCATTTATAGGTGTATGTCACATAGTTTCACTTAAATTAAAATGGAGCTCAGAAATGAAAGATTGTGATAAAACAAATGGGGGGCATTTTCTCTTTATGTGGTCTAACAAATGTTTTTATGGTTTGCATATAATTCCAAATAGGTAATGATATGTTAATTTTAAAAAAAGAAATACATTTTTTGTGAAGATTGAACTACTCAAACTATTTCTGTTAATTTGAAAAACTTAATGAAGCACTAAATATAGTATTGGGCTCTTGCTATAAACAATGTCGGAAAATAAACATGATAATCACACAAAAGCAGTTGGGGCACAAAAATAATCACTTAGGAAGCTGTTTTTCTGTGACCAAACAACAGCTAAGGAAGAAAAATATTTTTAAATTGAAGAGGATTATTATCATCTGGATATTGGTTTGGTTGTGTATCTTTTGCACACCATCTGTCATTAAATGCAATTTTCTGGTTGGAGGGTTTTCATATGTACTGTACTTCACAGAGAAAAACCTTTGTGGTGTTCATTTATCATCCTCCCCTCTCCTTTCTTTACATCACCCTAGCTCTCACTTCTTTCAATATCTACAGTCTTCCTCTACCTTCTCACTTTTCTCTCTCTTTCTCCCTCTCTTTCTCTCTCCCTGTCTCTCCCTCTAATACTTTTAAATATCCTCGTTTCAGTGCTTTAGATTATATCTTCACATATGCTTTTAAAATTTTAACATTCTGGCTCTCTGGGGAAAAAAGCTTAAGATGGCTTTAGGAAATTTAAGTACATCAAAAAAGGGGTTTCACTTCTTGTATTTTGTTAGGAACACCAGATTGAGAAGTTAGAAAAAGACTTGTGCAAAGAAAGGTATATTTCTGTGTATATGCTTGTGTGTGCACTTGTGGTTCTATCCATCTCTTGGGCTCTTTCTACACCTCTCTACCTCCCTCTTTCTTTCTCTTCCCTTCTCTCTTATCCACCCGAGCATCTATCTCCAGGTCCCTCAACCCATTTTACACCTTCCCCTTTCTCTCATATTTGGAATATCTCCTGTAGGTCGGCCCCACCTCTCCTCCACCTCTCGCTCCCCTCCTCTCGCCACTTCGGTTCTCCCACTCTCCTCTTCATCTCAGCACTATCCTTGTACGCTCCTCTTCCTCCCCCACCTCTCCTGCCTCCCTTCCTCACCCTCCCTCCCTCCCTCTCCTCCTCCTCAGCCGTTGATGCCCTGGTCCACATGGTGGGAGCGAGCGATGAGGGTGTTGAGCATCTGCTGCAGCATCTCCGCCCGCATCTTGCTGATCTGGAGAACCTCCTCGTGGTTGACTTTCTCCTCGCGACTGTAGTCCAGCGACACCTAGGAATATTCCCAAAGCACGCCCCCCACCAACCCCCAAAAAACGTTTATTATACAGTGAACATCGCTAATCTATGCAGTTCAAAGTTATTTGGTGGAGGACTGCGTGACTGTGTAGTCAAAGTCAATGTCATGCTGGGAATATACACAATTGAATATGGAACAGAATAGATGTCAGACCTTGTTGGTGATTAGGGACAGGCCAAAGACTCTCAGGCCACAGTGTTTTGCCACTGTCACCTCTGGCACCGTGCTCATACCTGTCCAGAAGAGAGGAGGGCAGTGGGGTAGGGGGGATAGCAGATGTGGGGGGGGGGTGAGAGAGAGGGTAGAGAGTTCAAGGATTGGAAAAACGGATTGGATGTCGAGGACAGTGCAAGCAGGGGATGTTGCTTGCACGAAGAATGAAGGCACGAAGGAGGTAAGATCAGAGGACGGGATGAGAAGGGAAAAGGTTGCGTGTGAGGATGGGAGAAAGGCAGTGGCAGGGGAGGAGATGTGGCATTTGGGGGAGGAGGGGGAAGGCCTTTGATTAAATGGCAATTAATCCAGTGGTGAAAAACACTTGACGGGGGGTTTGGTTGTGGGTGCCGTAGGGTCACTGTACATGTGTTTGTGTGTGTCTGTGTGTGTGTGTGTACAGTATGCAAGTACACAAGTGATCATGCTACGCTAATTCATTAGCCTCTCTCTCTGTTTTGACCCCGAGTTAAGGCAAGGACCCATTCCCACTGTTTACATTTAATGAGAAAACCCTTCAGGAGACACTGGCAGGCCACTGTGAACATATTATGAGTTCTACAATCAGGGGGACATGCTGAAGTATAAACAAACAAAAACTAATTTAGAGATAGACAGATGCACAGTAAGCTACTTCAGAGAATACTCTGGTACAGCCTCTATACTCCTCCAATAGAAAAGCAACTTTCCCTCCCCCAAAAAACAATGCCTGTTCCAGTGAACTTGATTCTATGACAGAGACATATATTTAAATTTCTATGCCTTAACCCCTTATTGTAGTCATCAACAATTGAATCCATAACATGAGTGTGTAGCCTATTAACAAATACACGGTCACAAATGCAAGGAATGCAAAATGGCCCCCAATACTTTGTTGCTACATGGCTACAACGATCTATGGTCATGAGTCACCACGTGGGAATAGACAGATCTGTGGGGGACTCAACAATAAAACATGGCTGTGAGTATCAGACGTGGCACATTATTACAGGTACGGCTCCGTTAGTGGATCTGACAGCTATTTGCTTCTGGATCAGACCAGCCGACCAATTAGCATCCCAGCGCGTAGCGGCCTCTGTTGACCTAATAGCTACGCTAATTACTATGCTTCGCCTCTGTTAGAGAAGCTAAGAGTCATCATTTATTAACGAGCCCACCGGGGGGGGAGGGGGGGGGGTTACGAGGTACGGCCAATTAGTAGATTAGTGCATGTGGTTTCGCTCAATGTGTTTGGAGTTTACAGAGTCCCTTGGTGGACGGTGTCTCGCTTCCTCACGTGGGATGTTCCCAGGAGGTTGTGTCTCAAAATGTACCCTGCTACAAAGTGCTACAAAACTGATGGGAAACTGAGGGGGAAATTCCCATGACACTCTGTATGGTTGGTGGCGGCAGAATAGCACCCTTTACATTCATTTCAACCCAAAATGATTAGATCTCAAGAAATACTGAGGAAATTAGCGACGGGTAATAGGCAAGCAGAGATACAGACATTTTGGGACAGGACCTGAGAGAAATGTTTGCCAATGTTGTGTCTCCCCTCACCAACAGAGTCACACCCCAGGACTTGCAGCATGCGGGCCTCCGCAATGGTCTCAAAGTTGGGCCCGCTCACCATGCAGTACACCCCCTCTTGGACAAAGTTGCTATAGCCCAGCTCAGCGCTGATATCCAAGGCTAGCTTCCTCAGGTCCTTGCTGTAGGCATCTGACATGCAGGGAAAGCGGATCCCAAACCTGTTGGTTTACAGATACAGCTCAATACCATCTAATCAATATGACCTTTAAATGACCTATGTAGGTGACTATGGGCATTATATGCGACTGTGGAGTGGATGCTCTTTCACCGATATACTGTAGCAACATGGCTTTGTTTTTCCCCTCAAACTGGGAATATTTATTTTTTCAATACTGGATTTCAAATTCAAATTTCCAGTTCATTTTAAAGATTACTATTGTAAAGCAGTTCATGTTTCGACTGACTCCAACTGTAGTGCAAACTGAACTGGTAGAATGCAACAGGTTACATGTAGCATGACACAGCACATTAAAGCAAACTTATTTGAAAGCAAATCTATGAAAACGGTTCCTAAGTTATCTTTCCTCCCTGTACATTTACAAAGCATGAATGTAAGTAACCATGAACATGACTAGGAGTCATTTTAGTTCTGGAAATAAATTGAATTGTGTATTACACTGTATGTCTTAATGGGTTTGTGGGCAGTGGTAAATGAAAGGCGCATTTCTTATCAATATTGCAATGGTGTAAACTACATTTCTGACCCGCTCCTTCCATCACTTCTGTACATTCTCATTTCTCATTCTATTTCCTCATTATCTTAGCATCTCTTTCTTTCCTTGTACTTCACCCTAGTTGACACGTTCCTTTCTCCATTACTTGAAAGACAAATTCATTTTTCCCGCTTCCCCTGACTTCCTTCGCCTCCCCTGACTTCCTTCACCTCCCCTGACTTCCTTCACCCCCCTTCTCACCCACACTCCCTCCCTTTGTTCTCCACCTCTTTCTCGGAATCCCTCCATTCCATTCGTGTTCATCATTTTGGGGTATTCATTGGGTGGTATTCTGTGAAGCACATTATTCTCAGTTCCCTCTCCCTCTCTTTCCATCTCAAATATTGAAATATTTGAGAATATATAACCATGAAATATTGGCTATATAATAGTGGCTTTTGCTTCACCCAACCTTCTTTCTATCCCTTACCCCCTTCTACTTTCCCCCTTACTTTCTCTCCATCCATTTCTCTCTTTTGGGCGTGTTGCTTTTAATTCGAATGAGACCACACACACAGTATGATCTTCCTCTCTTTTTCTCTTTACCTCCCCCCCTTCTCTCTCTCTCTCTCTCTCTCTCTTTCTCTCTCTCTCTCTATTTCTCCTTTTGGCACCATGCAGCGGATGTTACCCTCTCCCCCCCAACCCCAGTTCCTCCATTTCCCTCCCCCCTGTCTTTTCCTTCCTTTCCTCTTCCCCTCTGTCCATTTCATGTTCTACCCCTCGCCCCCCTCCCTTGTCGTACCGTTCTTCATTAGGTCCGCACAGCGGGTGCTGCCCGGCGAAGCCTGGCAGGTTAATGTGGTCCTTGATGATCATGATGTCGCCCACTTTGAAGTCCTGGCACAAGCCGCCTGAGGCGTTGGTCACTATGATGGTCTCGACGCCCAGGAGCTTGAAGATCCGCACGGGGAACGTGACCTGGGGACAATGGGAGTGGAAAGCAGGGATGAAAGAGGTTGGTGGATAGGAGAGGGTGTGAAGACGGGTTGGGGTGAAGGAGCAAGCAGAAGAAAGAGAGAGAGTGTAAGAGGGCAAAGATTGTGTTTCTGTGTTTGTGTGAGTGTGTGTGTGTGTGTGTGTTTGAGTGTGGCTTGTGACTCATGTAGTTGCTAGATGTTGGCAGCTTGGGCACCAGGGGTGGCTGTCATCCTGCAGTGTAGTAATTGCTGAATATGTTTCAATGCCAAATCACCTTTGCAGCTGCTCTCTATTTCTTCTCTCTCCCTGTCACCCTCGCTCTCCACCTCTCTGGCATGACCCCCCCACTTTTCTGTCTATGCTCTGACGGTCCGCTTCCATAACCTCTCTTGTTGAACTCTCCGTCTTTCAGTCTCCCAATCTCCTTTGAATCCCTTTACACCCTCCCTCCCCCCTCTACCTAACAACTCTCTGTTTGTGCTTATTTCTAGTTCAGTATTTATACTACGTCAGCACGTTTGTGTTTGACGTATTAGTGTCTTATATGTGAGCATGCCACACGTGTATTTGGTTGTTCAGTGTGTATTTGAGTACTTTTCGCCTTTGTACTGCAAAACTTGCACGTAAGCTAACTGTATAGCTCCAATGAGAATGCTATTCCCATGCTATCGCTAGCAGAATGAAGAAAAGGCACTTCTCATTGTGAGAGATTAATAGAGAGACAGAGAAAGAAGGAGGTCATGGAGGGACGACAAAGCCAGTCAGCTAATTAACCTAGCCGTGCATCCCACACTGCGAGGGAAGGAGAGAAAACACCTCAGACTAAACTGATAGGGAATCAGTGGAGGAGCGTTTCTGTTTGTACATGTCTGTGTGCATTTGGATGTGAGCAATGTGTTTGCATTTGTGCCCTATTCCTGCTTTTTTCCCATTCAAGCATGAAACTGAGCTGAAAATAGCTTCTCTTCAATCTAGAGTACCAGCAGTCTCCTATGACACATGCTAGAGACTGTGAATGGACCACCAACATGGTTGGTGCACCGTCCAAGTGTTGCGCTGTGCAAGTGAAAACATTTGCAACTGCCGTCTTTTAAAGACAGCTACAGACGATGGTTGTTTTCACGTGTCTGATTGTGGCATACTTGTGACCAGCGATTCTGTGGTTGATGGGAGGATCGTTTTTCGGGGCTGCAGGTGCCAGCGTGTCACAGCTTCAGCTGTGGACAAGGGTTGATGGAGTGTATCGACACCCTGGTGTCACATCACCCAGTGCTGTCGGATAGTATTGTGCGTCTGACAGAGAGAGGGAGAGAGAGAGTGAAAGAGAGAGCTGCGTGTGAAAAAGCGAGAGAAAGTGAAAGAGAGAGACAGAGAGAGAGTGACAGAGAAAGTGAGAGAGAAAAAGAGGGAGAGACTTCCTCAGTGCTGTCCAACAGCACAAGGAAAAAGAGAGGGATGGAAGAGAGAGAGAGCCGAACCCAAGAGTAGATTCACAGCTCTTTTGCGTATGAGAGAAAATTAGTTTATATCTAGTATGTGCTTCAGTTTGTTTGTGATGAAAGGGAGTGCCAGAACAACAGAGACAGAAGGAGGAGTGGAAGGCAGCCTGAAACCACAGCTGCATCGGTTGCATGCGCGCTGAGGTAAATTTAGCAGAAATTGATTTGTCGCTTTGTCTGGGCTATTGAGCCATGAAGCAAGGGCTCAACACACCCAGAAACCTCTTCAGTTCCTCTCTGCGAGCTACGTACACCACATTAGCCTTTGCCAGTAAACCATGTCAATTCCATCTCAATAGGGTAAAGATATGACTTTACGTGACTTTTTTTTTCCAGAGTCCAAGTCTGTGAGTATTTGGTAAGGCCTGACAGGTACACGCTATACGGCTGCCTCAGATTATCTGACGGGGCTATCTTGTCCTTGGTGTGCTCAGATCAGTGAAATGAGAGAGAGGATGAGGGCAGGTGGAGGTGTTACAGGGAGCTATCTTTGAGGCAGGGAGATGAGGCGTCTCTCTTTCGTCATTCACCCTTTCTTCCTCTCTAGACTAAAAGAAAACAAAATAAGAAACTATGCAACTATCCTTTTCTCCAAGGTCATGGTTGATGAAGGAAGTATAACATCTAGCACCCTTGTTGGGTTGAAACAGCATCACTAATATCTCATCTCGTCAATACACCTTCTGTGTCTCCTCAGGCTTTTATGGACTGTCATATCATACCATAAATTGACTGTTTATGGTCAAATGCAGTCTTTGTGGATAGGGTCAGGGATAAATAGCAAAGCATGGCCATGGCTAGCTCAAAACAGAATTGCCAAGAAGAGCAAAGCCTCTTTGTAATACCGCAGGTATCAAAGCCGGCCATTTTAGTGATACATGGGTGCTTATTTTTCTGAGGGACAAGAAACTTTATGTTGTTTGGCCCCAATGACTGGGGCAACACATTGACCGTAGGTAAAAGTTAAAAAAGCTTTACGCATCACTAATGCCCCCAGCATCCCAAGGCCATGAAGGTTGATTCTAATATATCATGTCATGTTGTCAGTGCCGCAATTACTCCGCAAAAGCTCGCCATGCCAGTCCGGACGACACAAGATTCCTCAGCAATCTATCGGAGGAGGAATCCTTGACACCCGGTGCGATGGCTAAATGATTCCCCCCTCGGACGTGTGCGTCTGTAAAATTCCGCTCCGCTGAGACTGCAAGGGTGACAAGGACTTAAGGGAGAGTTGAATTGATGCTGTCTGGACTGAAACTGTGTGGGGGGAGGAAATAGATAGGGGCACGACATGGATCAATGTCATTAAACTTCTTGGTGACACCGGGAATACACTGTTCTTGGGCTGATAGACAAGGGCTAAGAGCAGTAACCAGGCCAAAGTTCACCCTGGCTGTGTATTACATTTCATTGCAGTACTCGTCATGTGAAAGGTAGGTTGCACTTGGTCAAACACATGTTAAAATGAATGTGTGACATTACTAGAGATAAGAAAAAGGTCACAAAAACGTTTTCACAAAGATTTCTTCCTATTTTTCCCATGTTTTTCTTTCCCTTATTTGTATTTTGAATAGGGCATAGAGAGAGAGAGAGAGAGAGAGAGAGAGAGAGAGAGAGAGAGAGAGAATGCAGTGTGCATGTTACTTTTTCATGCCCTCGACTTGAACTTGATTTTGTTTATTTTTGGGGGACGAGACGTCATGAATTCTGATATTGGTCGACTCTTGATTGATCCTTGTCCTGCCTTATCCATTTACAGTACGTTTCACCAGCCCTTTCGCTGTAACATCCATTACTATTGCCAAGACGTCCTGTGGGGCTCACAACAACCTTCATTTAGTTCCATCGAGCAATTGGTCTTACATAAGTAGTGGCAAACCTTGCCTTTCTCAACATTTTGTATATTAAAATATACAGTCCTCTGCAGAGTCAGCATTTGCCCGCCCAGTGTTAAACCAGCACCCTCCTGCTCTGTGCCACACTGATTGTGACAGATAAAGTTAATGGACCAAGGCCGAGGTGTCAGCCCCTCTCTGTTATACAAATAGGAGCAGTATTCCTTCAGTTCACATGACCTTGCAGAGCCAAAATGGAGACTCATTAGCGTGGCGTTCCAATCCATAGGGCACCATTTTGTGTCACACTTTACTTATTTTGGATGCCGTATATGAGCAAAACACACGCCAGTGATGAATATTTCAAAACATCCTTTCTCCATTTGCAGGACCGGGTAAGGGTTATATATGAGGGTGGAGCAGGCCTACTCCAGTGAGGCGAGAGTTTACAGATGGTAAACTAAATGCAAAGAGAAATCCCCCTGGTGTCAAAGGAGCACAGGAGAGAAAAGAAAATATTTGAATAAAGCTAATTTGCTCCGGTTGGATGTTTGCGATGTGATCTGGTTTGATGTTTACGGTGACAGAAAGATAGACTGCTGATGGGTCAAATGTATGAATCATGTCACTGGGAACGTGCAAGGGTTTGGTATCATGCTGATGGTGTTTGTATGTTTGTAGGTTCATGCTACCAAACACCCCTGGCTGTATTGATTTATAGGAAACTGTTCAGTGATTGAAACACCCCGAACAATTGTTTTGTCTTTCTTGAATTAATCTAGATTAATTAACACTTCACCAGTGTTTAAATGTACTACTGAATGCTTGATAGCAAATTTAAAGTACCATTTAGAGTTAATGGTTAATGGCGTTTTATTTGTGTGCGTGTGCGTGTGCGTGTGTGTGTTAGTGGGGGATCCTGCAGTCTATTATTCACCACTCCTTAAGTACGACGACCATTTGCACTTACCTTACACAGAGAGTAGCCCTCATACAGGTGAAATCTTCCCTGCATGAAGACACAGGACTTGTCCTTCACATTCCCGAACACCAGACATCCCTCATGACCGGGAACTGTGAAGACAGTAGATACATGAACAGGACAGCAGCGGGATTTCTTTGGACATTTCGAGGAACACAGTCCAGTACTACTGTGTACTCGCAATAAGTTGCACCTTCCATACATTTTCAGTGGTAGAATCGAAGTGAATGTTAGGGCTGCACTACCACATGGAACAGCAGGTACACAAAATCCTACAGTTTTCATGTGACTAGGATATGTACCTACAGTGCTTCACAACAGTGAGGAAAATCCCAAGTCAATGATTAATACATCCATATGTTAGGTTTTGTATAGGTTTCTTTGCAGTGGAAGAGATGGTACTGTACTGTGGTTGGCTGCTCTGCTGTATAGTTATGTTCAAGGATTTGGAGGAACTATAGTCATGTGGACTCTAGTAGTAGTCAGAGGTGAATGGTTGGTCCCTCCAGCCCCAAATGTAAAGAGTGCATAGTAAGATATTCTTTAAAAAAAGGATGTCACAACAGGCAAGAGGGGAGTAATTTCTGAGTATTATTTATTTGAACAGCGCTCCATAACTAATGGAAGCATTACAACGCTTTAACGAGCTGGACAGGATTAGTCGTTCATGAAACGTTTGGCGAAGTGATGAAGCGATTCATGCTTTCTCATGGACAGTTTTGTCGGTGATAAAGCATTTGTCTAGACAGCACATTACCTGGACCATTGGTATTAACTGTTAGGGCCATTCTTGATTCATTACCATATATTACAGCTCTGTATGAGTACGTGGGAGTGAAAAAGGGTAAATCGTTTTTACAGAAACTGAATGAGGCATTGAGTATTTCAGTTATTAAAATATGAACGTAAATATTTGAACAAGCAACATGTTCTATTCCAAAGCGTTGGGACTGCTTGTATTTCCACATCTCATTTTTATTTTTGTACAAATTAACTAGCCAGCCTCTTATTAATTTTAACAGTGTACGTGAAACACTTATGCTATTGCCTAAGCTTAACTGACATAGATATGGTCAAAATAGAAATTGTGATTGGCAATTTATTTTGAAGCGGGTTGTAGAAAACAATTTGGTTGTGTAGTGGTGAAAGCCCTATTTACTGAAACTCTAATAGGAAACACCTTTTAAAAGTGTCAAAGCCAGCAGTCCTAGCAGTCCAGAGTTTGTCTAATTGATACTTTCTCTTTTGCACAGATCTTCCTGATTCCCCAAACAATGGAGAGTAGCTACAACCGAACAGTCTATGTTTACCTGAAATCACACAAGTTCTGTAAATAGATTTTTTCCACCAATGTTTTATTTACCAAGACAATACCAACACAAATGCTTAACTGAACATCAATTAGTGTTTATAATGACAAATCTTAACTGGAGCCTTTCAACACTCGGCTCCAAACCAAGCCTGACAAGCTTAAATTAGCCAGAAAATAACGAGGGAAGATTGGGACCTGAAGTAAATTAGAATGGAGAGTAATTTGAAAAATGTCAGCGTTCCAATCAAGACCGCCCCTCAAACACGTGAAGGAAAGCTTCTTGTGCATTCATGGAGTTTGTGTTGTTTTGAAAACAGAGCCAATTAGAGTAAGTAAAATGTTTTTGTCAATAAAACACCAGCTATTGCTTGTATTTATTGACACACCCACACACTATTTTTCACAAATTCTTCACCATCATAATAATGCAAACACCATTAGGTTCATCTGATCACTTACTGAGTCGTGATACATTTACCTCTGCATCATGAATAATTGAATATGTCCAAGAGATCATGATAAGAAGTCCCTCTGGCAGATATTAGGGACTATTTTTACTCAAGTCATAATCTTTTATTCATGTGCTGCAGTTCTTCATTCTAGCTGGTTGTGATTTGTTACAAGCTGGGCACCACTTTGACAAACGCACAATAGAAAAGATACACACACACACACACACCCAAATGCATTCAACTGTCTCAGTTGTACATAACATCTGAATAACAAACAACCAATGAATTATTTTCTCTTTTTTTTGTTAGAATTATGGAGAGATAATTACAGCTTCGCTGCAAAGGCATAATTACGAACACCAGGCAGGTTCACCTGATGTTTGGTACAATCACTGCATATGATGATTGTGATGATGTCATGTTTGGGAAGAGGTGAGCCTATTATTTTTGTCAAACCGGTATGAGGTCACATTGCCCCAAAAATTTATTTTTGTGTACTGAACAAGATACAGTACAGTACAAACAAGAAGTTTAGTGACATGAAACAAACAGAGACAGAGAGATAGGGGAAGACATACACACACACACACAGGAACACTCACACACACACAGAGGGGAAGACATGCAGAAAATGGCCCAGGCTGAAATCGAACCCAGGCCTTATAGCCCAACACGCACTGTACCCAGTGAGCACCCGCCTTCACCAACCATTCATTTATTGACTGAATCAATTGTCGTATTACTATGGTGACTGACCAAGGAAAACTAACACCACACCCATACCCCTCAAGCGACATTGATCACTTTGAAACTTTGAAATCATTAATCAATCAACCATGTATTACGTAAAAAAACCTCAACAAAAAAATCCCCGTAACGACCACAGAAAACTGCGTGTGATCGGAACGTCACTTCACCTGTGCTGACGGGGAAGTTGGGTATATCCTTGTATTGGAAGGTCTGCTTGTTGGTGGCGCTGTCTGCCAGCAAGCCCAGGCCTGAGCCACAAATCACAGCTATCTTGGGCCTGTGTCTTGTCCGGCTAAGCAGCCACTCAGAAGTATGCTTGTAGTCGTCAAAAGAGCAGCAGCTGGGAAAGGGGGGAGATGGCATTATTAAAATGGTCCTGTGTTCGACAGCCAGTTAAAGAGAGACAGCGCCGGTAAACAGAGGAGCTTGTGTAAACGCCATGTTGACATTCACAGAAGAATGGTCAGTGCTGATGCTGGAACCGTAACCATTACACCTTTCAGGGCCATTTGGTCATGTTATTGACCAAATGGTCTTTGTCTCTGAGGACTTGTCTCAAAGACATTTGTCTTTGGTGTAAACGTTGTTGTTTCGTGGATAAGATTATCCACATTATCGTTATGTCTCTAGTTTGACATAAGTCTGCAGTGTGATAAACTAGGATCATGCAATCCGTAACAAACAGCGAGACTCTTATTCTGTACTTTGTGGTTGAGTTTTTCTTTTTACCAACACATTAACATTCAAATCTACTGTACCAAATGATGTAATGGATAGGATTATGTTGATCTTAATTTATATATATATTATTGTTATATATTATCGTTTTATTCACCCATCAAATAATCCAGAAACAGCACTGAAACCATGCACCATAAATTGGTGGTGAGGTGATAAAAACTAATGTTCAAGCATGGCAGGAACACTGATCCGATCTCACTGCTCCTTTAAAATGAGGTGACTGACCTGAGGAAATGCGTGAAAGGAATTGTTCCACATATTGTGAATCCCCTGAGTGGTATTTTCCCGTATCCTGTTTCCAATTCAAATCCAATTTGGGCTTAGCTGTATTCATGATGTGCACTTTTGTGACCCGACTTGTAAATTATCACGAGTCAGGCGACCACAGAAAGCTTAAGTGGCATTAGATGCCCATTGATTAATACAATTGCATCGGAATTAGCTAGATTTCAGTCATTAACAGTATAAGTGTATAGTTTTATTAGAAATTTTCTTTTTGTATGGGTTTCAATAGCTACAAAAATATACTGTATGTATGGATGAGCATATCGATCCATCATCGAGATTGGGCTGGTGTCATAAGGAAAGATATAAGTGAGTGAAGAAGTGTCAAAAGATGCTGATGAAAATAACATTTACCAGGAAACTCCTTTAGTATGCATGGTCCACAGAAAGGTCTGGCAGTTGCAGTCTCGGGGTAAAGTGTGTGGCAATCAAAGGTGCAGACTATAGACAGAGATAGCTCTAGAGAGATACTGACGCTTCTCTCTGGGGGTGGCGCCTTTTCATTGGCTGAGTAAAAAGGTGGGTGATGGGAGCTCCACTATATTCTGCGAAGTTCTCTGTCAAGTCACATGGAATTGTCTGTTGCCTCGTGGGAAGCAAAGGTTCAATGTGAGTTCAAAAAGGTTCAAAGTGTAAATAATTTATGCCCACTGTTGCAATTCAAAGCCATCATAAACTGAGTGAACTTTCCAAGGCATTCCAATATTTTGGATATATCTGTTTTTGATGTGCTGGGTTGTTTCATTAATTAGTTTTGAACTACTGTGAGGGTTGGTCAACAGGCTTAGCAGCAGGTGGCCAAAGCTGTGTTGGTGCGAAAGTCTCCACAGACACATCTAGTCTCTATCACCATGTGCCATCTGGCTCTGCTGTCTATTGCCTATGACCTGTCCTTTACTGTGGCTTTCACTTCCATATGTCTTCATAGTCACACACACACACACACACACACACACACACAGACACACACACAGACACACACACACACATGTCCTGGCTCTGTCTAGTCAGACCCAGAACAAATTGTGTAGCTCAACAGGATACCATTTATTTGACTAGTAAAAAATCCATGTTCAAGGCAAAACCGATCAATGATTAACATGAAACAGTAAGCTACAGTGTACTGAAAGTTCCTCTGCAAATTGGGAGGGTGTAGCTCAGCGGTTAGAGCATTCAAAAGGTTCAATTTCCCCTCTGCTGTACGTCACTTTGGATAAAAGCATGTGCATTTGCCTTTTCATTGTAAATGTAACTGAAAAACTGAAAAAATGTTTACATATTTGTTTATCACAACTGATCTGCACATAAAAAAACATTCTAAATACCCTCCCACGTGGTAAAAAATTATATACCCTTGAGTCCCTTTAAATATTTCGTATTCTGGCTAGCTGTGATTTGGCTCCTGTCCAGCTAATTCAGTATCTCGGACTGCTAAATTAAGATCGGGTAATCGATGATACCAGTACAATAGCTGGGTAAGATGCTACTAAATGCTCACTATTTATTTAATTTTACATCATACTATATGACCCTCCATAGACATAAGTCATTTGCTAACCATGCTAGGACATTCTTGATGAGAGGGATTCCAATGACTGTTAGAACCGATGGAATGGTTTACGTGAAGCAGTGTCTGTCCACCAGGCTAGATAGCTTGCCACACTAGTGAGACTTACGTAACACCCACCAATGACATCAGGATTGGATGCTTTATTTGATTAAAAACAAAAACCATGTTTGGAAAAATGAGTTATAATTTGGGAATGCCTCACAAAAAAAAGGAAATTCAAATCACCACCACAACCCTAACTCTACTCATGCACAAACAATGTACAAACAGTATACCTTTACTACACCTTTACATTTCCACAAACCATAAATTGCAGCATTAAATATATTATAATAAAATTATAATGTGTATTGGTGATTTGTATTTTGGAGGAGGTTAACAGTCTGTAGTTCAGTGCCAGATGTGACCTAGGCAGGGGCATCCAGGTAGCTGATTATCCTGATTAAAACCAAACAGATGCTGTGTGTGTGTGTGAGAGAGACAGAGACAGACAGAGAGAGAGAAGAGAGAGAGAGAGAGAGAGAGAGAGAGAGAGAGAGAGAGAGGAGCCTCTCGTCGCTGTAGTCTCAAGGACAATTGCATTTTCACAATCTGTTCCCACAACACTTCTCTCCACCATACTCAAACACACACTTATTGACTTGCTTTTTCTGCTGTTGTGGATTGGTGAACAGGGAACAGGGAACCTCTCGAACACTTGGAAAAAAAAATAAGACAGTAACACGTGTCTCATGTCTCGTACGTGACTCAGACGATAAAGAAATAAGTAAATAAGTGAATAAGACTGCATAACAAGGTTCTTTAGCTATGTCATGTGGTCACTTGATAGCAAGTGAACCTTGAAAGTTTGTTCATAAACATAAGCTGGCAGCTCCCTTTAGCACACTTAGATTGTCAAGTTAGAGGCAAAATAGAGGAATTGTCTCATACTAATCTCAGCAATTTAGTGCAATTTAGTCACCAATATAAGTTACTCTTAATCAACTTCTTGTATCAGCTAGGTCATCCAGATGGGTTGTAAAAAGACAATGAAGATGGGATAACAGGTGTGATTCCTAATGGCTCTATGTCTGGAACACCGAGGACATAACGTTACACAAGAGCACGTTCTCACGCCCAAGCCTATGGAAAGGGTACATTTTAGCTGTATGCCAACGTCTGGATGGCTCATAGAGTAACAGAGGAGGCATTTATTTACCAAGACAGGGTCATTCCACTGACTGCCAAATACAAGTCGTACACATAAAACATACACACACAGTTATCAGTACGGCCTGGATGACATTTCCCAATAGCAAATAGTGTGAAATAGTCTAACAAAATAATCTTACATAACCTATAAAGTGCAAGCTCATGTCTAAAGCACAGACTTGTGAATCGTGTATGTTTTATATTTGGCTTTAGCACTATTACAACTCAATATTAGAAACTACTCAACCTAAACTCAATTAGGGCATCATGGAAATACAAAAGTACTGTAGAAGAAAGCTGGTATTCCGGGCACTAACTTCACAGTCTTCTATCAGGACAAAACAGTGTGCAACTGGGGATGTTATTGGGTGGGGGGGGGGCTGAATGACACAAAGACAGCCTATGGTGGGGATTTGGGCAATAAGGCAGGGTGGGGGGTCAGGGAACCCTTCCAATGACATCATTTAGTCGTCCCCCCCCTCCAATTAGCCCTCATTACACATGGGGGGAGGTAGGGGCACGCATTTCAAATGATGCGCCCGATGTCTTCCCCGCAACCTCTGGGGGTCGGTGACTGATGTTTGGAGCCAAAGGTCTCCTTACCCCTCCTGTGGAGGACAAGGACTGGGTGAAATAGCCCTGGGCGCCATCACACCATTCTGGGGACATGTTTACTGTGCTTCTAATGGCCTATACACTTTTTTTATTCATGTATTGCCTACATTTACAGATTTAAGATAAATTAAAGAGGTAAACTTGTCTGGACATCAAATATTGAAATGTTATTTGTACTGTCATGGAATATTCAATGTCTGCAGTACTCTGGGCCCCTGGTTATAGGAATGTGTCTCAGGCTTTCACAATCAGATAGAATGTAATCTTGCTACTCCCAGTGACTCGTTATCTTATCCCGTCTGTTTTATGGTTTTAGTAGAACCATGGGCATCCATTTCTTAGGATAAAAAAGCCTTTGTAGATGACCATTTTGCTTTGTGTACTTTGAACTACAAAATGTACAATACATTTTACCTCCCATTGTAAACCTCAGGTCAACTAACACCTTTTGGAAATTATATAAGCTTTAAACTTTCATCAGAAAGAATGACATGTATTTTCATAGTGAACAGTTTTTTTTACTGCATTCATCTCCATCAGTGATATAGATATGAGAAACAATCAACGTGGAGAGGTAAATAATTGTGTCGACACAGTAGGTACACAGTGTTCACAGTGTCAGGTGCTCAGAATGATTATTTGCCGTCTCACCTAAATATGGTGGCACTCAAGGCCCAATTGGCTTGAAATCTTTTTTTTAACCTTTTTCTTCCCCATGGTAACATCCAAACAGTGGAAAAGTGCTCTGTTAAGCTAATTAGACAGACTTCTATTGATTCTTAGCAGCACAACATGGCACAGCAACCATAATTACTCAGTTGACCTATACTTTTATGGAAAGGTCAAAGATTAACGATGCGTTAAAAAGTGGACAACCCAGTGAAGCCTCCATACACTAAATGAAAGGCCATACCTGTCCCCAAGAGGGGTGGCTTGTCAAGGACTCAGCTGTGGAAAATGTCAATGGTGGACTACTTCTACCAACTAATGACATAGGTGAACACAGTGGCAGTTTTGTCACATGTCCCGGAGATCGATATGTAATCATGGTTGCAAACGCACGAATGGCCCCCCAGTAGTACACATGTAGCCTACTGTAAGATCAACTGATGAGGGTAATCTTGTTGACTAAAACAGCCTTACCATGTGTATCTTACAGAAGACGAAACACTAGTCAGTATGAGTTTCAAAGGTTGCAGATATGTAATTTTTTGCAGTTGTTTAATGTCATAGTAAGAATGACTTTTTGTCATATTATTTACCTACGAGGAAATGGAAAGGTGCCATTGCTTAGTATGAGGAGCAAATAGAACTGAGCAGCCAGTACATCTTTCATTTAATTGTAGTTGTTTTATTGAACCTGTATTTATTTATTCAGGCAAAATCAATTCATAACAACATTTTATTTCAGTAATGTCTTATATACAAAACAATGTAAAACAAAGAGTATGGAGGAAACAATACAAATAAAGGCGTCAACAATAGGATTTCTACGCTTCCTAAAATGAAGGATACTCATTACTGGAGTATGGATTGGGAGGATGTATACATAATGATTGTAAATACATTAGTTATTGTTATTTCAACGTTGTTTGTTTGTGACTAGCTAGCTATGACATTTAGTAAACATTGCCATACACAGTTGCCATGCTACTGTAGAACACGAAAGAGTCTGAGTGCTAAGCTATGGCTCTCATTCACTTTTGATCAGCACAGCCTAAGAGTCTTTGCCCTGACGAAAGAATCTTTGCCCGTGACCCCAAAGAAAGATCCCAGAGAACCTTTTGCAACCTTTGGATGGCCTACGGTGTCACCTGTTCAAATGATGTGAAACCACCCAATCAACACAAGCTGATTAGATGGCAGAAGGCAATTAACCTGGGCCACTTACTCACAGGGAAGAGATGTGCTCTGATGTCACTTATGTGATTGGTGACACAAAGATGGCGCTCAGCTTGAAGAGAGAAATACACAAAGAGGAAGCTTGAAGTACCCATTAGAGGTGGTTGCATCTCAAGTGAACTCAAAGTTAAGTGGGCCATTTGATTCATCTTAAGCTTTCCAAGCCAGCTCTATCTATAACTAGCCATTCAGTATAAACTTGTGTAAAATGTAAAACTTAACTATAAGTCATTAGCAGTGTAGAACTGCATAGAATTTCATTTCCAAATCCAAAGCAGCCTTCACTCTGCAAAATGTTAGTAGGATATTTATTGTTCTTTGGATTCAAATAGGTCCTTGATTAAAAGGTCTGCCATGGCATGTCGCTTTTGTTTGCAGATTGCTTGGTTTCAAAGAGGCACATCGGTGCATAGGGGAGTGGATTAAGATGGGAACGGACACACATACTGGTCAGATTTAGTGAAAATATTTACTGTAAGTATCATTGTCTTTTTCCTTTAAATGTGGCTTTGAGCTGTCCACCACTAAATCCTTCTCCGTCCCGTAGGCTAACACAGGCAAGAGGCCCATGTTACATCATTTTTACCAAACTTAATTGCTCCTTTACAACTGCCCATTTCAGTCCCGGGGGGTATTGCAGAAAGCAGGTGATGTGACACCCGGGTAAGTTAACTCCCCAGATGACACCCAGCAGTGTAGCAACATTGCCAATAGGTTGCTGCAACATTGTGAATCAGCTGGTGGGTTAACTTACCCGGTTATGTTGCATAACCTGCTTTCTGGAATACCCCCCTGGTTAGGTCATTTATTATCCCTAGGAACCAATGAGTTCAAAGATGGATGACTGAAGCTTAACATTTGTTATGTCCTGTGGATGACAGCTAAAGTATATTTTCAGTATATAGGCAATATGTAGCATACAGGGTGTCTGCTATTTCTCACTTCTTAGTAAAGCATGTTATTCTGGTGCAGAGTTCAGGAAAAGGTTAGAAGCTAATTGTCCAAGCCGATTTGTTATGGTGGAAGCAAGTATTTATATATATGATAATGGTGGTAGGTGAAAGTAACTATTGGGTGGGCTCTACCATAAATCATTGTCATTGCTTGCTATAGGTTTGTAGGGAGTACATTAACCGATATAACAGATGTATCCTTGATGAGACCACTAGACTAGACACAAACATGTGTTACCTGACCCCAGTTACAATCAGTGGAGACGGTTCAACAACACATACTAGACACAGTCCTAAGTGTTCTTCATCATGATCAGTACAAAGAATTATATGCGATACGACCACTAAGCACCACAAAATATGGTTTAATTCATTTAAGGCAGAACAGATATTTTCTGTCAGAACAAATGTAATTTGACTGACAGTTCACTAATCTGTGAATCCTGACTGACTGATTTTGCTATCTGAAGCGCATACTGTGCAGTCTGAAGTAGAAAGCAGCATCTGTCGGTGTCAATTTACTATTATTTGGGGAAGCACTTCAATTATGCTTTTAAAAGCAAATAATTGCTCAAGTGCCTTTTAAATGATTTCACGTTATTCCTTCAGAGGCATAATTGGCAAGGACAAGGTCAACACAAATCAAAATGTAAAATAAAACACTTCATTTGAGGGTCTCCCTATAGATGTAAGTGATTTTTAAATCAACTTAAATCACACACAGTAAGTAGATAGCTAGTAAATGACATTTCTCAATGTCTACACCTGACTTGGGTCAGTTAACATGGTATTCCCTTGTAGGCTTATACTATCCTACTGACAGCAACAACTGGGACCCTTTAAATGAAGAGTTACCCCAAATCCTTAAACAACAAAACAAAATCTTTCTAATGTCATGTGTGCCCCATCTCGGTAAGGTTTGTATTTTCTAATTATTGCTCACTTCATGGACGACTACTTTCTTAGACACAAATATTAACAGTGGGTTGATAAATACCTCTTATTCTAATATCTCTCCCTTAATGTAAATCTGGCAGAAGTGTTTTGTACTCCGGAAGCTCGTTATTAAATATGTCAACGCATGAGAGCTTCTCTCTAATGAGCAACGAGTGCCCGTGGATTCCGAGCTTGAACAAAGTTGAACACTTGCCATTTTCAATTGCAAAACTGTCAATATCTTCAGTTGTGTGTGATGCTGACAATAATGAATCTGTTCGACTGACCATGTTGCCAAACATGCAACAACGCCATAATTCAGTTCATTATGTTACAGTTAGTCCAACATGTGGTGAATAGATGAACACAGTACAACCCTGTTGAAATATAGAAGCACACCATGACAGGTATCGCTCCAAGGACAGCCAGCTCTTCTTCACAAGTTATTTCAAGTTAGCATATTGTGTCACAGCTTCTGTCTCTTGTTATAACTTCTTGTTCCCATTGTCAGGTGACTGTCCAGACAGGCTTTGGAGAAGGGAAACTGTCGTAAGAAAGAGGGGGCCAAGTAATGATAGACCCTGGAGAGTGGCGTGCTTCATAATCATTCATCAGGTGTTTCACAGATTCTCAACTCCACTCCGATCTCTCAACACAACTCAGAGACCTGCATAGTTTTCATTGGCTCATATCATATTCTGATCTGATTGGGCCTTTTGCAGTCATACATGAGAAGATGAATCATATTTTATTTTTGGAGCTTCGTGGGTGGATAAGGAACCCTCTTACCTATTTTCAAAGGGTAGTCCTTATTAAAGAGGCGTAAACACTTGAGAGGTAGAATTCACAATCGACGAGCAGCATTACTATCTAATTCATATAATCAATGATTGCTTGGCCAGTCTAGTGCATCAATTAGTCACTTCTAATGAGTTTCACAAGTAATTAGAGGTATTACTGCCTTCACTTATGTTAACAGCACACTATCTGGAATCAACAATAAGATCAAACTTATTGATATGACTTATATTTTTGGAGTAAATAATTGGTCAGTCAATAGTATATCAATATTGTTCCAAAGTTGATCACTAAAGTACTGTATTTTAATACTTGTTCTGTACCTAGTTTAGCTATTCTTTTTTTGTTTCATGTGCCACATAAGCTTTGCAATAGTTAAGCTACCTGTTGGGCATACACTCCAATAGATGGCTAATCTTTGTTCTACATACTAGGTTAGGAACTAATAGTGTTTTCTTGCTAGTTTAGAGTTGGAGGTATTAGGATGTTTTTAGTTTGGTGCCATTTATTTGTCCTTTGTGGTGTGAATGGTTGGCTTGACGCTGTTATTTTTAAATAATTCATTCTTTCTATTATCTTAGTATTACTACCTCTGCTTCTTCCAAGTAAGCTCCAAACTTACTTGGAATTTAATGTCAAGTGCCATTCCAATGTTGGCTCATAGAGTTCATGCTGTACATTGAACAATCTCTTTGTAGTTTTTCTGAAACTTTTGTAGCTTACTGTCCTTAGCCTAACAAATGCTCTTGCCAAAGTGCCAAACTTGTGTCTACGTTTGCTCTAAGTTCTGGACTGCTTTAAGTAGACAGGTAAAGTAGAAACACCTTTTGGTCTTTCAGATTCTTTTTTTTTCAATTTTCATTTTCTGTAGAAGTCATTTTCCATTTTTTTCATGAAGTCTGCTGGAAGCTCATTACTTAGCTGAGTAAATCTGTCCTAGATTTAGATTAATTCTGATGACACAAAAAGTGCCCTTTTGCTATTTTTTTTTATCTAGTGTATTTTCTGAAAGTAACTCTGAATTCTAGATACCTTTCTTTGGTTCACACCAAAATCTAAGTAAATTAGTAAACAAAATGGGAGATGAACACATTTAGGAACATATTTGTTCTGTGGCATTTCACAAACAGGGAAAAGTTCTTATTAATGTGTGTTGCCACTGGACTTTTACCCTTACCTAAATTGAAGTGTACCATGTATTTGCATATCTTTTGAATTAATTACAGGCCCATTAGTGGGGTGACTCTTTTGGGAGAAGGTATGACAGGTATGGCCGCTTTTTGTCCTCCAAATGCCAAGTGAAATGTTTAAACCAAAGAGCTGTCGGCACTACTGCCTCTTCTCACAGAGGAATGGGCGGAGGTCAGTAAATGAATTCAAAATCAGGGGGACAGGAGGCACACAAGATCACACAGGCAAGTGTGGACTCTCAGGTACTCTCAGGCTATCTTTGGCAGGAGGAGAAAATAGAGGAATACATTTACTTCCACCTCTTTCTTCCAGCTTTATCCTTGGCTAATCCTTCCCAGACACTTTGCTAGCACTATGTGACAGAACGTGTTTCATTTTGCACATAGAACGTTAGACGAGCTTTGACTTAGCTATGTAGTCTGCAACCTAGCTCTAACTGAGTGGATTAAGATGAACTCGCCTAGCTAACTAAAGTATAACCAACTATAATATCATTTCACAGTAGATAAAATAACAGCTGTTGCAATGGAAGAAATACATTTTAACATCACCTCACAACTTTTCAAACATGATGTAAACATGTCAGAAACAAACTACATTTTTTGCCCACTTATTTTTTTGCCACAACATATCAAACATGAATACATAAATGCTTTGGATGTGATGCAGTATTCATACATCTGGTACCTGTGTTGCTCACCTCTGTCAGGCCCATGGCAGAGACAGATGAATAATCAGAGGCATCGTCCTGAACATATGCTCAGAGGAATGGCTGTCAGCCACCAGGAAACGGGATGATACTTTCCCGCTCGAATCCAAGAAAGCTCTGTCGCTTTCAACGCAACGTGAATAACAACTGATTGCGCTGTCTTTTTCCATCAAAAAATGAATTATTTCCAAAGGGTAAAAGCTATGTTCAATATGTTTATTAATGCATGGAGAGATGATGTTTATGAACGCTTGAGGTTGATGGTTTAGCAGAATCTGCTTTGTTTTCCCCTCAAGCGCTGATTTACATAAGGCATGTATAATATCATGCCTGTGAGTGTGTCTGTGTGTGTGTTTGTTTTTATGTGTGTGTGATTGCGTGTGCTTTTTTGTGTTTGTGTGTGTGAGTGTGTTTGAGAGAGAGCAGGAGATGATCAATGGCCTGATAATGTCACAACATTATTGTGACAAAAATATATTTCATTTGTTTCATGTGCTCTAAGAAGCTTGAGGAGATGTAGAAGGTGTCTTGTTTCACATCAGAATGAAATCCTGCAACTGACATTTTGGGTCGCGCAATCTGACTTGTCAACGCAATCTTTCAGATAAGAAGATTTGCACTATACAGTATGTCAGAGAATTCAGTTCTGATTGTTTGGTTGAAAGACCTGAGGAGTGATGTACTTTATGTTGTTTATACATGTTTATACATTGTTTATGCACCATGACAGTATCCAACATGTAGCCTACTTTTATTAGAACATTTAAAAAAATTACCTTACAAATGGTGATGCAGATACATAACCCATTTGATTCCTTTTGACGGAGTGGGTCTGTTGGGACAAATGTGTGGGTGCTAAACAGTGGTGATATTCAAGTCTGATGACGAAACCTGGTTGTGACCTGCAAACTAAGAGAAGTTTCATATCTCGGTTGGACCCTGCTGGTTTCACATCAAATCAAATCAAATCAAAATGTATTTGTATAGCCCTTTTTACACGCAAGCATGTCACAGAGGGCTTCACATACGCCCATAAAACTGCCCCTCAACCAACCTAAACCCTCAAGGAAGACAAGGAAAAACTCCCAGAAAAACTCAATGCAAGAGAAAAAATGGAAGAAACCTCGGGAGGAGCAATTCAGTGAGGGATCCCCTCCTCCAGAAACGGTTGGTGAAAGAGAGGAGCAGAACACAGGTTAAACATAGTAATACAACAGGGAAGTGCCAATGGGTTTGGAAACACCAAAATCCATTGTCCAGCTTGGTAGATGTAGGAAGGGATCGGGAAACTCGCTGTTGCCCGTCACAGAGACTAGTTTCCGGTTGGTGACCAGGTCCAGCGTTGGTGGACCGACGACCAGGCAGGTGCTGACAGCTCACATGTCGTCAGCAGGCAGTCAGATGAATGACAACTATCCTAATTAGCTTCTATATTCTGAGTAATAGCATGTCTGTCCTCCATCAGAACATCAAATGACAACACACAAGACTAATCCCACTGAAAGTGGACAAACCTTCCGGTCCACATCCTCACCGGAATTACAAGAAGGCCTTCAATAGACTCGACAGTAAATGAGTGTCAACTGGGCATGTGTAAATCCCGTTATATAGCGTGTTAACGTTGCATCCTGCGTCAAGGGACCATATCCAGAGCACTGGCTCCTATCAGACAGGTGGAAAGCCTGGAGTTCGGCATCGCTGGTTCCATTTCCTCCATTCTCCAGCGTTTTATAGGCCGCTACATGAATGTGCGCCGTAAATCTTAAAAGATGGTAAAAACTGATCATCGCTCACTGCCTTCCATCTCGCTTGCCTCTCACACTCTCCCTTACCTCTCCCCCACTCCTGCTTCTCTTTCTTTCTCTACCATCTTCCCTTTGTCCCCTTCACATCTTTAGTTTGACATTTACTCACATCGGGGAGGAAAGAAAAAGCTGCAATGGGGGGAGTGACAGCAGGGTTAAACGACTTGGTAATTACCTTCTCTGTTCAGTGGAAACTCACTAGAGAGAGATGAATTATTCCATATGGTTTCATTCAACAGCTAGCCTACTGTAGTGCGAATAGGTGGAAAAATTACAGATCGCTGGATATGTCTTTAACGACAGACTGACCATAATCACACAATTCTCTCGCTTGCACTGGAAGTCCTGATCTTAGTATTATTTTAGGTTTTATTATGCAAATAGTGAACTTGTTTTGGTAGATTGAGTAAAAGAGGATATTTTCAATTACAGTGTGATAATGTCTCCAAACTTAGAAAGCATAGCTACCACACAAATACAATAATGGAGCCAAATAGACAAAGAAAGTATTCAAATTGATTTTTAAATAACTAAATGGGAACTTCATGCCTCCTAGTTAACTTCTGAAGCAGATGCTGCCTTAGATTAAACTTCTGTGCTCCCTCAGAGCAGTTGCACGAACACTCCTAAAAGTAATCTGGGAGCCATTTTGGATGAGTGATCAGAGCAAGGAGCACCAACACAGGCTGTAATGTCAGTAATGAAATTGAAGTGACCCTGCACGAGAAGTTCATGTTGGGAGAGCCCCCTGACCGTTGAGGCATCTCCCCCTAGCCTGCATCTCAGGGTGTCACTCTCATGTACCAACCATTCGTTCTACATCTCAAACGCTTCTCTGGACACTCACATCACAACATTTGCTTTGCAAACCACATAAGCATAACCAAGAACAAAGAGTCACTGTATAGCATCACAGTGCTAAAGTAAGCGCTACTTCCTCATGTATTGACCGTCCAAGGCCATAGAGTCCAATGACTCGGTCAGTCTAAGGGGGGGGCTTAAACTCATTGCTCTTTTCAGTCAATACTGTACGGAGTCACCGCCTGGCTTGCCAACCCTGCTAGCAGGTACTTTCTAATCGTGCTCTTGTCACCTGTCAAAGACAAGCCTTATCTTTTCAGTGTGGCATATTTTTGGTTGCTAAGGGAGAGTTTTCAATAAAGATATTTGTCAAAAGGTGTCCAGATAACTTGAAGCGAATACAAATTGAAAGGTTGTAGGGGAGAGACGCACACGCCTGCACATACAGTACACACACATACTGTAAACACACACTTGCACACACACACACACACACACACACAGTGGTGGTTATACACTGAAATCATAGCAAGTAGCTCAAATATAAATAAGGATACAATAGGTTTTGGTAGAACATCTGTTGTCGACCCTTGTAACTGTTAGACATTCATCATGATGTCATCATTTTAAGACAATATGTATATTTCACTTTGTTCTAATTTAGCTAGAAGGGAATGGCTTATGTGGATTTAGCATGAGAGTGGCTTGAATACGCAACATCTGTTTGCTTGGCAGATTACTGGCATCTGTCTTTATAATTAGGTACAGCTAGATGTTGAATCTGTGACTTTAAACGAAAAACCTATTAACTTTAGATAAATTCCCAGATTATTTTGGCGTCTCCATCTAACTTTATAAATCAACACACGGTAAGCAGGATATGTGGAAACGTAACTGCACATATTCATGTCAAAACAGCCAACAGAATTAGTACTCAAAAACCTGACCATTTAATGATCTGAAGCAGATGGAGCCTCACATACAGTAATAGGTCATTACACTCACACAGTCTGACATTTGAACTTGAGAAACAAACATTTCCAGTATATTCACAACATCATTGAATGCACCATTTACTGTAATTGTTACCGTACATATTTTGCATAATGACTCTCAACAAAGATGGTCACAATTCCAATATCTACTGTACTCTGAGGACGTTTTTAGGGTATATTTAATCCACCTCCGAATTGGATTTGAGCTAATCCATTTTGACCATGTAGTTGCATTAGAGGGTACAGCGTCATAGTAGGTTGGGATTATGAGATTTCTCTAGATTAGCACCATATTACATAATTGTATTCTGAGATAGCAAAATCCTGATGATTTGTTGAGAGATATTATGATACCTCTATGAATGTTGCAAAACTATGAATCCTTCTACAAAAAAAGTACAAAAGAAAGAAAGAATGAACCTAACCTAAGAGAAAACACAAAATACTTTTGGGGTGTATTTGTGATGAAATTCTCATTTACCGGTAGTCATGGGTTCAGGATTCTGGGTAGCAAGATTGACTTTGGTCTTTTGGACATCATCAGAGCCAAACTGAAAAGAAGCACAGAGAGAGAGAGAGAGAGAGAGAGAGAGAGAGAGAGAGAGAGAGAGAGAGAGAGAGATGAAATGAACGCCGAGCAGAGAACTAAGGTGGAAGAAAAGAGAGAAGGTATGGGAACAGAAGAGGAGGGAAACAGGGAGAGACGAAACACAGGTTCACATGTCCTCTGTCCTTGAGGGGACTTACCATTAAATCCTGAACTAATGATGACAGAGGGAACAGCTGTCTTATTGTCTGACCTCACACATTTGATTAATTTGATTTTACAGCTGGCCAAATAGAGATGTAGGACTTACTCACAGACAGTCCATAGAAACCACTATTATTTCATGAGTTCAGACTACATACCCGTTAGAGGTACAGGTTTAAATATTTTATGAGCACTTCCCTACAAATTCTTATTTATGGATGTCTGTGTTGGTGTTTTTCAGTTTTGAATCTCTTATTTTATGGAATTGCTTTAAATGTATCCACACCAGCTGATTGCTTCATTGAGATAAGAGTTTTGTCAATGGAAAAAACAATAAATAGTGGCCTGGCAACGTGACTTTAACACCTGTCCATCTCTCTGAGATTCTTCAGAAGCAAAGAGCATGGCTGGTGAGACTATATCCCACCCTTTCTTCCCGTCCTCCCTCCATCATTTTGATCTCAGATTTTCTGATGACAGACCACTTCATTCACTCGTCCCTGTAGTCTCAAACTCTTCAAGGCCCAAGCCCAACAAGGTTATTTGAAGATTAAAAAGGCATATGAGTTGTATCTTAAGGTTACAATTTACCATCGTCGAGTCTAGAAATCCCTGTGTCGGCATTAGCTGAAGTGTACCTTGAATTCTTACACTCATTTAAAACATTTAGCCAGTCATTCAACCTCAAGGCATGGTCTCAGATATTTTGGGACAGCACCCGAACATTACTTTCAATGTAAGTGACGTGCGATGATCCCAGGTTAGATAATCAGTGAGGTATGAGCCAAGTGATTGAATAAGACCCTGATGGAGTTTGTCAGCCAGGTGATTTGCTGAGCCCAGACAAAGATGACATCAATCCAAACAGCCGATTCATCATCAGCCACTGACTCTGGTAAATCTCACCAACGTCTGATTAGCGACACTAACAATGCGAGGTGTATACCACCACATCTTTTATTGTGTCGCTTTCCATGACTTCTTAGGCAGAAACATCTATCCCTTCTATGACAGGATCGGGATGCTTCTGGGAGTTTGATGTCGGGTTAATCCAGGGGCCACGCTGATACTAGTGGGAAATTGGTTTCTCTGAGGTCAGAGACGCTTCCAAGTTTACAGTAGGCCAGTGTCACACCGTTACAGTCTGTAAACTATTATATAAACTATTTCAGATTAGGTAGCATTGTTAAACCTCAGTAAGCAGGTGAACCATTTTCTTATGAAAGTGCTATTGAGATATTTATTGTAACCTTTTTTAACGTTGTGTACAAAAAGTGGTTCATTTTCAATCCTTTGATATAAACAATAAAGTAAATTGTTGCAGGATTTTTACCTCTTTAGTTGTAAGGCATTCCTTGGTTCTCCCTCCCTCCCTCCCTCTCCCTCCCTCCCTCCCTCTCTCTCTCTCTCTCTCTCTCTCTCTCTCTCTCCCTCTCTTTCTCTCTCTCTCTCTCTCCCTCCCTCTCTCTTGACCTGCCACAGGCTTCTCAGGTTTCTTGCTGGGGTGCCGTTACCGTGAACACCACCTCTGTGGGCTCTGGCCCTGCTTGGTGCCCACCTGGCATTTCCAGCTGCCAACACCAATGTCTGTGACGCTCACCAGATGCCCGCGTGGAGGTGATTGTCTAGCTGGAAGGCATCGGTGATAGCACCCCCACCAACACTCTCTGGACTAAAATAAGTGGAAAACATCAAGAGATACCAATCCAGGATGAATCTTTTAATTCATCCTCACAGTACATCTACATCTACAACCCCACGTAACGCATTTCTCCTTTTTTCTAATTGCTTTCACCTACGGACACATTGCCATTGGTGATTCATCAGACGTCACACATTTGTATTTATACTGACAGGGGCTGTTAATCTATTTGATCGTCCCAAACCTGATGAAGAACTGTATGCAGTAAGTTTTTCAAATATATGTTCTCTAAGATCCACATCATCCTCCCAAGTTCCCCTGAGGGGTTAATAACCTGGGTAAATGACTTCCCTACTGATAAATTGTTTGGTAACCCCCCCACCCCCTGCTTCAAACACACACACACATATCTAGGACAGCTTTCTGCAAAGGCAGCCCAAGAACACTAGAATAGAAGATGTGTCTAGTTATTTCCATCATTATGATCATTATCACAGGCTGCAATCTTCTACCTTCTCGCGCCGGGGCAAAATGGCAGCGTCTCCGTGTGAGACTGTTATTACAGCCACGACGGGGACCGAACACTGATTTGATTATTCGGCTCCAGGAGGGAGACCACCTGCTGTTTACCGTATACACCGTTTGCCGTTTTGCCACCCGACAAATAGCTGCCGTTTAGAGTTCACCTGTTATTCAACATGACCCTTGTGCACATACTGACAACTGCACCGAAATCTCACAAAGCCTTGCTTCCTCTGTGACCTTGGAAGTGTGCTGTATTCCATATTGTATGTAGGTGCACTTTGGTAAACAGAGGGACAGAGTGACGCTTTGAAGGCTTTCAACTCACACACAGACTGTGAAGGAAGCCTACGATTGCATTTTTTATGTCAACAAAAAACAAAAGCTCCATTGTAGACTGGCGGTAGCTGTTTGCCCTTTTCTTTCCCACTTTGACCCGAAGCCGTTTTCCGGAAGGAACCTCAAAGCTCGGTTCTCTGGTGCAGTCGTTCCTTCTGGTTGTTTCCTTCTCATCCACATTCCCCAGGACTGTCTTGTGTTGAGAATGAATGTCCCGCAGTCCCACTCATCCATCTCCCCTCCTGTATCAGAGCATCGGATCAGGTGGCGAGAGTGGAGAATAAAAGCACAATGCAAACAACGGCCCTCGCTTCGATGAATCAATGCCTTCCCTGCCTCTCCCTCTCCTGCCCCCCTTTCCCCCCCCCCACTCCCCCAAGGCAAGAAACCAATTCCGACGAGCCTTGTTGCTAAGATTTAAACAGCGCTGCGCTTTGTGTGTGTAAACCATTATGTTTGTGCGTGCGGGTGTGTGTGCTTATGTGTTTATGTACGTGCTGGTATACATACAGTAGGGACAACCAGAGGGCTGTACCTAACACAACGTGCAAATCAATCAGTGTGTAGAGATACAGAAACGGTATCTGTGTGTGTGTGTGTGTGTGCTACATGTGCTACATTTCACGTGCCAGCTCATGTCAGTCTCCGTCCCAAACCCCTTCAGACACTGATTATAGTCCAGTCCCATCATTGATTCCCTGTCCCTGTCTCCATCAACAGACACACATAGGGGTCTCTCTGATGACGAACACAAGCCAGTAGATCGACCTGTCAGTGGTCAAGAACCTGCCCGTCTCTGCCTCTTGCTTACTGTTTGTCTCTCCGTCACACTCTTGCACACTGTCTGTCTCCTTTTCTCTCTCTCCGTTTCCTTCGCAAACAGACTCCGATGGGTCGATGCACAAGGACAGGTGGCGAGGGTGCTCATGATCATGTGAGGTGGATTAGACGCAGGGTCACAAAAGGTGTGATGCGTGTTGCTGACTGCCGACTGCAGCGTTGTAGAATGAGTGCCATGCTTGCAACTCAACGTCCACTTGGAATATGAAACACACTTTCGCACATAAACAGATGACATAGTACTTAAGTCAGACAGATGTTACTGTCATTCTCTTCTCTGGCTTTCCCACACAGACACACACACAGCCACTCAGATGAAAAGTCACCGACGTAAGTAATATATGCAGTATTTCATAATGGTCGAAGCCCACTGAGTCAGTGAGTCAGTTTTACTGGCTCAGTATCTATTTCCGTAGTGATATATGTGATCAGTTTCCCTGTGCCTCACTTAGTGCTGTTTTATACCCGCTGTCTGCACGACTGGATAGCTCTCTTTTGATTCTCGAAGGTGTTTCCCTTTCCTTCCACACACACACACGCATACACACACAGAAAGGAGAAACTCCCCACCCAATCTGTCCGTAACACACCCACAACCACACACATTCTCTTGTTTTCTTATTTCCAAAGTTAATATTTCCATATTGCTATGTCCTGCCCCTTAGGCCCTGATTTCTTCCAATAATTCATTTCCCCAAATAAAGTGAGAGAAAGTGGAGAGAAAGAGAAGGAAAGATAGAGAGAGGAAAGAGGGGGGGTGACAGATTCAGGGTTAGAAAGAGGGTGACAGAGGCAGGATGAGAGCGATAGAGAGGGAGAGAGAGGGGGTAGGAGAGAATGGGAGAGAGAGAGAGAGGGGAAAGCAGCGAGTATAAGCGAGAATGAGAGAGGAATAGGTTTCTCCCAGCAAGCAAGCCTCAGTGACATGAGTTGCCTGAGGGAGACACAGCTTGCTATGGTGAAATGGATACAGAATCGAAAACCTACAATGACTACATCGCGGGGTTCAAAAGAACTCTGTTTTAATCACAGAGTTTCTGGGGCAGAAACAATGATGGATATTTTTCAATTTCAACCAAAACCGCTGACCTGGGAATTCTCAAATGGCGTATTTATGCAGAAATGACATTGTTTTAAATGTGAAAGAATGAAGACTGATGGTTTCCCAGGGGTCCCATCCACAAACTCAAACAGAGAAAACAAACAACATTGCTAAATGCAATGAGAGCACTAATACAACATAAAACTGATGGACAGATTGGAGTGTAATTTTGATCTGATCTGATCTTGAGTCCAAATAATCAGCTTTACTTTGTAATGTGTTACATAAATATATAATATCATAATATAATTACATGATATTCCCAAATGTTCCCAATATTTCAAATCAAATATTCAGCCTTTTCTGTCCCCCTGTCTGTCCAACAATTCCTTGGAAAACAAAACCACACCTACATGTCCCTGAATTTACACAGTTTCTCAAAGTCTTGTGAGTTCTCACAACATTGCACTTTTGATCAGTATATAAATATTTGACTTTGCTTTAGACGTAGTAAAAGTCTCGCAGTCTAATCAGTCCTGTTGGGTCGGTGAACCAATTGTGGCGTGTCTCTAAAAGGTCAACAGACTGCAGTTGTCTGCAATGTACCAGGCTCTATAGACATAACAACAGAAAACATTCAGCAAGAATCAAACCAAACACAAAAGATTTGACTAAAAAGTACCTCATCTCTAAGGTCAAGCTCCAACATTGAAATAAATGTTGTCATGTGTTACCAGACCAACACAATAGTCCAACATCATGGAATGTTTGTGTACTAGGGTATGTCCAACTCCGCTTCATGTGTGATTCAGCCACATATTGTATGAAGGGTAAACAGACACTGTTTCATGTCCTAATTGTAAGGTAACTGATAGATATCCTTTACATTAAGTCATATTGTTGGATTATGCATTCCACCTCAAAAACATTGATTCACTTCTGCTGGGAGAACAGGAAATGCTTATGTAGTTGTTTCCTGTTTCCCTTCCTGTGACCTTTCTGGCAGCTGCCACCAGAAGCAGAGTTTGGGTCAGAGGGGCAACCAAACTGCTGCTGATACAGACGTTTTAAAAAATAAAACAAAGTTTGATGCGATCGGTGATAGGACAACAAGAAGAAGGGGCCATTTTGAATGTGCGGTGACTAAACATAAAAACATGAACAGAGGCAAAGGGGGGATTGATTATGTAAATAAGGCAGAGCGAGGGAGAGAGGATGGTGTGAAAGGAGAAAGGAGGAGGCTGCAGACATCAATTGAAGGACGAACTGGTGGCGACAGAGACATATTGGAGTAATTTGTTTCTTCATTAAGTTACTGTCTTAGTTTACAGCACTGGTGAGGCACTGGAACAAAGTTTTCACCATGACATTGACCGAGAGACACAGGGCCCTATCTTGCACCCAGCGCAATTGACTTTGTCAGTGACGCAAGTATCATTCCTATCTTGTACTCGGCGCAAAGCGGATTTTTCCCTCCACGGGCGCACGTCGAAATGACCTTGCGCTCCCGGGGGCGGTTCAGCGAAAAAGGAGGCGTGCTCCGGCGCAAACGTTCTTGGTGCTATCTTGCGGTTTCCGAAAAACCATTCCGCCACTGACCAGGAAAAAGGTGGTTTAAAGACAATGGCGCATTATTCAGATGCTATGGGCGCAAGCTTGGTCCGTGCGCACTGCTGGCGAAGCCAGGGTATTCTTCCTGCGAAACTACGTATTGTTTTGATTTATTGTATAGCTAGCTGTGTTACATTTCGTTCATGTCAATGATTAATAAGATGTTCATGAGAAATCTGTATGTATGTGAACTTGAATTGTAACAACTGTGGCAATTTACCCCTACGCCTGTTTAACCGAATTTGGGTAGGTTTCTTCTCCAATGCACATCAGAATCAGAATCAGAATTCGGTTTTCAATTTACTGTGGCAGGAAGGTGCAAACAATAAACATATATAGGCCCTACGGGTCTTAAATTAAGTTAAAAAACAGTTACACTAATTCTAAGAACTAAGCAATTAAAAAAAAATATATATATATGTCAAAATAGGCTACATTTGAATGAGCAGCATGAGTGGGCAACTTAGTGCAATGAAACTGCTCTGCCTTTCCCATACAATGTCACTTCTCTATCGTTTACGGTCCTGACAAGAACGTCCGTCTCCTGTGAACCGCTGGCGTGCGCCTGGCAAATCCGCCGTTATAATAGCAATCCGCCATGGAACAAGCGCTGCTCTTAAAGGGAATGTGAGATGACGCTCTGATTGGCTTATTGCACGTTACGCCCAAACCACACCCATTAGTAATGTAGCTACCTCTTTTACATTTGCGTCTGGCGCAAAGTCATTTATCCCGCTGCTAAAATAGCAACCGCACCGGAGTCCCGCCCACTTGCGCTTTGCGCTTTGCGCTTTGATACTTGCGTTTCAGATCGTCAAAATAGGGCCCACAATGTACAAGTTCATTATGAGACCTTGAAATCACTGCTCTCTGGACGAAGTGTTGCAACGTTTTATAGGTAACCAAGGATTATTGGGTGTGCCACGTCGTGGCGCATCCTTTGTTATCTCACATATATATTATTATTATTATTTTTGCCCCCCTAAGGCTCGGTCAATATTTGGACTACATAGAAAACGACAGTGTCAAAAGTTTCGTCTTGGTCTCGATTGCGTTGGCATTACTTTTGTTTACGTTCCATTGCACAGTTTAGGAGGATACAACGTTTTTGTGGCATAAAGTTGATTTTGTCGGCAAAGGGTAGACTACTCAGTTATAATAGCCTACGTCACAGCGTCGGCACATGTTAGCAACGACGCATTAGATACGACGTGCATAGAAGACTGTTGCACAGCAGCAAGGATGGTATCGTGCCTCCCCCCTAGCATCCGTCAATATTTTGATTACTTAGAAAACGTCATGTCAAAAGTTGGTAGCCATTGAGTTGCTTGTCTTTTTATTTACCTGGCTAACTTGCTAGCCACAGTCACTGACTAACGTCACGAAACACGCGTGACTACCTCTAGCAGAACATTAGTTTAGCAGCTTGTTAACTTCTGGGAGATAGCTAGGCTATAGCTTTAACGCTACTGCAAGGCAGCTGCAGAAATGCCACAAGCAAAGAGGCCAGGGTGATAACTATTTACTCATTATAAGCTGATACAATATACAATATAAGCTGATATTATTGAGGAACTACATCTACTTTCGGAAACGGTAGTCTACTATTTCACTGAAGCATTAGCATCATGACATTAGCCTATGTTGCCCGGGCAACACATGAGCCTACTACAGCGGTCTATGATGCATGTTTTCAATCGTTAAAATAAACATTACTCACAAATACATTTTCGTTGTACGATTTATTATGACATTAGATTACAAATAATCATTACCTGTGATTTCAAACCAGTACTGCAACGCTGTAGCCTACGCGAGGCACTGTGTAGCTAACAAAAACATCCACAGCTGTTTACAGTAGGAAGTCAAACAGCGACAGAACATGTTCGGCACTCTCTTAAATCAAAAGTATTTCAATAGGTGAAGCTGTCTACTACTACTAACCCGAACTTCATTGACACAGCCTAAACTTGTCAATCTGTTAATGAAAGCAATATTGAATTTCAGCCTAAACCGTACAACGGAACGTTCAACCAACGATCGCCACCAAGACGAACACTGTAGGCCCATACAATTTACCGGGACAGCTTCTCCACAAAGGGCTATATCGCATTTTGCGTTGTTACTGACAATGATCGCTATTGAGCTTTTTATGCATGAGCGACTTTCCACTAAATAAATGTCAAGCTTATATACGTTTTTGGGGGCATGTCATAAGTTAGCAGAGCTAACTAGAGCTAACTAGAGCTACTGTTTGAATCGCGATTCCATCTGAAATATTTCCAGTGATAACGTTGTTACAGTAGCTTCTTTCCAAGGGTGTTCTTAATGAATTATTATGCAATAGACTGTGAGTAGGCTAAATGCTTGAAAATATCACTAGAAGGGAAAAACTTAAAGGGACGGACAAGCAGGCACACCCTCACAATTTCCCCAGAAATTGTATGCTCTCTAGTTATTATTAATGATCCATTAATGAACAACTTAAAATTCCATTTAGAATCAATTAAGTAAATTGAATTGAAAGTACAAACCACATTGATAAACCTAGTATAGAAGTGGGAGGAATAATGGATTTGTCTGGCAAGTGTATATGGCGTATACATGGCATCTGTGGCATGTATTGTACTCCTGCATGTTTCATCTGTCAGTATGAAAGCGAGAAGGGAATAACTGAATGTCTTGGATGTCTAAGGCACTACTCACATAACTTTAATTACAACTAAAGCAGATCCTTAAGACAATTATGTCATAACAAGATGATAAATGGCCCTGTTTATGGCAACAATTGGGTCATTATCACTTTATAGTCATGTCTTGTTGATAATGATGTGTGCTTGGTCGGCGATTCACCCTTGAAAATAAAATATTTCATAATTTCCATAACCAGGTTATATTTTAATGTCTTGTGACACACCATAAAGTATGTGTGTGTGTGTGCGTCTGCATTACGGGCATGTGCTCACATACACGTCTTGATGCGTGATCACAGATGTCACCTTACATTGTCACCTGGCCTTCAAATCCCAGAGCACACCTGACATTGACTGACTGGCTGGCTTCTGTGTAAAACCTCTGCCTGGGAACATAACAGTATTTTGCACACACGAACATCCCTTTCTCTGTGACCACACAAGTGACAAATCATTCCTCATGTTGACAGACTGCCATCTTCCCTAATTTCCGGTTGACTGTGTCAACATATTTCGATTCGGCTTGGATTAAACAGACGAATAAAATGAGCTCCCTATCAATTTTCCAAATGAAAACGCGGGGCGGTTTTTCCCCCCACCTCTCTCTCCGAAAGGAGATATTTCCATTTATCTAATGCAGACAGTAGTGTGCAGTGTTGTTATGGAACATAACTCAAGGTACAGTACCTGACAACAATGCTTTACATGCATGCCAATTGTGTCATACAACATAAACGCACACACTCACAAACGCACACGCTTCCGCCGTATATACTCACACACACACAGAAAAAGCCCGCAGGTTGTCTTAATTTCATCATTGTGTCCTCACCATAACCGTATCTGTTATTCAAATGATGGCCAATTGATGGTTAAAACCTTGTTTTAAGGAAAAGCTCCAAAAAAGATATAGTCAGCACAGGCAATCTATACATCGTTCAAACAGATCCTCCTCCTCATACAGTTTTCCTTCCTAAAAAACACTAACGTCAGCTGCATCGTCTGCTTGGCCGTTGATGCACATTATTGATAGCAAAGTGTTCAATGCATTTCAATGAGGAAGCATTAATTCTTGGGGTTTTCTGTAAGAGAGGACTCCAAGACACAAGGAAAAACTGTTAAAGGAACAGTCCAAAATATATACTTTAGGTTGTTCGTCTAATGACAATAAGCAACAACTTGGCTGCGTGTAGGTGGGCCTATTTAGATTTGCAACATTTGAAAGCATGGCAGGGTCACATCTAATAGAATCCATGTTTGGAACCTTTAAGGTGAGACTGTAAGTTGAATACCTTCATTTCGCAAGTCACGTGCAACCCTCTTACCATGTCACGACAACAGAATGTATGGTATTGAAGTTCATCACCACCACCACCGTACCAGAACTAATGGCATTTGCAAAGCATGATGGGGAAACAAAGAAACACGTATGTCTTTTGCATTGTAACTGTTTATGTTGAATGCTATTAAGGAACAGTGTATATAATGTGTGCAGGATGTTTGCCTCTAACAGAATAAATGTGTTTCTATGTGGAAGTCATTCTTGTCCAGTGGCTTCACCAGTGAAATCTGGGACAAGGAAAGAGTAGCCCCTAGTGGATAAGTATATTATAAAGAGTGTCTTTGGGTTCATTTTGAGAACAGGATGAAGTTTGCCAAGAGGATTGACTTTGGAGCTACAGTTGAGAAAGTTTATTCGTACTCTATAATTGGAGACTTGCAATGTAGATCAATAATATGCAATTTGCGTCAATGACTATTTCAAACATGACAGGTTTGGATCCATTGCTTACTGATTCCTGAATATTTATCGCCATCAAGGGTAAAGGAGTTGCCACAGCAACAGTGAAAACATCCCAGAATTAGGTGTAGCTCAGTGGCAAAGCATTTAACAACATTAAGCATTTAAATCCCCCCTGTACATCGCTTTGGATAAATGCACCTGCCAAAATGAAAATGAATACTGTCCTTCATCCTCCACCACCGTCTTCAAAAGCAATGAAAGTCAATGGACAGGTTGATGTTTCCCTCTGGTGGAAAGAACTGGAAATTGCCACCTTACTGTAAACAAAGAGTCCTTCGTTAAAAAAAACGCACACAGCTGAACGTACTGACTTCATTTACTAATATAAATATGGACAGATACACAGAACAGAGATAGCTGTAATTAGCTTTTTTAGCGTTCCTCAGCTGGTGGTCGACTGGGAGGGTTCATGGTGAAGGTGCACAGGATGCCCCAGTGGTCACTGATGAACCGCCTGCACTCCAGCCTCTCCATGCCCACCAGGACCATGTCCTCGGCCGTAGCCCTCCAGCCCTTGACGGCCTGCCGCAAAAACAGGCGGTCGAACCGGAGGCGGGCTGGGAAGGGGAGCTCCTTGTTGTCGTTGGTGACCATGTCCCAGGTGAAGGAGCAGTCTTTCGGGCTGCCCAGGGACTCCCACACATCCCTGATACCCCAAGGTAGGCCGCCAAGCTCACTGACCTACAAACACACAAACATAATTCAATATATCACATTTGCTACGTGACTCCAATACTGTCGTCCTTCGACACTAACAGTGTTCCTTTGTGCACTGGAACATGGACTGTAAAACCATGTTTAAGAGTCCTAGCTGGCCTCTCATGCTCTCTCTCCTCCTTCACTGCCATGTCTCCCTCGCGCTCTCACCTCACGGTCCCTGAGGTTGGTATCTCCTCCGAAGATGACGGTGAGCTCGCTCGGCTGCTCGTCCATGCTCCTCCACACCTGCCTCAGCTGAGAGACGCGCTCCTTGGAGTGGCCCTTCATGCTCTCCATGTGAGAGGTCATCAGACACAGGGGGCGACCAAGGAAGCTCACCTTGACACACACAGGTAGGCCAGTAGAACCATCACCACTGTAGCTTCATGGACAAAACTACAACTACACAACACTATACAGAACAATACATCGGTCATTCCAGAATCCAGAAACATTCCATAGTAGTGTGAAACCCTAGTTATAAGTTAACTCCACTAGATAAAAAAAGTATTCAAGTCTCCTTTTTATACAAGTATGACATAGGTGCGTGTGTGCACAGCGTGACACTTGCATCTGTACACATGTAGAATTGTCCATTTGAGTGTTTACATGGGCCATTAGCAAATTCCTCTGCATTGTTGTGTTGGGGTACTTGACGATGCTGGAGTCCAAGAGCTGGAGTCTGGACTTCCTCAGCAGAATGGCAGTGAAGTAACCTCTGTCATCACCTGGGAGCCGGTACACAAACACAACACAGGAGAGGCACAATCATGTCCCCAAATGCTGTAAATGATTACACATAATTTTAGCATTACACATTAATCACGTTGACATTACATAGACGTTACATGGTTGGTGGAGTACCATAGGCTACTTAACACAAAACTAGGTATCGTTTTATAAGTGTTTTCAAAGAACAGGATGGAATGTTATTGGTCAAGAATAATAATGGAAAGTGGACTAATGTGCACATGACATAAAAAAATACAAGTTATGTAACATCAAACCTGGCAAAACGTGATAGGGCTTGAGAACCTCCTTTAAGGCCTTGACGAGGGGCGGGACCACCTCCTGCAGCAGCACCACGTCTGGATGGTATCTTTAACAGTGGACACAAAGACGAAACATCTCACAACTATTCTTTTTGACTTCATTGGATTTTTGACTAACTAATTTTTGACTAACTAATGGCCCGACTAAATGTAGCTTATTTACAGGAATAGACGTTTCAGTGACGAACCCTGTGAATCTTCAAAGTAAGAAAGCCGTAACACATTCTGGTGTGTACCAATTCAACCCTCAGAGGTAATCTGAGGACATGGCGCAGGTCCTACTTTCACCCTTGCCATTATAAAATAAGATTTATATAGGACAGAAGCAGTCTTCAATTAATGGCGTTGTGGTACTTACAGTTTGACTACTCTGAAAAGGCATTTGGATTCATAAGGTTATTCGTTTTCTTATCATAAATTTACACAGCTGGTGTACGAGTGTACTACTCTACACAGATGAAGTACTACACCCAAGTCATGTAATGGTGAGGATTTTGCATATGTGCAAAAGCAATTACTCATTTTTGTACGAAAATAAAATAAATGTCACCCCAATTAGGCCAGGATAGTATAAGTTGGGATTCAGTTACAATGCAACAGTGATAATTTAATGTCATGTGACTCACTCGATCAGGTGGTCTATGAGGTTGTAGAAGCGCTCTTTAATGTTCTCCAAGTCCAGGCCGTCTATGTTCCAGGTCAGCAGGCTCAGCTTGTTTGGATCAGCCTTTTTCTTAGGCTCCTCTTCATGAACCGGGTCACTGGATGACTGGTCTGGTTGGTCAGGAGATGACTGTGGCAGAGGTGACCGGTCTGGTTGGTCAGGAGATGACTGTGGCAGAGGTGACCGGTCTGGTTGGTCAGGAGATGATTGTGGCAGAGGTGATTGTCTGGACAGAACCTGTTCCTGTTTTGGCTTCTTTGTTGAGGTCAGAGGAGAATCAACTGAGGTTAAACTTGTAAACTCATGTCGCTGTAGTTTAATATCATCTTGATTTGGATGAAGTTCCTGTGCGGTTGACTTCCCTGCTTGGATTTCTTTTGAGTTTGGGTGTTGGACAGGGTCAGTAGATGCTGAGGCAGATTCATTTGTTTCTCCCTCCTTATCGTCTCTATTCTCTCTATTTCCTTCTTTCTTCCCCCTTTTCTTCTTTCTCCTTGAGGTCTGTTTTAGATAGTCACCCCTCTTCTGGTCATCATTTCCTGGCCTTGTCGAATTGCTGTGATTCCAGCCAATCAGAGCACACAGTCATTAACTTCCCCAAAAAACATTATTGTCAGCTACAATTACGATTGTTTTAATTTATAATTTAATCTCAGCTAAACAAGGATCATCTATTTTCTGTTTAATATCACTCAGTAGGCTAGAACAGTATATTAGTAGCTACATACCATGGATAATTCAACTGTATCGTTAGATAGTAACTAAAACACCATGTCATGACAGACAATTTGTAAGTACAGTGCAGTATCTTAACTTGGACACTAGTCACGTTAAAGTAGACGTAAACACAAAGTCACTTTCAACACACTTACCCTTTCTCTGATACTTTCTTGTCCCCCATTTCAACGTTTCTACCACAGATCAACGACAACAAGGCTTGAAATTAAAGAGAAGGAGCTGATTTGACAGAAGACTGTGCCCTACGTTCTGACTTCCTGGTTGCTTGACACTTGTGTGCCAGACAAACGCACGCATACACAAACTTTAGACTAACCCTGCGTATTAGCTTGCCGAATAAAAACACATTTCCAGGCTTGCCATGAAGAACACCTTTATTGTCTTACAGTTAGATATTCAGACCAGTTATACCAACTTCGTTTAGTCGTGTTGTCTGCAGCTCTTGACAGCTGCTTGAAACGCTACTCCGTTCTACGTAAACCCCGCCCACATCGAAACTGAATGTCCCGTCAGACTTAATTCCATGCTAAATATTTAGTAACTAACCCGAAAGATGTAGGCCTACTGTAGCCTCAACACCCTATCCTGACCTGGTCTGACACTAGATCTAGCCTACATATGTATACGTATAAATAGAGATTTTCAGACCCATCATAAATTCGGGTGTAGTAAACACATCATTTTCTACATGAACCCGTGTATGTCTTGATTCCGATTATCTTTCCTAACATTTTATTTTAAGGTCTTCTGTAGAAACACTTAACATCATCAGTTCAAATGTGGATTTACAGACTGCCCTCTCCAGCATTTCTGTTTTGGTACATCGGGCCTATTAACATAATCGGACATGACAAAGTGTCACTATGTAGCATTTAATCAGTTCCATAAATACATATTCATGAGAAAATTCCCCACCCCCAACTTTTTACCAGAAACCATTTTTTAAATATGTAGGACGCTTGCCCACAGATTAACCTGCCAGCACGTTACACTTATTAATGTAGGCGATCCCACTTGAACGCGCATAGGGCTCGGAGACACAGCCCTAGAGATGCGCCACAAAGGTACCAACGCCCTACAAGATAGCCTAGCCTACCGGTTGAAAACAGCTAGGCGACAAACGATCATGTAACCGAAACATGCAGTCGACAAAGCCGAAGATGCTTGATACATGCAGTTTGCTCTTGCAGCGTGAATTGCAATAAACGTGGTTACGCGGGGATACTGTAGCCTATTGAATGATGTAGGTCTCTTGAGCATCATGAGACGTATCGCTGTATTACATGGATGTCTAGCCAATAACTGCTCCTAATACAATTTGGACATATTCCCATCAACTCATCACTGGTAAGTTGCCCACGTCAGCCGCCTTAGTGCAAGAGCAAGTCATTTTCTAGAGATGTTTTGGCTTGATAGTTTATTCTTATTTATATTCACATCCATAAAGAACCTAACAAAACAGTAAATGCTAAAATGTAATTATTTTGTCTGCCAGTATGTGCATGCTTTCTTCCTGTTTACGCATTGTGTATGCTACTATTCATAGAGGCTAGCTTTGTCAGATTTTAGGGAATAGCATAAACAAGTAGAATTGTGTAATGTATGTCATTGTCAACGCTTTTCGTAATTCCCTCTCACACATGTTTGTCGCTGTCCCTCCGCGTTGGGTGCTGAAATCTACTTGCACAGAACATGCCCATGGGGCTGACATTGTACAAAATAAGGCACAACCTTAGTCAAGACATCTAACTTGTAATGCCTTGACATATATGGCGTTAACTTTTAATGCCTTGAAATATCTGACGTTAAAATATTGGCGTAGGCTACTTCTCCATGCATCTATAACTGAAAAATAATACGCCGATACAATCAACACATTGCAGTAGTTTGATAGAGCCAAACACACACACATAAAACCGTATTCTATTGGCTTGGGTATTCATCTATTTCCAGTTGCTGAAACTAAGTACTGTGCAATTCAAACAAACCAATAGCTGAAACACTGTAGATATTCAAATGTATTACAGTATTTTGCAACTGACCAGTAGGTCTATACAGGCTGAACAGAACATAAACAACAAGTAAGCAGTAACAAGCACCCTCCAGCAGAGTCCTCAATGGACAGTGAGAAAGATGTGCTATGTCATCACTGCCAAGGTGGCAGTAAACTGAGTCACACACACACATGCATGGGTCGGGTGCACACAAACCCCTTGAGTCAGGGCTAGTCCTACAGAGATAGTACATGTTGCTATGGTGAGACGTATGAATTTAGACTATTTACAAACGTAACTGCAAGTCAATGGTGATGTTAGCAGTACACATTAACTTCTACTTCCAATGTCTGTAAGAGATATCCACTTTAGTGTTATCTGATAGTTTTACCTCATTTTCTGGTGAGATTTGTGTTGCTGGAGTTTGTTGATATATGTTTCAGGTGAAGAGGGTGTCTGCTTTGACCACACAGCAGTCAGGAGCGCCATGTGGAGAAGAACGGCCCTACATCTCTATCTCTTTCTGCAATGTCTAGAAGGTCAGTGTGTGTGTGTGTGTGTTGTGTGTGTGTGTGTTGTTGTGTGCGCGGGTGTTTCTACTCTGTTCAGTGACACAAAAGAGAGCATCTGATCCCTATTGTCTCCCAGGTGCCGACTGGCATCATTGTAATGTAGACTAGAAGTATATCTGGAGTGGGATTTGCATAATTCATTCCTGTTTTACTGTGTGGAGGCTCTGGTCACCATCTGGAACTCTTCACGGAACTCCCAAACCTGTAGGCATAAGCTAAAAACATACTGTCAAGTCAGGAAGTAAAGAGACACAACCACTTCAGAATAAAAGTAAATGAATGATGCAGGTGTTGCCTTGAGCCTTATTTCTAACATGTTTGACCGGTATTTCTGAAACGTTATATGTGTTGATCCATTCCCACAGGTGTAGTGGCAACTCAGTGCTGGAAGGGGGAGACCTTTTCGGAGGCTGTGGTGTCCCCGGCTCTGAGGAGCAGCAGCATCCTGCGGGTGCCCAATGTGGACACCTTGGCCCAGTGTGTCGGGGCCTGCTGTGACCTGCCTGGCTGTGACCTGGCCTGGCTGTTTGAGCAACGCTGCTACATCCTCAGCTGCCAGAAATTGGCCAACTGCCAGCCCAGACAGAGGCCTGGGGCAGACTCCCACCTGACCTTCCTCCAGCACGGGGAGCCCCAGACCCTGGTGCTGAAGTCGCTGGTGCGAGGTGAGCCCTACCCCAGCCGCTGGGGGCTGCCCACCAGGCCGTCTGGGGACGTGGAGGCCCTGAAGGACCTGGCCCTGTTCGACGAGGCTTCCCGCAGTTTCGGTGACCCCGGGATGATGGCGTTGGAGTATTCGGACGGGGAACTCAGTCCTGAGGAGAACCGCGCTGAGCCGGATGTCACAGGAGGCGCAAAGCCAGAGGAGTCGTTTCCGGATGGCTGCAGAGTTGGAGGAGAGAGACGGTTTCAACCAATCAGAGATGGAGAATGGGCCAGGGGGGTGGTCGGCTGAGGCCAGCAAGCCCAAATATAGTCACTCAACTGAGGCGACAGTCAATCACGCACCACCCCCTAGTGACCGGAGTCCTATATTTAGCCCCACCCCTGCAGAGAAAGTAAGTGTCAGCTGAGGTCATTTGAATAGATCAGGGCTGTCTAACCTTATACCTGGAGAGCTAAAGTCTTGAAAGGGTTTTACCCCAAACCCTAAATTAGCACAGCTAATCCTAATTATTAGCTGGTTGACATGCGGGGCTGGGTTTGATACAACTTGGGTTAGAAGGAAAGAATACAGGTTTAGAATAGATTCGATTTAATTCCACAGAGCCCTTAAATAAAAATTTAAAAACGATACGTTGGTCTGAGATTATCGTAAGAAAATGTTTAACCACATGAAAGGGCTATGTGTGTGCTGCTTTTTGACTATGTGAAGTTGATGTCAAGACAAAGACGAATGTAATATCTCTAGTTTATTTATGTATGTTACAGTCAACTAAATTGTCGGTTGTCTACTGAAGGAAAGGATGTAATCAATGTCCCTGGAATCTGCATCTGGCAGCAGGTTTTTCAAGGTGTTTATTTGGGATCCGGACAGCCTATGCAGTTTAAATACTAATGTAACTCTATTTTGTTCATCTCTGGTTTAGAATAGTGACCAACAGAATGCACCTTTAAACAACTCAGAGTCTCCAGCCCTCATGTCCTCATCGCAGAACTCCACCCAACATAGCCAAACAAGGCCTTCCGAAGCCCCTCCCCTCATCTCCATCACAACGCCTTTCTCCCTGCCCACTCAACCAGGTAATGGATTAGTTTGCATGAGATTACACATATGATGATATTAATGAATGCACATGTCTTCGCCTCAAGCACAATTTGTACCTCAGAAGGCAGCATGTTATGCTTATTTAAAAAAGAACAATCTCCTGGTCAGTGGAGGTAAATACATGCATTTGCCATGGTTATGTTTTCATGGTCTTGAATGGGCTTGTGGTTTACTTCACTAGTGGCTATAGTCCCCTGTCATCTCTCCTCAGTCAAATCCCTGCTGGTGTCACTGGGAGATCCCGTAGAGGTGCCGTTTCCCCTGGATACTGTTGAGCTTGTGGCCTCGGTCAGCCCAGAGCCACAAATAGGTAATGTACACACACATATGTATGCATATTTTTCATGATGTGTGTGCATGACATTCTCATTTAAATCAGATCCTGTCTTAGATCTGTCCCTGTCTCTACATAGGATCATTCTTCAGGTACAACTGGGTTCTGGTTCATTCCACTGATGGCCACAAGGAAGTGATAGAGGGCGAACACAGCAGGGCAGTTCGACTCAGCAATGTGAGTGCTTGTCAAAATGACCTCTTGGCTGTGAAAATACGACCGTGTGATTCAGTTAAACGCTTTGATTTTACATTCTATTAATCTATGAATTTACATATTCAAAACTATTGGCGTAATTGGAGGGATAATTCACTGTATAGAGACAAGACTGCATGTCTGTGTCTGCTGTTTTGCATCAGCTTTCTGTCGGGCATTACGTCGTGTCAGTGGTTGTATCTGGAGAAGGCGTATATGGACAGTGTGAAGTTAACCTCACTGTAAACCAAGGTTTGTGAAAATCCAACCTGAGGCCAATTCTAGAAGACAATGAATGGTAATTCAACAGTAATATTGACTACCAACTGAAAATGTCTTCCTCACAGCAGGGAAGTTGAGTCAGCCCCCCACGGCTATCGTTGTCCCGACGACACAAACCGTGTCGCTGCTCGCCAGTGACACCATCATCAACGGTAGCAGTAAGTACGAGCATGAGCTGTGAGTGACCCTTCCACTGTCCGTTGTTTAATTCTCCTTGGAAGGGTTAGATGGCTGAGTCGTTAGGGAATCGGGCTACCAATCAGAAGGTTGCCTGTTCGATTCTGGCCATGTAAATGATGTTGTGTCCCTGGGCAAGGCACTTCACTCTACTTGCCTCGGGGGAATGTCCCTTTAGTTACTGTAAGTCGCTCTGGATAAAAGCGTCTGCTAAATGACGAAATATAAATGTAAGGGTATTACAGCTATTACACCTGTCTGTTTGCACCACTTCTCTCCCGCCCCAGAGAGTCGAGACGATGGAGGGATTGTCAGCTACCGCTGGGACCAGGTGGCAGGTGCACCTGTGGAACTTGGGCCCTCCTTGGACTCGCAGATCCTGAGTCTTCCCACTCTGACGCCTGGAGAGTACACGTTCAAGTAAGGCTAGAAAATCAGTTACTCTGGAACAGGATACATAGTCTCTGTTAATAGATGGTGTCTGTTTACCATCTAGCCAGCAGGATTTAGTGGTTTATTCAATGTCTTTTTGTCATGTAAGCAGTGTCAATGGTTGATAGGCAGTTGTTAAACGTAGAGGTGGGGATGAAACTATACACAAATAGAGAACCATTCAGTTCTGTTACAGTTTGTTCTGTGCTATTCTTTCATGGACGCAGCAATACAGTTATGGTTTGGTTTGCACTTAATTGCTAAGATTCAATTCAAACTAAAACAATATATTTAATCATAGCAAATTGACATGCTGTGTAAATTATGAGTGTAGCTACGTAAATACCCAAATTGTTAACATCCCAGTGTGAAACAAAATGTTGTCACTTGGAGGTAGGATCTGATTCTAGCCAATACAACTCTGTTTTGGGGAATACATTGTTTGCATGATTTTATAGAACAAGACTGCTGTGAAAAACATCCTGAATATAAATCTACGCTACTTCTTAGTTGTAAGTAATGGTTTGTGAAAAGCCTTAAGGACAGTTGCACAAGCAATGATTATTCCAGTCCACAGCCATTACACCACACAGCACTGTAGCCATTATACAACACAACATATCCTGTTTCTACATCAGAGCTAGGGTTTTGCTTGGGTAGTCATTTGAATTACGTTTCTTTTGAGGCTTTTCACAAACCATAGCTTACTGTGAAAAACGTAAGTCTATTCTTTATGTCCTACCTAGTCTTGTCAAAGCAATGTTTTGTTTAGTCTGGTACAATTAGCAACTTTGCCAGCTGTGTGTTTCCACTGATTTGATCTTGCCTTGCCAGTCTGACGGTGACTGATTCAGACGGCCTATCAGACTCCGCCACAGCTTCAGTGAAGGTCGTCCAGCCTGAGAGGGGTGACCTCTCCTCCCCCCACGCCCCTCCTGCCGTCACAACCATGAGCCCCAGCCCCGCCCTCAGCTCAACCCTTAGGGAGGGGGACCCCACCCCAGCCAGATCACCTGACCTCCCCCCTGGCACCACTACAGTCACACCAGGTAACGTTTCGGTCTGGTTAACATGTCGTAGTTTGATCATTGCAAACGATTGAAATGTTGATTACAGGTTTGGTCATGTTCATTCTGCAGAATTGTAACATCCTTATTTGTGTCTAAGCTTTGATTCGAGTACAGTGTACAGAATTGTGTTTTCGTCCACAAAAGAAATTCATTCACTGTCACTAACCGAAAGAAAGGACTCTTGAGTCACAGTGGCGGTTCTGCTGTTCTCCTCAGAGACAGGTGACGTCCCCGTAACTGAGGTCAAGCCACAGTCAAACCTGACCCCTAAGGCCCTAGTGGGGCCGGACAGACAGCTGACCCTCCCAGTGACCAGCATCATGCTGGACGGCAGCGGCTCCACAGACGACCATGGCGTCGTCAGCTACCACTGGGACACCATCAGGTAGGCATTGCACCAGGGTCATGTAGGATTATAATGGGTAGGGGTTAAAGTCTCTTAATCCTAAACTTGGGAAATCTGTTGTTATGTTAGCTGACTGTAATACGTTTTTGGTTAGGGATTATCTATTTTTAAATGCTGGGGTTTCATGATTCAATAAAAATATATAAATGTAGAAACACATGTAGAGAAGAAAATGTATTTATTCCTATGGGATGAGTACGGTGGCCGACATGTGCAAACGCGCTGCAAATTAAGAAAACACATGCAAATACGGAGCGACAGAGAGCGCATATGAGAAGTTTGAACCATATAGTTATAGGTTTCGACCAACATCGAAGTAAAGAGTCGACAGAAAAAGAAAGGTTAGCATTAATTTTTACATGTAGCCCTCCTCTTTTACAGTTTTTTAAACTCCATACTTCTCATATGCGCTCTCTCTCGCCCCGTGGGGCAGAAAATCGAGCTGTTCCACTTAGCGCTCCCCCTAGAGGCCTGAAGAACTTCCGTTGTGAAAACTGGATGCAGCGTTTTCGGTTTGCGTGCTTTCGTTTTTGCAACGCGTTTATGTACCTACTGCAGCGTTTTTGGTTTGCGTGCTTTCGTTTTTGCAATGCGTTTGTGTATTTGCAGCGCGATTATTTATTTGGTTGTGTTTTGTGTATTTGCAGCGCGTTTGCTGAATGCAGCGCATGAGTTGTCAAATTAATGAAGATGTTTTCTTAATTTGCTCGTGTTTTGTCTATTTGCATGTGTTTTCCTAAATTGCAGCGCATTTGCACATGTCGGCCACCGTAGATGTGTGTTAAAAAAAGACCATGTGCTCTGTTGGAGTACAATTGTAAAATACAGGTTTTGATTTACAGCGGCCCACCTGGATTGAAGATAGAAGGTGTGGATAAAGCTGTTGCCACAGCGACGGGCCTCCGCGCAGGTCGCTACACATTCAGGCTGATCGTGAGTGACCAAGAGGGAGCCACAGACAGCGCCTCACTGACCATAAGGATCCAGGAGGGTAAGAGACTGTCGAATACTTCAATCCAGATGTCTATGACGTTTCATGGGTATAATACTTGCTCGACCTCAAGTTGTCCATCTTCCCTCAGCTAGAAACTTTCCACCTGTGGCCCATGCCAGCGGCAGCCACACCCTCACCATGCCCAACAACTCCCTGGTTCTCAGGGGCTCCGTGACGAATGGTAACCCAGCTGAGGTGCGCTTCCTGTGGGTGCGGGACAACCAGAGTCCTGCTGCTGGGGTAAGTACAAATGCAAATCCCTTCGATTTCTTGTCACACATGTAGAACTGCGATAAAATGACGTAAGATGTACGACATATAATATTATACAATAATCATATCAATGGGAAAAGTAAACATGATTGCGTTTTTTTCTTCTCTCTGCCTACTCTCTCGTCCTCTGACTTCTCTGTCTCTTCTCATGCTTTCCCCTCTCTCCTAGGATGTTCTGTATGGGTCGGTGAACCAGGCCTCACTCTACCTCGCCAACCTTGTAGAGGGGACCTATCTGTTCCAGCTCCGTGTGACTGACTCCCAGGGACGCACCAGCTCTGCCACAGCCACCGTGGAAGTGCGCCCAGGTAGGTGTGTGCGAGTGAGTCCAGAACACAACGCTAGCCAGCAGTGTCTTATTGTATGTGCCCCGTCGGTGCGCTCCGGTGACCTGCTGTGCACCCCTGCTTCCCCCTCCAGACCCCGGGGGGAGTGAGGAGGTGGAGGTGGAGATGCTGGTGGCCGTGGCCCAGGTGAGCGTGGCTCAGAAGGACACGGTGCTCAGGCAGCTGGCCGCGCTGCTCCACGTGCTGGACACTGACATCCACCTCAGAGGGCTGAGAGGACACTCCGACCTCAGGTATAGCAGTCACACACATACAGACATGCACACACACACAGCATATACACACATTCAGACACGAACGCATATAGACATCCATGCATGCAGACGTACACGTATTCAGAAATACACACAAACTCACAGACATATGCACATTCACATACATGGGACTGATTCGTTTTCTGCGTGTGTGTGTGTGTGTGTTTACAGCACAGTGTTGAGGTTCTCGGTGCAGGGCCCAGAGGGACCGGTTCCTGGTACCAAACTGGCCAATTTGCTGCGGACTCAGCTGCTGAGAGAGAAGACTGACTACCTGCTCTTCAGAGTCCTCCGAGTGGACACAGTCTGTGAGTGGAGCAACACTGTATCAGGCATTAGACATAATAAGACAATTGATATCTCTTTATTGATTGTTGTAATAATATACATTATTATGCTAGAGTTGTTAGATTTGGCGAGGAAATTCTTCTTTTTTAGGAAATCAGATTTAAGAGAAACATGGTATTGTATCTGATGCGTTTTAATTTATTTGTTTACCGAAGACACCAATTTCTCTCCTCTTCTTCTGTCCTCCATTTAATCTCGTGTTCTGTGAATGTTTGCCGTGGTCTTTTGGTCCTTAACGTTCTGCTCCGGTGTGACTGCAGTGTGCCTGCTTCGATGCTCCGGGCACGGGCAGTGTGACCCCATCACCAAGGAGTGTGTCTGCGACCCCTTCTGGACAGAGAATCTCATTCGTCTCTTCCTCGGCGACGGAGAAAGCAATTGTGGTGAGGGCTAAAATGACGTGCGGGGTCACACAAGAACCTATAGACAAAACGTGCATTCTGAGTTGAATAGGCTCCATCTTTTCCTAAGTTAGCATCAGGGTCACACCCTCATATACTTGCTCGTTTACACATTTAAGGCAAATGTAATTACTAACATGGAGTAAATCATGGTACCTTTTTCTGTTGGGCAGAATGGAGAGTGCTGTATGTGGTCATCTCCAGCTTCATGGTTGTAGTTTTCATCATGTCCTTCACCTGGGCTTTCATCTGCTGCTGCAAGAGGTGACCTTTGACCTCTGTACTTAACATGCATCAGGAAATTAACGTGATATTAAATGAATGAGCTTCACTATAGTTCACCAATTCATTAACCATATACTATGTGGAGTAAGACCGACATTTCTGAGTCCATAAGTACAGGGCTTTCAGTCAGAATTACTAGAATGTGTCAGAATTGAAGTCAAAGGGTTTGTGTCAGGAAGGAAATAATGCAATTTAGACAGATTTGTTATTTGAATGCAAAGTTTTGTATCAATAGAGCAGTGGTTTCTTGAATGTTTAGAAGAAGGCGAACCAAGATCAGAAAGAAAACCAAGTACACCATCCTTGACAACATGGATGAACAGGAGAGGATGGAGCTGCGGCCCAAATACAGTGAGAAAAGTCTATTTTTATTGGTTGTGTGTCACATGGGTGTACTTTTAAGGGAGTCTTTCCATGTAATAAGGCAGAGTGTTAGCTAGCTATTGGCAGCTCCCTCCCAACTATGGTGCCCCTGACATTTCATCTGACCATTTCATGTCAATCCAGACATCAAACACAGGAGCACGGAGCACAACTCCAGCCTGATGATGTCAGAGTCGGAGCTGGACAGCGACCAGGACACCATCTTCAGCCGCGACCGGCCCGTCAGGAGCAGGAATCGAGCCAGCGTTCAAGCTTCCCGAAACGGAAACGCTTTTGGTTGAGCGGGAAAATGGAGGCAGACCTGCAATCGTTTTTGAGAGCCCCCATTGAGAGACCATAGTTGGGACAAAGGATCAACTGGATTTTGTACTTGTCTTTTTATGTGTAGGCTCACCTGGACTGGCCACGTATCTGTACTATGATATACAGTCAGTGAAGGGCTAGAGCGGGGTGTAGGCCTACAGACTTTGGGACCCTGAATCTTGACTACATGAATTACTGTCATAGAGAAGTGGTGGTTATTTGATACAGCACTTTAAGGACCACGGTGCACTTTTCCCAGCAGCCTCATGTACTCCTACGGATATCAACCTAGCCTGTGAATGTAGAGTTGTCATGCACGCTCACTACTAGCCTGTACTGACATGTACCTTCTCTCCTCAACAATAAAGCTACTTGAAAATGTGACTAGTCTACTATGTACACGACTGAATTGCTCATTAAGGTACTCTATGCATTCTGTTGACATTTTGGGTTTATCTTTACACATACGTTAAATGCTGTGTTAGGTTTTGTCATTGTCATTGTCTGAATTGTCATTTAGATTTTTGTTCTCAGTGAGTATAATTTATTGGGTGTGCGCTTCGGAATGAAGCGCCAACCTTTGTTATCTCACCTATATAATATTATTATTGTGAGAATGCTGTTAAGCATTCTCAATATAGTTTTCCTGTTTCTCTTTATTGTGAGAATGCTGTTAAGCATTCTTAATATTGTTTTCCTGTTTCTCTTTATTGTGAGAATGCTGTTAAGCATTCTCAATATTGTTTTCCTGTTTCTCTTTATTATTGTGAGAATGCTGTTAAGCATTCTCACTATTGCTTTCCTGTTTTTCTCCTTACACTTTAACTAGTCCTGCATACTTTCACCGATTCCTATAATTTTTGTATCAAAACGTTCAGCTCCTTCAGGAGATGTATGCTATGACTTTTGGTATTTCTCACTTTTATACTTTTTAAATAATTAAGGTTTTTAATCTCCCATTAAAAGTAATGGTAAATCCTTTCAAATCATTAAAAAGCTTCCTCCTCTTTCAAACGTAACTACTTCAGCATACTTTCAGCTAGAGACACCATTCAACCTTTAAAATGTTCACAGGACATTCAGCTATTCCCAAATGATTCAGCTTTTTAAAATATTCAGCCAATTTTGAATGATGACGGTTTTAAATACATTAAAAATGTTGCTCCTTCTTGAGTTTTATGAATGATTAAGGAAGCAGAGTGGCACACTCTGCTTGCGGCTCTTTTTCCGATATTCAACTAACTTGTCAAACAAATTCCTCTAACGTTCATATAGTTTAACTTACAGAAACAAGTTATAACTTAAAATGTAGGAAAACTTGTCCTCTTTCAGACAATGTAACTGCTTGAGAGCTCACATTAACAGATTTTCAGATAGGAGCCTTGAAGCGAGGGCAGCCTTTTAACTTCAATGGGGAGGTGGCGAAAATTCGTCAGGGAAATTCGAAAGTATACGTTTTTTTAAACTGCCGGTAGAGTCGTATTCCTGACTGCACAGACAAATAAAGGACATCTCTGATTTCGGCAGAGTCTTGTGTCTCGGAAAATATCCTCATTTTTTTTATTGGAAGTATAGTTTTGCGTCTAGGTCACCTTGTTTGAGGTATGAATACTAGGTAAATGGTCGTTTTTCTCTGTAATTAGCTTTCACACCTGCGCCGTCACCGTGGTAACCAAACAGACACGCACCATGAACGTGATTGAAACTGCCAAACGAGTTGTATTTCTGACCGCACAGACACATACAGGATATCTAGCTATAGTTTCGGTAGAGTTTTGGGTCTCGGAAAATATCCTTATTTTTGGGATTGGACATATAGGTTTTGTTAAGGATAGTGTAAACTGGGTGTTGAGAGGAAGAATGATACATGGTTAAGCATCGGACCAAGTTATTTGTAGTTTAATAGTAATGATGCAATCACAAGATACACAATGAAAACAACACAACAAGATGTCCGTAGTCTAGTACAATGAATCAGTCGATGATGCAACAGCAGTCGTCCCACCAAAACAGAGTATAAGATTAGAACGAACGAAGGCGCCTTCGTTGAGAAAGTGGTCGTGACAGAATATCCGAGAAAGTTCTGCCCCTCCCAAGTTCTGTCTCCCCGCCCTTGGGAGACAGGTCTTGTACTCCCCAGAGAGGGAGGTCTGGTGAGTGGCCATTGGTCAGGAGACCTTGGGGTGGCAATTGTTAACCAATTAAATGTCCAGGGCGTTCATGCTGGCGCAAGGTGGGCAGTCCACGGACCTGGTGATGTTAGGAGAGGGAGGGGGCAGAGAAGACCCACAGGTCTGGTGTTGTTCAGGGAGGGGGGTGGACAAGACCCACAGGTCTGATGCAATCCAAGGGGGGGGTTGAGTTCTTCAGGGTTGAGAGCAGGTCATCCCGAGGTCCTGATGATATACGGGGTGGGGTCTTCAAGGGGAAGGGGAGAGGGTAAGACCACTCCTAGGTCAGATGATGTAAAGGGGCAGATGGGCTCCAAGGGAAAGGGGGGGGCATCCAGTGAGAAGGGGGGGGGCAGGGTCTCCAGGGGAAGGGGACATTCAGTGAGAAGGGGGGGGGGCAGGGTCTCCAGGGGAAGGGGACATATTATCCATAGTAAGAACTGTCCGGTCTGACTCGTCCTGAAGCAGAGAAGAGTTATTTTCCCAGCATAACCTTATCTCCCAAGTTGACACTTTTACTCCCATGAGCTGACTAGCTCATTGTGCTCACACCAGTCCCTGAGCGTCACGAACTCGCCTCCCAAGTCAGTTTGCCTGACATCTGCATTCTTGTCCACACACCAGAGTTACATTTCAATGCTTTCTTATCTGTTACTTTATTAAATCAATTGATCACATTCAATATTTGTATCTTAGTTATTATCATTACAAAACATGTGTGTTTACATATTCATATTAGATATTGATTGGTATAGCAGCATTGATCAGCAGTATAATGCTATCATTCCCTCACAATCCCTCCTTTGACACCACTATGTGGTGTCAACATTAAAACTGGATATTTTAAAGTTTCATGGATCCCTCCTTTCACACCCTCTAAAGGGTGTGACAACACAAATTTAAAATATCCCAGTCGGGCAGTAAAGGCAAATCAGTCGTTAACTAGGTTAAACATGCGTAAAACACTTAAGCAATGAACCAAAATACAGTCAAACTAGATGTTAAAATGCAAAATCAGTCGTTAACTAGGTTAAACATTTGCATATGGTCATCAAAACAGTCAAAATTTAATATTTTAAAGTTTTCATAGGATCCCTCCTTTCACACCCTTTAAAGGGTGTGACTACACAAATTTAAAATATTATGAACCTGTGTGAGCAAACAATGGAGGTTAGTTCAGATGAGCAATAAGAAACAGTCAGTCAGATTACAGGAAGATATATATAAAATTTTTCACTAGAACTCACCCTCCTTTCACACCCTCTAAAGGGTGTGGCGACCATATCTTACGATCAGTCAATCTGTTAAACAGAACATTAGAAGAGTCAACACGTAGAAAGAAACTGTTAATTCGGACAGGATATTTGAAAGTTTTCTTGGAATCCCTCCTTTCACACCCTTTAAAGGGTGTGACCACTAACACAACATTTAAAATATCCCGTTAAGGAACACAATGCTTACAACGATAATAATGAGACTATGCAGCGTTATGGCCAAGTGGTGTGGACACACTGGACACAGTGGGAAAACCCTAATGATGTTATAGGGGAAAACCCACCGTCACTCCGCAGAGTGGACATTCGACATCCATGTACCCAAGGCAGACCTGGACATACTCACAGGTCCCCTTCACCACATACATACAACTTTAGCCAAGCTTTTAGAATTGTAATAAAATAAATTACATTAGAAAAACCTCTAGAAATTAGAGAGATCCTTTAAAGTTTAGAAATGTAATAAAATAAAATAAATTCGAAACATATAGTAAAACAAAAAATTAGACAGGTTATTTTAAAGTTATCATTGTTCCTCCCTCTAAAAGGTGTGACAACCAACACAAATGTAAATTCTTCACTTCAGCCAAGCCATTAATCATTATAAGAAAAATAAGAGGATATGGTAAAATAAGAAAAACCCAAAGTAAAATAAGACAAATTGAAAGTTTTGGTTAAGAAATATACAAAATTGAAAATAAGAAAAATAAAGACTGTTGTTGCACCAGTCATGCCTGTCACCTGCTGCCTCACAAAATAGTTTAATCTCACCACACTATCATTTCATCTCAAATAAAACTGTCTGCTGCTCTGTTAAAGCGTTGCAGAGCCTCCACTCTTTGGTTGACTGCTCCACCTGGAACAGAATTTAGCAGAAGATACCTCTTTTCTAGTTAGCATCAGGTTTAAGTGCAACAATTCAATTCAAATGTTGTTAATGCATGTGGTAAGCGAACTAGGAAATACTTCAATCCACTCAGTAAACATATCTATAATTACCAGGCAGTATTTTCCCTTCACATTTCTTATTGTCAAAGATATGAAAAACTATTGTCATTATCCCAAACCAGAATTTAATCTGTATGCTTCCCAAATGAAATATAGACCAAATAATGTTCTTAATGTAGCTATTAACATTCCTCCCCAACTATATATATATATATTTTTTTTTCAAAGGTTAGATAGGTAGAACTTCATAACTCGTTTTGCTGCAGTTCAAAACGAGCCAATTAGCTCAAACCATCATAACCACGATTTCTTGGCTTCCCAAATTATTTCAGAACTGAATGTTATAATAACCCTCTTCATGCACTAATACCATTTATTAATATAACATTATCACAGCCTAACTGTTTATCCCAAACAGTATGCCAGGCTCTGATAAAACTCTAAAATGAAACTTTAAACCAAATTACAATTAAACTCAAAATAAAAGTACATTTAGTTATTTTCCCTTTCTTATTTTTAACCAAATTACATTATAATACCTTTATCAAAACTCTTAAAAACCCATATTCATTGTTTCCTCTTCAAAACATCAGTGTTTAAACCAATCACCTTCCATGTTATTAATTGGGTGTGCACGACTTCGTCGGCACAACCTTTGTTATCTCACATATATCTTTTTATTATTGGGTGTGCTTTGCCTTCGGCATGAAGCACAACCTTTGTTATCTCACATATATATTTATTATTATTATTATTTTTGCCCCCCTACTCCTCGGTCAATATTTGGACTACATAGAAAACGTCGACGTCCAAAGTTTCGTCTTGGTCTCCATTGAGTTGCTTGTATCAGAATTTACGTTCCGTTGCACAGTTTAGGACCATACAACGTTTTTGTGGCATAAAGTTGATTTTGTCGGCAAAGGGTAGACTACTCAGTTATAATAGTCCACGTCACAGCGTCGGCACATGTTAGCAACGACGCATTAGATACGACCACCTGGTACCTTATCCAGCGGATGTGTTACAGGTCCCAGGCAGAGGACCCATAGGCAGATAAGAGTATCCTGAAAACAGGAAAAGATTTGAGAATCGGGCGATAGTGCTCCTTCTTGCTTTCGCGCCGCTCAGCAAATTCCTTTATTTGTCAATATGACAACACAATACATACATACATATTCATATGAAGTATCAAAAATAAAACGAAATACATGTGTTTGACTATACTCCAACAAAAGACGAACACCCAATGGCTAGCTAGCTTACCCTTGGTAGACGCCATGCTAGCAAAATCTACTTGAAGTTCTGACAACATTATACGTCAAACCACCTTAACAAAAACACGTCTCCTAGATACAAATATCATCACAGAAACAGTATTTTCTCAACATGAACTGAGCCACAAGTAAAACATGTTTTGGTTTTACTAACAAAACAAGTTGCTGCCCGCGCCATAATATTCGGCCGCATCCAACACAACCCAAACGATTTCAGATATTACATATCAAACATACAAATTATTCTGTAACATTCTAAACTATAACATTTAGATTAATGCTAAACAATATGTAATCGATCTTTAATCGATGTATTTAGAAGTTCAAACCTGAAAACAGGAAAAGATTTGAGAATCGGGCGATAGTGCTCCTTCTTGCTTTCGCGCCGCTCAGCAAATTGAGGAAGCACCGACACCCGCCTGCAAATAGAGTCCCCGATGGAAACACAGCGCCATATTGGTTCCTACTGGCAACAACACTGAAATGTTCAGTTTATTTCTTATAATTGGCCCCTATGACCCATATTTCAAAGCATTGCTCAAAAATAAAACTAACAAAACCTCAAAATTGTGATCACACATCTTGGGTGTCACACACTCCCTGACAAAATTAAATGGCTCCAGACATTCCTAAACCCCAAAACTTGACAATTATGAAACAAGCAATACTCAAGGGTATATTGTGAGTGTGTATACCAATTAATATGCAACTAGTGGCACAGCATATGGCATGGTTATGATGCAAGGTAGAATGTGGCTTGGTGTGAGATATGATAACACGGTAAAAGGTGTATGGTAGGCTCTAGGGTATGTCTGCATTTCCCAAATGGACATAGGTGGTAGATCATCAACCTCCACTGTATTACAGTTTGTTTGAAGTTGGTAAGAGGGTTGGCCTATTACATTGTATGTGAGCCTCTGGGTAGGTTTCCTCTCCCGAGTGGATCTTCGAGTTGGTGACTGACTAACCTGATCATGACAGGGTGATTCACGCATTGTTTGAGAAGCTGCCGGTCCTTCCTCTTGTAACATCACATCCTCATGCTCATATTCTATTGTATCAATGGGCAAGTCCTCCTCTTCATATGTTACATGTTCGGTTTCCATTCGTTCCACTTCGGGCATTCTCTCTTCTCTTTCATTGACATGTACACTTTGTCTGGTTTCTCTTTCAGTTAGAATTGGTCTTGGTTGGTTACACCTCTTAGTAGTTGTTACACCTTCTTCCTGAGGCTCGCATACCAGTTGTTCTTGTGTCCTTTCAACTCCCCTCCTGGGTATCCTCAGCCAGTATTGTGGTTCGTCGTCATCGGACGAGTCACTGCTGGGCTTCCATTCACTCTGTCTCGACATATTCAACTGACTGTTCCTCACCCCCTGACGAGGTTGACGTTCTCCTGGTGAAACCGGTTGGTGCCTCTGTGAGGCTCTAGTTTTTCCTGTCAGTTTCTGTGATTGCTGAGGTAGATCAACTGGTAAGCCATTGACCAGGTGAAGCAGATTGCGGTGTAGTGTTCGGACCCTATTTCCACCTGTTTCTGGGGCAACTTTGTACACAGGTCCTTCACCGAATCTCTCCTTCACAGTATAAACTGTGTCTTCCCAGTATGCCCTTAGCTTGCCTGGGCCCCCTCTCTCACTCAGATTACGCACCAAGACACGGTCACCTGGTTCAAGGACAACACCCTTCATGTGGCAGTCGTAATACTTCTTTCCCCGAGCACTTGACTGCTGACTGTTCTCAGAAGCAAGTCTATAAGCTTCCTTCATTCTAGAGGCCCACTTCTCTGCATAGCCTCGTGGAGTAGTGGCTTCTTCATTAGCATCCAAGCCAAATATCATATCCACAGGCAGGCGTGGTTGACGGCCGTACATTAGATAAAAGGGTGAAAACCCTGTTGCCTCATGTCTGGTACAATTATAGGCATGGATGACTTGTGGTAGGTGTTCTCTCCATCTTTCCTTTTGTTTGTCCTCCAGAGTTCTGAGCATTTGAAGCAAGGTACGGTTAAATCTCTCTGCAGGATTTCCCTGAGGATGGTAGGGAGTGGTCCTTGAGTGACCCACCCCACTCAGTCGTTGCAGGGTTTTGAACAGTTCATTTTCAAATTCTCTCCCTTGGTCATGATGCAACTTCCATGGATAGCCAAACCGTGGAATGAAATCATCGAAAAGTTTCTCCGCAGCTGTGATTCCGGATTTATTTCTTGTAGCATAAGCTTGTGCAAACCTGGTAAAATGGTCTACAACAACCAAAATGTATTCAAAACCTCCCTTGCTCGCCTCCAGGTGAAGATAGTCAATCGATACAAGCTGTAAGGGTGAGCTGGTGATAATGCTCCCCATGGGGGCTCTGATGTGCGACACCGGTTTTTTCTTCTTAATGCAGGGACACCTTCTTGTCACATAAGCCTCAATGTCCCGTTTCATGTATGGCCAATAAAATCTGTCTCTAGCTAGGCCCAAGACCCTTTCAGTCCCCAAATGACCCATATCATCATGAAGGTGTTTCAGGACCATAGGTTGGTACTGGTCAGGCAAAACAAGTTGATTCCTCTGGCTGGTTTTCCTGTATAGTACTCCATCTTTGAAATGAAGTTTCCCCCACTCATGTAGTAGTTTCCTTGCAGGACCGCTAACTGCCCTCCTCATCTCACTGGTCAGAGTGTTACTGGTCTGCTTCAGTCTGACGATTTGGCTGATGGCAGGATCATCTTTCTGAGACTTTGCCAGCTCGTCGCCGCTTATGGTTGGGAGTAACTCAGGTGACTGTTCCGTTGAACTGTCCTGCGACAGATTTAGGACAGCGATGTAAGCAACATCTCGGTGGTTGGCAACTCTGCTACCTTCCCATGTTGCCAGGATGGTGTCTCTGGGTAGCTCCTCTGTGCATGAGTCCACAAAACTGTCAATGTCCAATGGCAACCTAGACAGTGTATCAGCATCCACATTTGCTTTTCCTGGTCTATATTTTATCTCAAACCGGAAGTCGGCAAGCTCACCAACCCATCGGTGGCCCACCGCATTTAACTTGGCAGTACTCAGCACATAGGTTAAAGGGTTGTTATCAGTATACACTGTAAAGTGGGACGCATAAAACAGATAATCCCGGAATTTCTCACTTATGGCCCACTTTAGCGCCAAAAATTCCAGTTTGCCTGAGTGAAGGTTGTAGTTTCGTTCAGCCGGCGTCAGTGTTCTAGAGCCATAGGCAATTACTCTGAGCTTTCCTCCCTGACGTTGATATAGCACGGCACCGAGCCCTTGTTCTGATGCGTCTGTATGTAACACAAAAGGGAGGTCGAAGTCAGGATACCCGAGCACTGGTGGACTGGAAAGCATCTCTATGAGCTGGCCTAAAGCTCCTTGGTGCACCTCAGCCCACTGTATTGGGGTCCTGGATGGCATCTGTGCCCCCTTCACCTTCTTTTGCTTCGATTGAGGTACTGCAATGGCAGTGTTCTTTGCCTGCAAGAGCTCATACATCGGGCTAGCAATTTTAGAGAAGTCTTGAATGTATGTCCGGTAATAGCTGAGGAACCCTAGCAGCTTTCGAAGTTCTCCAACCGTCCTGGGGGTTTTACTTCCCAAAGCCTGGATGGCTTCAAGATCCTTAGGATCTATCCGGACTCCATCAGCAGAGACTAGCCTTCCAACATAACGGACTTCTTTCTTGAAGAGCTCACATTTAGTTGGTCTGAGTTTTACCCCATGGTGTTGGAGGGCCCTCAGGATTCGTCTCAGAACCTCGACATGATCTTTGAATGCTGTAGAATAGCAGAGGACATCGTCTAAGTATGGGACGCAGCACTCATCCCGCAAGGAGTTAAGCATTTCCTCCATACTCCTCTGAAATGCGGCCGGGGCATTCGAAAGTCCAAAAGGGATGCGCACCCACTCATACAAACCCCATGGAGTGATGAACGCCGTCATGTGTCGCGACCCCTCTGCAATGAAACCTTGATGATAGGCTTTTCCCTGATCCAAGATTGAAAACCAGCTGTACCCCCCGAGCGTGTCGATGAGATCTTGAATACGTGGTAGGGGGTGTCTGTCTGGAACTGTCTTCTGGTTCAGGAGTCTATAATCAATACACAGCCTCAAGCTACCATCTTTTTTTCGGACACAAACCACTGGGGAAGAGTATGGAGATTTTGACTTTACTATCCACTTCTTTGCCAGTAAATCCTGGATGTACTCTTTGACTTCTTTGTAGAGAGGCTTCGGTACCGCTGTGTATGATCGCTGCACAGGAATGTCATCCTTCAGAGTTATGCTCATTTGGAGGCTTGGAACGCACCCAATGTCCCCGTCATCCTGAGCGAATGCGTTTGACTCCTCATAGAGCATTTCCTTTACTTCGGCTTGTTGTTCATCATTTAAATGGCTTAAGTCGACAGAGGGATGCCACAATCCGGATGTTTCTGTTTCATCTTTGCCACCCTCGCCGACAGGAACAGGTGAGTCAACACTATTGACCTCAATGTTGTCTGTTTGGTCTGTTTCCACTATCTTTTCAATTGGATGGATGTTGCCTAACATTGTAAAGTTGTCCAACGTAATACTGTCTTGGCCATGGTTGCATACGGGGATCACCACATAAGGCCATCTTTTGTGGTGGACCTCAACCAAACCATCACCGAGATCCAACTTCTCCAGCCTCAAGTCTGGATGATTCACCTCAAACAGTGCCACCGGTGGGGTGAATTCAGCTGGCACCTTGCATTTGATCCAGGTAGCTTGGCCAGGGTGGATAACAACGCTGTGCCGACCAACTCTCACTGGTACATAGTCGGGATTGGTGTCCTCGGTCTGTACGAAATTCACTATTGCCTCAACTTTGTCATTTTCAATCCCCATGGCCTCTCGCAGCAGATCTGCAATAACAGTGACAACTTCCATTCCACCCGTCTGCCCTAAAAGGAGCTCCTGGATCACATTGAAGCCCAATATCGGTCTCACAAGGCTCACACGGCTAAGCAGGAAGGGTACTCTGATGGCCAGCTTTGGATCCTTGTTGTCACTTAAAGCGAAGGTAAGTTCAACCCATCCATCATATGGGATTGAACCCCCGTTAGCTGCAGTGACCTCCAGTTCTCTGTTTCCTAGGAGCTCACTAAGAGGGCGCACTTTCTGTTGAGGCAAGTATTTCTGTTTCCATGAGCGGTCTATTATACTCACTTGGGCACCTGAATCGAGAAGAGTAACCACAGAATGTCCATTCAGATTACATTTCAATAAACACTTTTCTCCAATTAGCTTAGCTACTCGCTGTGATGTTGATTTGTCATTAGTTGGTGATTGAGGGGCCATTTTGTAGTTAGCTCCTGCTGGTACTGATTTGACTGATTTACTTGTGTCTAGGTGGGACTGCATACTACAATCGGTCACAGGTTGTCCCTCTGCCATGACCGGGGTGCGTTTCCCGATGGCCTAGATCCTTTCAAGCATCCCACAGCACGGTGTCCCTCTTCCCCACAGACAAAGCAGTGGTTGCAGTTAGTCCGGTTCCTCGCTATGCAGTTAGAGCATCCATAGGGTCTTTCTTTTCTTATGGGTCTTCCCTGTTTACTGGGACATTGGCAGGTGCACTGCGGTTGGGACTCTGATGTTGGTGGCCTTGCTGTTTCTGCAACATTTGTCTGTAGGGAGTTTACGGCCTGAGCGAGAGCCTGTACTTGAGCGCTTAGCTGATCAATTAGCTCATCTTTAGCCTTAATATCAGTGTTACTCTTTTCTTTCGTCACCTCACTAGTATTAACTTCACTACTCTGTGCATGGGCTATTTTTGGGCGAGTGCTATGACCCAAGCGTCGTTTCCTCTCACTCTCCTCACTTGTTGTCCTGGTAACTTGTCTCAGAAGTACTTCATCAGTAACTGTAGGATCAGTGAGCACAGGCTTCAACTCCCGCCTGATATCGTCATACTTCTCACTCAAACCCTGATAGACTGTGCGAAGAAAGACATTCTGTGCTGTTCGCGCCTCATACTTAATGTCCGAGTCAGTCTGCCTGGATGTGAATATCACTTTTTGTTTGAGCCCCATCATTCTGTAAAGAAACTGTTGTGGCGTTTCATGTGGATACTGTTTCGCATTCATCAGCTCCTGAAACAGTTCAGTGCTACTTTTCTCTCCTAGATGTGACTGTAAGAAGCTCTTTAGTTCTGTTATGGTCAACTCTTCCTTGCTGGCTAGCATATCTTTGAAGTTGCCGGGTTTTATAATACGAAACAATGCTCTGATTACCTCACTTTCGGTGTGCTTTTCTTTCAATCCGTCATCCATCTGTTTACTAATATTGCTGTAGCTTATTTCAGAGGCGTTATCTCCAATTTGTCCCCCATGAATTTTGAATTCTTTCCTTTGCAGTAAGGGAAGGTCTTTGAGGGCGATCATGCTTTCAGTAGTGTTGATGGAGTGTTGGTCAGTGTTGGAACGAGGTGACTGTGTGATATGCGGACTATGGGACCGGTTATTGGTATCATCAATGGATTGAGTGTCGGTCATTTGTGTAGTGAGTGAGGTACTACCCTGTTTGTGGCCACGAATTATCTCACTAATTACATCATTTAGGAAAAGTAACTGTGACATGCCCTCATCCTCTGACTCTAACAAAGATGTACTCTCCATATATGAACATACATAATCAACACAGCCCTCCTCGTCCTCCCTACTCAACTTAGCTGAGTCTTGGTCCGATGACGCTGAGATGTCCGTTGTAACCTGGAACAACTCATCAGGAGAAAGGCAGAACAGTCCCTTCTTTATAGCCCAAACTAGTTTCTTCCTCTCGTTGTTGGCCATAGTGAACACGTCAGATGCTTTTGGCTCCCGAAATCCCTTGCTCTGATGGTGGTCAGACGCCTGGATTCTCGCAGCACCTTACTCTGATGATGTCACACACCGGCCCACAGGTTCAGAGATCACTGGATCAACGACGTTCTCCAATTACAGGTGTCGTCGATCCCGGACGAGCCCCCACAAATCTGTTACAGGTCCCAGGCAGAGGACCCATAGGCAGATAAGAGTATCCTGAAAACAGGAAAAGATTTGAGAATCGGGCGATAGTGCTCCTTCTTGCTTTCGCGCCGCTCAGCAAATTCCTTTATTTGTCAATATGACAACACAATACATACATACATATTCATATGAAGTATCAAAAATAAAACGAAATACATGTGTTTGACTATACTCCAACAAAAGACGAACACCCAATGGCTAGCTAGCTTACCCTTGGTAGACGCCATGCTAGCAAAATCTACTTGAAGTTCTGACAACATTATACGTCAAACCACCTTAACAAAAACACGTCTCCTAGATACAAATATCATCACAGAAACAGTATTTTCTCAACATGAACTGAGCCACAAGTAAAACATGTTTTGGTTTTACTAACAAAACAAGTTGCTGCCCGCGCCATAATATTCGGCCGCATCCAACACAACCCAAACGATTTCAGATATTACATATCAAACATACAAATTATTCTGTAACATTCTAAACTATAACATTTAGATTAATGCTAAACAATATGTAATCGATCTTTAATCGATGTATTTAGAAGTTCAAACCTGAAAACAGGAAAAGATTTGAGAATCGGGCGATAGTGCTCCTTCTTGCTTTCGCGCCGCTCAGCAAATTGAGGAAGCACCGACACCCGCCTGCAAATAGAGTCCCCGATGGAAACACAGCGCCATATTGGTTCCTACTGGCAACAACACTGAAATGTTCAGTTTATTTCTTATAATTGGCCCCTATGACCCATATTTCAAAGCATTGCTCAAAAATAAAACTAACAAAACCTCAAAATTGTGATCACACATCTTGGGTGTCACAGATGCCTCACTATAACCCAGCTGCTGGTTCATCTGCAGCATAAATGTAATTGTCAACGGTCTTTTCAGCAGGGACATATTTAGCTAATTTACTAAAGGGTTATCTGTTGTAGCCTACCTACCAAGATAAGGGGACAGCAAAAATACTAGTCCGGCGGTGTACTGTAGCCACATTTCTTGCAGCAACTGAATGGTGAGATTCTCCGAGTCCTAGCTAGTACTGTAGGTGTTGTTGAGGATAGCGTTAGCTTGTTTTAGCCGTTAGCACTACCTCAGTTTGCAACCGGCTAACTTAGTCTACATTTACTAGTCTAGCCAGCGAAGCAAATCTCAACTATACAGAAGAACCCTACCGAAATAAACGTACGGTACTGCAAACGATTTGTTTTAAGGAGTTTTTTTTGCAACTGTCTGCTTTTGGAATGTTTAGCGTAGCTCTAGTAGCCTAGATAGCTCTAGTCTAGCTAGCTAGCTAGCTTAGCTAACGACTGGCTGTTCGTTCGTGAAGGCGCCAAAAGTGGATGGTAATACAAATAGAAAAGGTAGCGTTAGTCTACTGTACAGTAGGCTACATTAAACAGAAAATTAAAAATGTGATAACAACGTTGTGTTTTCTTCGTGTTTGTATGAATCAATTTAAGTAGTTGTATGTGCTTACTTCTTTTTGCTATGCTTGCTCAGGTAATGCTAGCTAGGCATTGAGGCGTTTAATGACCAACCCAACATTCTGGGTTAAATGGTCAACCCATCTTGCTGGGTTAGTTTAACCCAACGTGTGTTCTGTCCTATATATTTAACTAGCCGCTGGGTTGGAAACGATGTTTTGGAGTGTAGACAAACTGGAATAGTATAGTCCCATAGCCTACAATTGACCCTTTCAATATAGCAAAGATGGGTGTTCATTTTTTAATCCTGTATTGTGTAAAATTACATTATGCTGATGTCTTTCTAACCCAGTGCAACATGTGCCCTTGAGAGGATTACGGAGTTGAAGAAGCAGATGCTGGGCAACCAACAAGTTGTTTATATCTGAGAAGAATATATTAGAATGTACTTTCTAAGTTTCGTCCTAAACGCTGCACCTTCATGAGATTCATTTGGCCGCCTTGTCTTCCTACCTTCCTCTCATCTACAGACAGGCCAACCTCTGACTCAACATTAACCCAATTGTTTCTCATTAAATACATAGACTACATGAATTAGCGTGGTGGATAGCGAATGGGAGGTGATATGAGCGGTTGTGACACTGACACGGTAAATTCAAAAAAGTTACATTTTCCAAATATTGGTTACAAGAAATATTGAAGTCACTCATCGTTCGAATTACAGGTTCAAACATTCACATATCCTTTTGGTTAGTCAAGGCTATCTTTTTGTCGATTTAAATGAGTCATTTGTATATATATGTGGCCTATCAACTGGAAGCAATGTTGGTTGTATGGTTTATTACAAGTTTACTAGATTACATAAAATCAAAATGTATTTGTATAGCCCTTTTACACGCAAGCATGTCACAGAGGGCTTCACATACGCCCATAGACCTGCCTCTCAACCAACCTAAACCCTCAAGGAAGACAAGGAAAAACTCCCACAAAAACTCAATGCACATGTCAACTAATGGTTGCTCTCCAGGAATTAATAACCAGATAACGGGACGAGTTGACCAACAACCTACACAAATGTTCTTTGCTGTCTAAAAGCAATGTAAAAACACTGAGTGGTTGATATCAGTAAACACAGTGAGACTATGGGCAGCTGGGGCAGCCACAAGCACACCCTCACAATTTCCCCAGAAATTGTATGCTCTCTAGTTATTTTTGCCCCCCTAAAACTCGGTCAATATTTGGACTACATAGAAAACGTTGATGTCAAAAGTTTCGTCTTGGTCTCCATTCAGTTGCTTGTATCAGAATTTACGTTCCGTTGCACAGTTTAGGACCATACAACGTTTTTGTGGCATAAAGTTTCTTTTGTCGGCAAAGGGTAGAATACTCAGTTATACTTCACAGCGTCAGCACACGTTAGCAACGACCCATTAGATACAACGTGCATAGAAAATCAAAACCCTTAAATCAAAAGTATTTCAATAGGTGAAACTGTCTGACTACTAACCCGAACTTCATTGACACAGCCCAAACTTGAAAGCAATATTTAATTTCAGCCTAAACAGTACAACGGAACGTTCAACCAACGATCGCCACCAAGACCAACACTGTAGTATACAATTTACCGGGGCAGCTTCTCCACAAAGGGCTAGCGTCACTGTGTCCAATTCCGACCGCCGAAAGCTCCTATTGTCCAAACCCGACCAGGCAGTATCAGGTCTTTTTTCCAGAATTATCTTCCGCGATCACCAGCAAAGTGTACGTAGTATTATTTTATGCATATCAAACAATCTCTGTGTCAAATTTCATGAACATACATGGACGTTTACATGTCTAAATACTATAGGAAAGTTACTTTGATGAGAGAAAGCCGAAAGACCACTCGGGCGACGCATGGGCGACGATGAAAAATGTTTCAGTATTGTCATCGTACTGCTACTATGGGTTAGGATATGGGTTTATTTCAACGCTAGCATAGCACTACTTTGTCTAGCCAACGGAAATGCACCATAATTTCTGACGATCTGTAGTAGAGGGGAGGAAGGGAGGGGGGCAGATAAACACATGGTGCCAGACATGGTAGGCTATCACACCATGTGTGTGGGTTAACGAGGAGCTGGATAACGAGGATCATTGTAAATCTTAGCCTATGTTTCCAGATTAATGTTGTATTTTCGTTAGTCTGTTTAGTATTTAAATAAATGTTCACATTTTTTAAGATTTGCACAAGTTGTCTTTTGCTAACCGTCCTGTTATCTTTGACCCCATTCAATGTTTAACGTCTCTAAATATATGATTGACTTTTGCTTCATATTTCATGACTTCCTAATAAGATATCTTATTTTGAAGGACATAAATACGTTCCCGGATATGTTGACAGCATTGATGGTCAGTTTGGTGACCCTGGATCAAGTTATTATCCCAGGAAAAACAGTAGCGACGAGTGTTGACTACGACGATTTAAGTGTGGTAGGGTTTGGACAAGGGTAGCGCACGGCTAACTTACCGGCGCCAGCGTCCTTTTGCCGGCTCTAGTAAAGGCAAAGCTAACTCTAAAATTAAAAGAATATTTAGCTCGAAAGGTAATAAGTTAAGGCATAACTTGACATAATTAAATCAGCTGAAAACGTGATACGATCATTTTAATAAATATTTGAAGTGGCATTTTAGCTAAAACCCGGTCGGGATTGGACACAGTGACGTTATATCGCATTTTGCGTTGTTACTGACAATGGTCGCTATTGAGCTTTTTATTCATGAGCGATTTTCCACTAAATAAATGTCAAGATTATTTACGTTTTTGGGGGCATGTCATAAATTAGACTAGCAGACATAGAGCTACTGTTTGAATCGCGATTCCATCTGAAATATTTCCAGTGATAACGTTGTTACAATAGCTTCCAAGGGTGTTCTTAATGAATTATTATGCAATAGACTATGAGTAGGCTAAATGCTTGAAAATATCACTAGAAGGGAAAAACTTAAAGATACGGACAAGCAGGCACACCCTCACAATTTCCCCAGAAATTGTATGCTCTCTAGTTTCCTTTGTGAGACTTCAATATTTTACCTTTTTTAAAGACACTTGGAAACGATTTATACTCCATCAAACAGAACAGTTTGTTGGACGTTGTATTATCCTGTCAAAGCAAGAGGGATATAGGTTTGTGATCATACAACACTAAACGTTTTACAGTAATTGCTTTTTTAATTTATTTCCACAAGTAATCCATATCATATTTACAGTGGTTAGAAATATATGTTATGACTATAAAACTGAATTGACAAAAAAACATTTGAATGGCACAACATTTGGCAGGACACACGATTTTTAATTGCAGGCATGTAATTAACAGTATTTAATTCTGTTTTTTTCATGTATTTAAACGTTAGAGACATTATTTTACAAAAATTACCATGTAACATCACAACATAATCAAGGACAAGCCCAATCCAATTCGTAGGATAGGACAATTTGTTCAAAAGAAAGAAGTGTTAGTACAACAATGTTACTGTAGTATTATGCTGCACATCTGAAACATCTATATTCAAAATCCAAGTTTCATGAAATTGTAATGAAATTAGATTTAGCAGACACAATTTCTAATATCACAATACCCCAGAAATCAAAATACATCACAGTTATTTATAAAGATTGTAAAAAATTATAATTACATTTAATTATTGTGCATCGGTATGAATCTCACTATCAGTGCAGTTGTGCTTATTTTCGTGCTCATCTCGCTACACTTCATATTATTTCAAGTTAAAATGAACATTGATGGTATTTGCACAAATAAAACTATGTGAAGTTGCAGAACAACTAAGCAGCAAAGATCCAGTACTATCAAGGCCCAGATCCAAGAAGCACCCTCTTATGAACCCAGAATTTCTCCCATTGGTCTACTTGCAGTCCATCAATTTAGCAGTATAAGTTTGTGGATGTCAACTGCATGACAAACACCACAGCATATTCTAATGTAGTCTAGGAGTCTTCAGCAGTGATTTTCCTACTTCTTCACCTGTATCCAAGCAATTAAGGCTCTTGTTAGGTTTCTTCCTTTATTTGCAGAGACAGGAAATAACTAAATACTACCAGTCTTGTTATACTTCTACAAGGAATCATTGGTGATTGTCATCTACTGTTTTAGCTGTGTGAACGATTTAACTATGACATGACCCTCAGAGAATCTCCCTTTGACCAGCACTCAACCCCACCTTGTATCAGATGGGGGTCAAAAAGCCCTTAACTACAGATTCTGGATCACATGTTTCTCTTCCCGACTCATACTGCAGTTATTGAACACTAATCCCAGATTTGTAGTTAAGGGCAACCTCTTTATCACCTTCAAAACCAGCCCATGAAGACAACTGAATCAAAGGTACTGGGAGGTCAACCGACCTCCATCTTTCAGGGGGTCAGGCCTCCGAAGCACATGTACTTGACGTCCAGGTACTCCTCGATTCCGTACTTGGAGCCCTCGCGGCCCAGGCCCGACTGTTTGACCCCGCCGAAGGAGGCCTCCGCGGTGGAGACGAGGCCCTCGTTGACCCCCACCATGCCCACCTCCAGGTTCTCCGCCATCCGCCAGATCTGACTGACGTCCTGCGAGAAGAAATACCCTGTGGGAGATGGGTGAGGCGGTTAGCAAACGGCAATACAACTGAGGTGCCCTGAAACCCGAGAGGGTTGGGACACCGTTTGCTTTTTGAATACATTCAAACGATCCCAGAGGCCTCTCTGAAAAAAAATGCTGTGAACTGTGTTAGCTTACCTGCTAACCCCACGTGAGAAGCGTTCGCGATGGCGAGTGCCTCCTCCTCTGAATCGAACCTGGGGTGGAAAAACATTGAGGATACATCCCACATCCAACACTTGAGACGAAACAGTGCAACGTTTTCTAAGGATTGAGCAGGCTCTCTGGCTGACCTGATGACTGGTATGAGGGGGCCAAAGGTCTCCTCCTTGGTGCACAGCATGTCCGTGGTGACGTCAGCCAGCAGGGTGGGCTGCATGAAGGAGCCATCCAGGCGCTTGCCCCCCCTCAGCACCTTGGCCCCCAGCGACACCGCGTCAGTCACCTGGTGCTCCACCTGAGAGAAACTCATCATTAACGGTGGCCATGACAGTTAACACCCCAAAGCCTAGGCCTGCTTTGAACGCTGTAAAAAAATATACATCTTCTCTCTTCCTTGTGGCAATCTAGAATCGGACAGGTCCAAGTGAGCATTTGACTACACAGCTGTAAACCAACTGGATCACATATCAAATATTCCTAAGTCTCAGGTTGTTGGAGACCTGAGAGGAAGGGTGGCCCTGTTACCTTCTCAGCAGCGCGGACGTTGATGAGGGGCCCCTGGGTGGTGGCGGGGTCAGAGCCGTGGCCAATCCTGAGCTCTGCGTCCATGGCCAGGCCTAGCTTCTCCATGAAGCGATCGTGGATGCCACTCTGAACCAGAAAGCGGTTGGAGCACACGCACGTCTGGAGAGCAGGGCGGGAGAGTTGTGAGGTTGTATTTATAAACACGTATTTATTTTATTCACCTTAGGTTGAGTCTAAAACTAATTATTTACACAAATGCCTTACCGACAATGGTTAACTTTCTACCTCAGAACATGCCGAATTCTGTTAAACAACAATCCTTTTGTTGCAGCAATAAAAATACCTTATCCTTGCTTTGCCATGAGTATACAACTTAATTGTAAGACCTCAGTGGAAAAAAGCTCTCTGTACCTGTCCTGAGTTCCTGAACTTGGAGGCCATGGCTCCTGCTACAGCCTTGTCCACGTCTGCACTGTCAAACACAATGAAGGGAGCATGGCCGCCCAGCTCCATGGAAACCCTCTTGACGGTGTCAGCAGCGTGTTTCAAGAGGATCTGGGGTAGAAGTGACATACCAGAAAAAACACTGATTAATACTGATTAGGTGTGTTTACCTATACATGCAAATGTTACATTTGCAAGTATAGGTAACATTACACCTGTTAAGGCATGTATACAGAGCTGTATTAAAAGGATGTGAACATAGTTCATATACAGTGCAGTGCCTCCGTTTAACACTATTTGCATTTGCAATTCTACTAATGGCATCCACCATTAGTCTCCATCCTGTGTTCTTGGCCTAACCATAGACAATACACTGACAATAGTACTTCTAAGTTGTAGTCTTTTGTTAATAACCGTTTGTTAGTGGTGTGAAGAGTGACTGCACGGCCCTACCTTGCCTGTGGCGGTAGAGCCAGTAAAGGAGACCTTCCCCACCAGGGGGTCTGTGCACAGGACCTCCCCCACAGAGGGGGTCTTCTCCCTGGAGCAGGGCACCACGTTGAACACCCCAGCTGGGATCCCCGCCTGGCTTGCCAGCTGCACACACACACACACGCACAGGGGATGTAATGACAGTACATTTGCGGCAGGACGTTCTGGTTGGTTGGAGGACGTGTTTAGGTACTGACCTCGGCGAGCGCCAGGGCAGAGAGGGGCGTGTCCTCGGCAGGCTTCACCACCACCGTGCAGCCGGCCGCCAGGGCAGCGCCCACTTTCCTGGTGATCATGGCACTGGGGAAGTTCCACTATGCAGGGGAACCACACATTCATTTTATTGTTGCAGATAATGTTGCTGAGGTGACAGTTACCATCTATTATTGGATGACAAGTTTTCAGGAGGTGCGGTGCATCAATCAAACTTTTAACAGATTTTAAACACATCCACTCATCCCATGTAGCAGTAGTTCCATGTACAGGTGGTGCATCATAGCCCACACAAAGTCTCCTTCTAGTTTTGCTCACCGGGGTGATGATGGAAGCCACGCCCACTGGTTGTTTGAGCAGCAGGATCCTGCGGTCCTTGAAGGCCGAGGGGACCACGTCTCCGTAGACGCGGCGTGCCTCCTCGGAGAACCATTCCAGGAAGGCGGCAGCGTAGGCGATCTCACCCAGAGACTCCTTCATAGGCTTGCCCTGAAAGACAGACACGAGACCAACGACCAACATGCCCAGTTAAAAAACACGTTGTTTGATACACACACTGACACTTTTCTCTTTCAGCACAGTTGTATTTACTTAAATACTGTGTTACCAACTGATACAAATAAAAAAGATCAATACATTCTCAAATGTTTTGATGGATACCTAAAGGCACAAGCCTATGTTAACAGATGGTACAAAGGCTGCCACATACAAATGCCTGGACATCTCCCTCAGTCGATGATTTCTTATCATGCACCCTCAAAGGACCTAGTAAAGGAGTACTCACACATTCATACGTGATCAGCTTAGCCAGGTCCTCCTTGTTCAATATCATCAGGTCGTACCATTTCCGCAGGAGCACGCTTCTCTCCTGGGGACCCAACAGACCGCAGAGGGAACTCAGTGAGGTGAAAGATCCTCCTGAGTCTGTCTGGGAAAAATCTTTCTATCGCCGGCCGTTCGGCTCGAGCCCTGTGGTGTGTACAGGACATCAACAAAGGACTTGGCAAAGAGAGCCCGCACTTGCCGATCTTCAAAATAGAATGGATGTAGGTCAGTGATATAGTAGCCTATGAGTTGAACTTGTTGATGTCAAGGGTGTATTCATTGAATAGTAGTTCTAGCTTTTACAGTCATACAAGCTGATTGTTATAAAAGGCATTGGTACAGTGGAAATAGAGAAGAGACACAAAGGTAGAGACATACTGAGGAAGAAACGGGGTGGATAGACAAATGAGCAAGAACTATGGGAGGGGATTGTTGTTACATTGCTGTCACTGGAGTGGAAAATAAAGCTGGCACCGCAACTATCTTGGGTGAAGACACAACTGGAAAAAACAGGATTCTCTCAAAAACAAGATGGACCTGCGTGTTCGGTCAAATTGTTGAGTGATTTATTAAATGAGTGTGAGGTCAAGTCTCCTAACTCCACAATCATTCTTAACCAAAACACTTGTGTGTGACCACGTCCCTGGCAAGCTGATTGCAAGATCAGTAGGACTCAGGAAATACATACTTCTGAGTATATTGATCCTTGACTCTCCGATTTATACTGGTGTAAACAGCATGACATGGTTGCATGAGCTGCAAGTATGGTAATTACCAAGCCATATATATCGTGCCTATGCATGCACCATGCTGACGTTATACCTGTTAAGACGATTTTCTAACGGAAACGTTATTATTTTAGTTTGACATTAGTGATTGTAATGTAGCAACTGACCTTCACAAAGTCCAGCAGCAATTCATAAAAAGTTACAGGGCGTACAGTGTTGGTCAGGAAGCCAAACAGTGTGGCAGTGTGGATGGATGTAGTAAGATAAGATGTAGTTCCTTCTGAAGCAGTGTATTATTGGTGGTCATTGTTGTAAATAATCACATGAAATGACCGTGCATTGTAGACAAGATAATGCAATAATGCATGCCAATGGAGACAGGGTGACCTTCTGTGACAAAATAGACAATATCGATCGCAACCGGATTGAAATAAATAATGTTAATACCTTGGCTGTGTATTTCTTCCATGAATGGAATGCCTTGTAGGCTGCGTCGACCGCTGTTTTAGCTTCGGATGGACCGCAGTCTGCTACTTTTGCAATCTCTTCTCCTGTCGCTGGGTCCAACACTGAGAATGACGAGGCAGCAGATATCCAACGCCCGTCTACATAGCCCTGACTACGAAGCAGTTTTGCAGAAATATCGAGGCTATACTGCCGATGCATTGCAGCGGGCAGGCCCGTCAAAACCTGGCGGAGAAAACAGCGAGTCTGTATTAAACAGAAGCTACCCATTGCAGGTTATGTGCGTTGTCCTCGAGGGTATACAAATGGAATGCTCGCGTTTTGATTGTTAAAATCTTCTGCAGGCACTGCAGATTTTTTGCTCTTTTTTTAAGAGCTATAGGCTATCCGCGGATAAGTCAGTTTGAACCAAGCCCCCACCCCTCGCCCCTTGGGTTGAAGCAACGGCCCCGGTGGATGTAGGTGGTATTGCATCTTCGACTTGACTTCCGTGTCTTCCGGTCGTTTTTAATCTATTAACTCCAGTCAACATTTACAAAACTATCTCCCCCAATAATTTTTGTTCGATTGTCGAACCTGGCTCATACTACTAGCTTTTTCATAGAATAATTTTTCCTGATTTTTGCTATGTTTGAAACCAATCCGAAATAGGTAAACTAGCACCCCATTTATTTGCTTACGTCAAGAAAAGTTGCCTCGAAACGTGTTCGCGGATACTAACAGGGGACGAGCACACAAGGGAACATCAGAAAGTCGCTGATTTACCTGAGCTGAATGAGAACAAGGAGAAAGGACTTGGTAATCTACAATTGCCTGCCTTAATTGTAGCACGTTTTACAAATGCTTGCACATATACATGACGGTTGTTTGTAGAGTTCATTTCCGTTATTTTAAAGCATATTTAACCATTTTGTAGGCTAATGAACGCGATTATTCTCATTGCATGACAAAGTAGGCTAATTATAGCCTAATATAATTAGTTATAATATCGTGGCATGTTACGGCGTCATTGTAGATAACATGTTATTCTGGAGCAAAGACGAAGATGAATAAATCATGTCTGATAACGACAATATTGTTATGGTTGTTATATTGTTAGAACTTTATGTCAGTTAACACTACAACGATGGCATTAACAATAAGCTAGTAATAGTAAGCAACACTCATCATCATTATAATAGTAACATAGGTATAGCCTGTAGGCTTAATTTAGCTTGCTTTGCCGAGCTAGAACAACGACGGAGCCAAATATTCAAGCTTGCAGTTTCTTTAATCCAACACAATACTTAGCAGTCAAACTAAAAACACGGAGCAAAAAGAACAACGTATAGGCATTGCACGTATAATATTACAGTATTGGTTTTCGTAAGTTCACATGTATCTGCTTCTTGATCGGACTTGTACCACATTCTGACAGTTTTCTGCAATGCCTTAGCTCCAGCTCACAAGCTCGCGACTGGTTGTCGCAAAGTATGACGTGTACAGCTATTTGCAAGCGTGCACGAGTCTCGGAGCCAGCTTGGAGCTAGGAAAAAAGTGAGCCCGTTAAAAGCTATGGGCTCACTTTTTTCCTAGTTTAGACCGGAAGACACGGAAGTAGAAAGATGGCGCTGTCCGTTTCGCGCTCTAGCTTGCTTCACTGCGCCACTGAGCACTTTTCATAGAAATGAATGGGGACGCCATCTTGGAAGACGATGTTGGCTCTCTCTACTTAATATTACCTCTATGGTTTGAACCGGTCTGGAAGGCGGTCTTGCAAAACACGTGATCATGCACTAACACAACACTGGGCTTCTTGAGCAATTCTCATCCTGTTGTCTTCTCCCGACTATTAAAATGCTACATTATATAATAGTATCAATACATTGCAACCTCTTTACAACTGGTCATACGTCCAACAACCCTTAATTCTATAGAACACCAAGTCTACGTAAAAAATACATAAATGTCAATATTAACTCAAATGTACATTGCAAATAATATAGTGGAAGACTTTACATCCGTCAGTTCCATCGATTATTTCCAGCGTCTGCAGGAGCTACTTTCGCTTCAGCCTATCAACAAAACTACGCACTCGCAATGCAACCCCGCCTGCTTGAAAACATGAACACATCCCCGGAACGTGATTATTTAATGTTTTTCCTATCCCATTGCACACAATTCAAGGAGAAATTCCCAATGCAATTGTTATTCAAAAAGCACGTTTAATCGGTATGCAAATCACCATGTCAATAACAAACAGTTTAGTGGCAGTGCTACTTCAAAAATAACACCGATCAATAACAAACAGAACTACACAAAGTCATAATACAAAATAAACAAGTCTAGTCCTTATGGTATTTGATGAGATAACTAATCAAAAACGTATGTACACATTTACATATAAAAACATTTAGTTCTACAAATGTTTAAGTAAACAATTTGTCAACCCATAAACTTCCTTTTAAAAACTCAACCACAACAATAAATACTGAAAACCTATTTTTCCAAATCTTGCCATTTTGACCTGCAAAACGTTCTTCAAAAAATGTCATGGTACAGTCAGGTTGTTAATTCCATATTGTTTGGGAAATGACCCCAGCATTCAATGGGCATTTGTTATTGCCAGTCTGTGCACACAAGGAACGATGAGAAACATTCTCCTAAATAATCCATAAAATGTATTTTCTATGATTTATTGAGGTAATTCTCTAAAACAATGGTGGGCAACAAAGTACAGATTCCTTAATAGCTGGTGAATTACATTGAAAAAATAAAAGATCAGTCAAGAATGAAGATTACACAGTGAAAACAAATGTATAAAAAAAAGAACAAAAAAAAGACAACAAAGTAGGCGGAGATAGACGGTTATACCATAGGTTCATACATTCTCTTGATATTCCATTTCCAGAACATTCATTTACACCATTGGTGCTAACTGCTCTCTGTCCAATGTTCTTTAAGAGATCAGCTGCAAAAAAAAGAAGAAGAAAGCATTGCATATATATATTTGAGACAATTTCCATTTGATCTTGTATAACATATTTTGCTAAGATATCCATGTTTATATCAGGTGGTTTCGAAGCAGAGGCGGTTGTCATCCCTCAGATTAAACCTTGTACAATCCAAACTAAGCATACTACATTTGCTTTATGGCATTCACTACTGATCTGAGAGCTATAACAGTTGGTAACTTGTATATGTTGCTAGGATGTAGTAAATGTGCATTTAACTAACCAAGTTGTTAAGAGGACGGAAAAACTCACCAATTTAACTGTCTTCTTGATGAAGTCTTTTCTACCAGTCAGGTCATATGCAGGGTATGTGTCGTACACCTAGGGTTTTAGAAAGGTTACAGAGATGCACCCCTTAACAGAACAAGCAAATCATACCTGTAGAAGCCAACCAGGACATGGTGGAAATGCTCCTTCAGACTGACCTTCTGGCAGATGTGCTTCATGGTCATCTCCTCCAGGTTGGCGTCTTTCAGTATGCTTTTCAACATCTCCTTCAGCTGCTCGTCCGAAGGAGGCTTCTTGATCATCTTGATCAACGGCTCGTCATCGTCTGAGTTGTCGTCAACGACTATTTGAAGATGGAGAAACACAAACCAAAACTGTCTACATGACAAAAGTATGACTTTTGTGGAGAGGGATAAGCTGGAGACTTTCCATTTATGAACTGACCTGCGTCTTTGTCCGTGGTTGTTTTCAGTCTGTTGCTGCTACTGTCTGCTTTCTTTGTCTTGGCTGCTGGCTTGGCCACTGGCCCTTTCTTCGCTGCTGGTTTCTTTTTTGTCTGAGATCAAACATAAAAAATTAAGATTATAATAACAGTTTTCTCCCTTTTAACCATCCCTTCATTCCTTTGTCCCCAACAGGATATCAGCGAATACTAGAATGACGAGAGTCTCTCACCTTTCTCGCTCTCTCAATTTCACTGTCGCTGTCTTTCTCGTCTTCGTCGTCAGATTGAGACCTGGACTCTGAATCCGATACCACCTCTTTTGATTTCTTTTTCGGGGGAGCCGTCACCTTTACCGGTTTCTTCTTGACAGGCGTGGTTTTCTTAGATGTGGCCTTCCCTTTGGCGGCTGGCTTTGACGCCTGTTGGTAAAGAGGTTAGATTCACCTGAAACTTAAAATGCTGAAAACGTATGCTCAAGCCTGTCTCTTCTGTAGTCTTAGCAACCTGGGGCGGGGGGGAAGCAGACAGCCCACCTTTTCCTCCTCTTCATCATCCATGTCATCTTCAGAATCGTCCGTGTCTTCACTGGACACCTGCTCTTCCTTTTTGGCAGCTTTCCCGCCCTTCTGTGTCTCTGACCCGTCCAGCTCTGCGGTGACCCCTGGCTTGTCCTCTTCCTCATCCTCGTCCTCATCCTCACTGCTAGAGTCAGTGACAATGGCTTTGGACTTGCTCTCTGCTTTGGGCTTCCTGGGACTAGCACTCTTGGGTTTGGCCTTGGTCTTGCCTGTGGAGTCTTTGGAGGAGATCTTCTTTTTGGATTTCTTTTTCTTCTTCGAAATGACGAGCTGCAGAGGGGACATCCAAATTGAAGCACATAGATTTAGAACAAAGTTTCCATGGACAGGTAATCTACCGATAAAAAAGGCAGGAACATCCGTGTGTCTGTTTCACGCATGAAGCAGGAAGTGGTTTGGAGGAGCGGTTTGCTGTTTGCGATAAACAAACATACAAATATACACACGTTCGACAAAACAAGCTTAACCGTTTTGCCTTCCATATTTTACACGTAATGGTGCCAACATGAGTGACACACAAGTGCTTGTCAGCTACTTTCACCGCACCTTTCCTGTGATTTTTGGCGCCATGAGGAAAGTCAGGATTCTGTCTGAAAGAATGGACTGGGTCCCCCCCCCTCTCCAGGTCCAACACCTTGCAGATTGTCCTCAATTTTGCGTTTGTTAACCTAAGTAAGGGAAGGAAGAAGTATTTTATGTGGGAGACAACATTCTCAGTTCTCACTAATTTACTGAAAGTGGAAAATCACAAATAAGTTGCTGCTAAAAAGACGCCTTGAAAGGAATTCACTTCAAACTCAATGAGGGGGAGTCCCGTACCACTTACTTTAACATCATCTTCTGTTTTTTGGCATAGAGATCACTGTCGACATCAAATAGGAATCCATTGAAAAGTCGCATGTTCTTTCTCATATTTGAAACCTGAAGGAGAACCACATCATTACCCAACAGGTTCAGAACAGATCATTTCAACAATCCTTCAAGCGTGAGGTAGCACGTCATCAGAAAAATCTATAAATCTGATAATAAAAAACAAACATTATGCCACAGTACTAAAACTTCATGTAAGGGTATACTAACAGCTCCGGGTCGATCAAAGAGGATTTTGTGGAGAGGCTTCAGATCCGGAGGTTTCATCCGTCCAATTTGGTGGTTTGCTCTTGCAATATCTCCCAGTTTATCACCTTTGCCTAAGAGAATGTCAGATAAGAGAGTAGCATGAATCTAGACAGCTTACCTCAAAGTCAAAAGACCGACGGACAAGAACAAAGTTTTGTCGTACCATTTTCAATCTTAAGACGCTCCTTTGGTTTTGCAATTTGAAAATCCAATCTCTGCACAGTCTTCTTCTCCCGCTTCCCTTTAATGATGTCGTTGATATCTGAAAGCAGGACCGGTCACCTTCATGTGCAATAATTACCATCAACTTCCTACTTAACATCACTTGATGGCAGATACATCTAGAACATGTGCTATGGTATTACAGAAGAATTGTGGAAATAGTTATCAGCCGCCAAAATGAGGTGGTTTGTTGAATACATTCCAAGTCCATTACTTATTCATTGTAATTAGACATATGATATCATTGTTTGCAGTGCTGGCTTTGAAAATCAGTCAAATTAGTAAGTGATCCTCTACATTATTTTGCTCAACCCACCAAACATTTGTTGTCGATTCCGTTTTCTGGGACCATCCACGGAGTGCTCCTCGTCAGTTTTCTTTGGTTCCTCTTTTCCCTCCTCCTCCATTGGCTCCACCTTCTCATCTTGATCCTCAATCATGTTCACACTCTGTGCATCATTTGCGGACATGCCCTGAATTGGAACACATACACTTCGTTTTACTACTTGTGAAAGAATGAGTTTGATGACCCTGTCAAAATCACATAACATGATTCTGTAGATATCCATCATTGGGCTTTACGATGTTTATTTCCGTACATTACGTTCCTTAACTAAAATAAATGAGGTCGGTTACATTATTTTTAAACGTCTTCAATGCCATTTAACGCTAGATATGATTGGCAACAAAACCGGTTCAAGACCTGTAGCTCTTGCTAAGTCTTTAACATATTTGACCCTCACTGTTTGGATGGTAGCTAATAACAACCATCAACAGTACATCACTAGCTAACTTGCCAACATTAATTACTAAACTACCGTCTTAGTTCTGCTTGTTTGCAAGAGTTGTGTGTTGGCCTTTTTCCTATTTATCTTCAACATTTTTTTGGCGCGCAGCAGTTGCCCAGCACCAGTCGTCAAACTTTTGTAATCATCACGCAGATACTAGCATCCCAGTTCAGCTAGCCAGTGACTACTGGTTAATATCTGTAAAACAACCAGCTGACTTAACACACAAGCTAGCAATCTATAAATACAACGACTTATTGACTTTTGAATAGTTAGCTAACAGTAGCTCTGTAAACACCGCGTCTATGGTACTAGTAGCAGGCTAGCCAGAACTGTAGTTAGCAAGCTACAGTAATATAGCGTCGTTGTGCCCATCACATAACCCGTCAGCAAATTAGCTATGTTTGAAAAACACATAGCTCTAACAAGCATAGGTTAAAAACACCTAAATTCTTCCTTTGTAACTAATGCCCACCAACATTGAACTTGGTTAGTTACGTCTACATTATTGTTATAGAGAGGCAAACATGACGTCTCTAGACACTTTACCTTGATGTAAACACAATGCGCTTGTGTTCCTCCTGTTTATTTTTTCGGTTTCCAAATGGCGGTTTGTGAAGTGGGTGGGTGTCAGCTCTGAGGGAACCACATCCCATTCGACCAGAGGGGATGACGTCTTACAAAATTGAAAAATGAACCAATCCACATCTTCCATCCCTTATATTTGTATTCAGTAGTCAGAGCCATAGAAAATTAATTTTCTATGGCTCTGTCAGTAGTGCTGCTTCGACTTGCCAGCCAGAGCCAGTGCCACTATCATGTGAACATGTACACTGTGTTCGTTGTCTGTCGCAAAGCCATGGTAGTGGTGTGTCCAACCCTGTACCTGAGAAGAATTCTGGTTTTATGGCGTCAATCCGAGTCTAGCAGTTCATTCTGAAAAATGCATGCAAACACGTGAAATGTTGTCTTGTCCGCAGCAAAATGTTGGTTGGCCCCACCAAATATCACTCCAAGGTTTTTTGAAAAATTGCCAGTCCTGATGTGCATGCACGCATGATAATCCGTGCAGAAGTAACCTATAAGCATATGTACAAAGTGGTTTATAGCCTATAGTCAATATCTGAAACAGTGTAGGAACAGTAGCCTCAGGGCAAATAAAATACGTTGATATCTTATTTTACAGTTGGTTGGATTGATCTTAAACGGATGTGAATTTAAATTCAACGTTCAAAAGTGGATTATGCATGCAGTTAAACTGAACATTTGTACATAGGCTACCACCATTTAACAGCAGATGGTGCCATTTTTGTTGTGTTACATAGAGAAAAATCTGATAATAGCCTACCTCTAAGTGATGTTTTAGGCTAGCATATATGTTTTTTTTAATGGGAAACATTCAGTAGGCCTACACATACATGGTCCCCTTACGTGAGTCGACAGGCTACAACTTTCCTGATAGCCTACCTAATTGGATGTGGGGTGAGCGGCATGTCAGACCTGTCGGCAAACTCTCATAGGATAATTGCCGTGGGAAATGGGGACAAGCCACCCTACAGACCACCAGAATAGTTGTGACAAGTGCATGTTGTACGCTAGCCTATGGTTTATTTTTAGCGCTTCATCTTCTGTCTTTAAGGCAGAACGGTCGGATTATCATTATAATGACAGGTGACAATCCGGGTGTTTGCGCAAACCAAAATTCTAGAGCATAAAAAATCACCCGAAACCTCTTATGTCGCAGTAGGAGTAGCCTACTGCGAATGCAAACGGCGATATTGGCTAGATTGATAAAGTAGAGAAGACGCCGCCGAAAGAACATGGATAATTTAATTCAGACCACCAATATGTGGTTGCACTTTGCCACAGTACCACAAAGGTCTCGACGAACAGTCTTGATGAAGAGCAAACACGAAGTCTTCTGGGTTGTACATCGCGTTGTTTGTTTCTACTGGGCCAGCTCCTGGCAGCGACAACCTTTTTCGACTTCCGTGTCACGACCTGGGAGGGTGGCTCAAGCATGCGCAAAAACGCTGAATCCAGTTCATAGTCCGATTAAGCGTTTACATGCATGCGTTATTCGAATTATCAATCGAATCGGACAGAGTTATCCCGGGGTGTCGATCGGATCGGATCGCAATGATTCGAATTAAGGTGTTTACAAGAAACGGATAATTCTATTTCTATCCGATTAAGCCAGTAATTCGAATGCATGTAACCGCAGTGATTTTCTCTTGAGCATGGCATGCATTGACTATTTACCTTATTTCGCCCCGCCCACCTTTTTTAGTTCCGTTGTATTCGAACTTCCTGTTTGCTTCACTGCAGGGCATATTTTCTATACCTTGTTTGAAAGCTTAAGCTTGCTATTAGCCATAAACTGCAAATGTATGAGTGACAAATTACACAAATTGTGCTGTAATAATAAGTAGTAACAACTTTTTCATCGAGGGTCTTTGGTAGAAGCTTTATCCCAGCTAACAAGGGACGTCCTGGGGACGTTCGGTGACGTGCCTATTTGGATACCGTGACGTTATCCTTAGGACGTTCTTTGGACGTTATTAAAGTTCCTAAAAGGTCACAAATTTGTCAATTATCTGTAAAATTTCACGGGACGTTCCAGGAACGTCCCTGGTTGGTTATGATATGACATTATGTTTAAAAAAAAATCGGGGGACATTCGGGACGTTCCAGGAACGTCCCTTGTTGGTTATGATATGACATTATGTTAAAAAAAACATTCGGGGGGTTCTCGAAATATGCCATACTAGCCAATCCCAGGACATCTCTCGCGGACCGACGATAGCATTAAATGGGAATGCCTACACAATATAGTGTTGTCGCCCCTTTAAGCATACAGAAAATACAAAACAGCTGAATTGGCTACTTTTGACAGGTGAAGGCTACTGCTCTAGTCTAGCTCAGAGCCATAGAAAAAGAGAGTTGCGACACTTCCATAGACTCCCATTGTTATCGAGGAATGCGGAAGTAAAGCGACCATGAGGCGACCAATAGTTCCTAGCATCGTATTTTCCACCCGTTGAACCCCATTCGTTTTCAGTGTCTCCGAAGTTAGTTAGCTGGTAAATTGACGAAAATCCTGAATTTTTTCATATTTTTATCACCACATATCAATTGTTATTAGTAGTATTTCTTATAGCTAGCTTTAGATAAAAAAATCGTAAGATTATAGCTTGTTAGATTCTAAATGCAGTTAGAGCTAGTAGGTCTAGTATCTAACGTAGAGCTAAGCAACACTTTTACTGATAGCTAGAGAGCACGGGTTTCATAACCAGAAGTCCGTTCGTTTGTAATCTGTCATATTAGTTCTAGTTATTGGTGTTCGTTGGCATACAAAGTTAGTCTTCTCTTATTAGTCTATAGTACATCTGATTATAGATAGCAACACTGAATTGCAGATCGTCCAGCTAGCTCTCTTGAACAGTTGCTGGTGATAATGGTTAGATTCAACTTGCATCAAGTAGGCCTACTACAAATATAAGTGTTGTTAATGTGGTAAATTGTAAGTGGGCAGAAGTTTAACAAGTCCCATTTACTTCAACAGTCAAAGGTTAAACATTAAGTGGAACAATATAGTCCTCATTAGGCTACTGTTTGGTATGTACAGAACTGGTACAGTATGGTAGCTTGCATAGCCATTTCTAGCTCAGCTTCACAATATTGTGTTATGTATTATAAGTGAATGTAATACATACATGTTAATAAAGTAGCAGACATACATGATACAACAAACCAGTAACCAATTGACATTATGTGTTAATATACCGTTAATATATATATATATATAGGTGAATCGAGTTGGTGCTTCTGTCTGTCCCGCCGAAAACCATTCAAACAGGTTGACAGCAGTGGGTTTTTTTTTAACAACAGCGAGCTACCGGAACCACGTGACAAAAAAGCTCTAGCTTTTTTCCAGCGTTTCACTGGCAGTGAGTGTTCACAGTGTTGTATTTCACTCCATTTTACACCAAAAACGTCAGGGAGGACTTCCTTTTGTAGATACGAGTCAGCCGAAGATAGCCAGAATGTCGGATGTCTTCAAACGAGCTTGTTTCAATTAGTAATTTGCCTGAGAAAGCGACTTCCGTTGGCCAGCTTCATTGAAAACCATTCAAACAGGTTGACAGCAGTGGAGTTGCTAGGAACTATTGAGAGCTACATGAACCACGTGATCACGTGTCGGCGAGATCATAGCGTGTCGCAACTCTCTTTTTCTATGGCTCTGGTCTAGCTCTACAGAAGCTACTTTTTGACGTCATTGTTGTCCTGGTTACGGACTCAGAAGCGCGTGATCTCTTTAGTTACTGTTGCTACTTGGGACAAGTGGCCGAGTGGCCGAGTGGCCGAGTGGCCGAGTGGCCGAGTGGCCGAGTGGCCGAGTGGCCGAGTGGCCGAGTGGCCGAGTGGCCGAGTGGCCGAGTGGCCGAGTGGCCGAGTGGCCGAGTGGCCGAGTGGCCGAGTGGCCGAGTGGCCGAGTGGCCGAGTGGCCGAGTGGCCGAGTGGCGCTGTCACTCTCGGAGAGTCTCCAGAGATGAAAGAAAGTTGAATAGATAGTTGTAAATATCTGGATACTGAAGGTCAAGGAAGCTTTCCGTTTCACTTGTTAAGGTCGTAAAAATAACTCCGGGAGCATTACAGCCGGACGGCTAAACAGTAAAGTCACGTGACGTTCCGAGCTCTAGTATTGAAAGTAATGGCAGAAATAGACATCTGAATTGCCACAGCAGGTAATAGACCTGTTTTTTAAAGATCATAATTTAATGAAACTCTGAAACACTTAACATAGGCTACATAACCTACAGACACTTAACTACGATAATTAAGTTAGACGAAAAAATACGAATTTAATCAATTACCCACAAGCTGTCCATAACAATTCAAATACTTTTTATTATTTAAAACTGCACTACTTTACATAAGTCAAACATGCACAATTCAATATACATTTTAATATGAAATCTTCTGTATGCAAACCACTAGGCAATACATAAATATAGAAAAGTGTGTGTCACTTACTCATATGGTAATATTGGCTTATTGCTATGATTAATTGCTTGAAATCATTATACGTTATAGTTCTTGATGGCAAGAGTTTAACAATCTTTTTTTTTCATTTTGCAACTTCTGAATTTCAAACATACGTATGGATCAGTCAATTGAAGGGGGTGGATGGGTGCAAGTGTATAGTGACATTGTAATGCATTTTGGTATTGCCATTTTTATTGTTGTACACAATTATTGATTTTGTTTAGATTGTGTTAATGTTTATACAGTTGATTGATGTTGATTAAGCAGAATATGGAAACCCGTTATTGCAAATTGGGTTATTTACAACATTTACGTAAGCTATAAGATAACATTTATGTTAACATATTAATGCATTACTTTATAATTCTCACTAGGTAAAAGCGGGTAAAATTGCTCTGTTGTCTAACTGTAGCTAATTGTTGCAGGTGTTGATTTCGGATGAACTGGTGGAGGAGGAGGGGGAGGAGGAGGAGGGGGACAACGAAGTGGAGGGGTTGACAATCAAAATATAAGACAATTAATTCAGGCCTTAAAAATCTATTTAAATGCACATGCATCCATTTCTGAAGTTTTATAGTTTAATAGACCCGTATAAGGCTACAGCTCTTACGGTGGTGATAGTTTACTTTATGGAATGTTTTTTCTATGCAAAGGAAGAAAATCAAATAGCCTACATTTAACCAGCAGTACCCTAAGTTGAATGCCACTACATACGGGGATCCGTTACAGTTACAATACACAAGGTTGTATACTTTGTATACAATGAATATCTATTAAATGCATACATGTGACTATAAATTAGGGTTGATAAATTGATTCTGCATTTGGTATGCGAAAGTTATCAGGACGTCGCAAGGGAACGTCCCCATGACGTTGGAGACAAACGTTCCCTGAACGTCCCCTAAATGGTATGAGGACGTTACATGGACGTCCCGGGGACGTTTGTCTGCGACGTCCCCGGGACCTTTAGGGAACCCTACAAAAAGACGTCACGGGGACGTTCCCTTGCGACGTCCTGATAACTTTCGGGGACGTTCAGGGGACGTCATTTTGTTAGCTGGGATTCAACGTGTTAAAACTTACATGAGTGCACTAGTAATCTTCCCTCGTATCTAATGGCAATTATAAAGACGCATCTATTAACTAGGCTAATTTGATTGCTGCGTTGTTTCAAAAGCTTTACATTCCTTTTAGATGCACTCGGACCACTTCTTTCCATGGTCAAAACAATCAAAAGACAGGGTCTGATTTCGTTTTCTCCAGTTGTTATGGAAGCCATTAACTGCACAGTTGACACAGTTTATTAGCCTTAAATGTGTACCAAAGCTTGTTTAAGACGTTCTCTTATAGTAGCCTACTGTTTTAAAGCGGAAAGTATACAAACAGGAAATGAGAATACGCGGATGGCTGTGCCCATCGCGACTTCCGGAATAAGGTGAAAATAATTACAAAACAAGCGTCAAAGTTGTCGTGTGTGAGTCTGGCCAATCATGAAATAGCTGTGTCGTCATTTGAAGCCGTGCAGTTGCTCTTGAGAAAATGCGCTCGGCTACACAGCCGGCAGTTCTCGAATCGATCTCACGGTACTTTGATGGCTACGTCACAGTGACCTAGCCTCGGCGCCGTCTCAAGTCGGACAAAAAGTCTAACCAGAATTCACTGTTTCAAGTCAGCCGCCTGCAGCCGGCTGCAGCGCTGCATGAAGCGAGGTCATGTCGAACGCACCTATTAGGTGCGTTCGACATGGACTGCGGCTGCATGAAACGACCGGCGAGAGTAGCCGCTTGCAGTCGGGGAGGAGTTGAAAACGGCTCTGTGAAGTTGGACATTCCAGCTTCTCGTGGTTTGCTGCGTTGATGTCAGTCATGGCCGATCAAGCGCTGTTTGCTTACGTTACTTTATTTATAATTAAACTTAGTCTTTACGTTAGTAGAAGAGGTGGCCCAAAACCCTTTCTTCAACAAATGTTTTATTCAATCAAATTGTTTGGTCCGGATTTGAGCATTGGCGAAACTGAAGGTGTCAGAATAATTACAAAACAAGCGTCAAAGTTGTCGTGTGTGAGTCTGGCCAATCATGAAATAGCTGTGTCGTCATTTGAAGCTGTGCAGTTGCTCTTGAGAAAATGCGCTCGTCTACACAGCCGGCAGTTCTCGAATCGATCTCACGGTACTTTGATGGCTACGTCACAGTGACCTAGCCTCGGCGCCGTCTCAAGTCGGACAAAAAGTCTAACCAGAATTCACTGTTTCAAGTCAGCCGCCTGCAGCCAGCTGCAGCGCTGCATGAAGCGAGGTCATGTCGAACGCACCTATTGATAGGTTTCTCAATAGCTGTAGGCAGACCACTTTCAAACCTACGTCACACGACTGTCAAGCTGGCTCAACTGCGCATGTGGGTTGCAAAAGACGAACTTCTCCCGGGTATAATACACTTGGAGTGTCGATCAGGTCATCATATATCTCTGTTCACTGGATTACAGGGCTTCCGATGTGTTTCTTAATATTCTGAACCTCAGAAACATTCCCCGTGACCCAACATTAGGCTCTCCTGCTGAGCGTCTTATGTCACGCCAAACTCGAGCAGCCATTCCAGTGAGCACTAAACTGCTGGAGCCTGCCACGAGGAATGTTTCTGAGGTTCAGAATATTAAGAAACACATCGGATCCGTCTCTGTGCGATTTCTCCATGAGTTGCTTGGCACTGCGGACAGCTCTTTCCGCGAGTCCGTTTGACTGGGGAAACTCTGGGCTGCTTGTGGTATGAGTAAAATCCCATTGCTTAGCAAAATCCTTGAAGTGCTGGCTGGTGTACTGTCTAGCATTGTCTGTGAGGAGTACGTGAGGTGTACCGTGTACCGAAAAGTGTCTTTTCAATTTGGATATGACGCCTGATGAGGTCAAATCTCGGAGCAGGTCGAGTTCAAACCAGCCGGAGTATGAATCCACGAGAACTTGATAATGTTTGCCGTGCCAATCAAGAATGTCTGCAGCCACTGTGGACCATGGCAGATCTGGAACAGGGTGGAGTTGGAGGGGCTCTTTTCGCTGATGCGACTTTGTGCTATTGCACACTGCACACGAGAGCAGCTCTTCTGTAATGTTCTTAGACATAGCAGGCCAAAAGATTACACCTCTAGCTCTACGTTTGGTTGCCTCAATACCTGGGTGGCCTTTGTGCACAATGTTAATGTACTCCCTGTGCAGTGATTGGGGGATGACCGCTTTATGGCCTTTCATGATGATGCCATCTTCCACTGTCAGCTCATCTCTGTATGGAAAGAAATGGCTAATGGCAGGCTGGAGTTGGCTTTCTCTGGTGGGCCATCCGCGTTGAATGATTGTGGTAAGAGTCTGTAGAACCTCGTCTTCAGCTGTATGTTTACGGAGTTCCTCCAGGCGGGCTGAGGATATGTAGCTCACACTCATGACTTCGTAGTCACCGTTTTCAACAAAGCTCTGCGGTGCATGTGAGCTGGGAGCTCTGGAGAGGGTGTCCGCCAGGTACATGTGTTTGCCCTTCTTGTAGATTAGGTCGATGTCGTAACTTTGCAGGCGAAGCAGCATTCTCTGGAGACGGGCAGGAGCGGCATGAATGGGCTTTTTTATGATGGTCACCAAGGGCTGGTGGTCGGTTTCCACGATTGTGGGCTTTCCGTAGACATAGTCTTTGAATTTTGTGCAGGCAAACACAACAGCTAGAAGCTCCTTTTCTATTTGAGCGTATCGTGTCTCAGTGTCTGTGAGAGCACGCGACGCAAAGGCTACAGGTCTGCCGTTCTGTAGGCATGCTGCTCCTAGTCCATAACCTGACGCGTCGCAGGTCAGTGTAACGGGGTCTTTGACATTGTAATACGCCAGTACTGGTGGGCTGGCCAGGCATGACTTGAGGCACTCGAAGGCTTCCTGATGCTGTTGAAACCAGCACCATGCTGTCTCTTTGCGGGTGAGTTGCCTAAGGGGCGCTGCAATGTCGCTGAGATTTGGAATGTACTTGCTGAGGTAGTTGACCATGCCCAGGAAGCGTTGTAGTGAGGTCACATCCGTGGGGACTGGCATGTCATTGATCGCTGCAGTTTTAGACGGGTCCGCTTTTAGGCCGTTGCTTGTGAAGATGTGGCCTACGTAGGCTACTTGGTCCAGGCGAAATTTACATTTGTCTGGGTTTAGCCTGAGATTGATCTCCCGTGCCCTTTCGAGCACTTTTCTCAAGTTGGCGTCGTGTTCAGCCACTCCGTGGCCTCCTATGATGATGTCATCGACGATGACTGAGCAGGGGTAACCCGCAAACAGTTGTTCCATGGAGCGCTGAAATGCTTCACTGGCGGAATTAATGCCAAAGGGCATCCGAAGGAATCTGTAGCGCCCAAATGGGGTGCTGAATGTAGTCAGCAGTGATGATTTCTTGTCGAGACGTATCTGCCAGAAAGAGTTTTTTGCATCCAGAACAGAAAAAACTGTTGCTCCGGACATTTGCGCTGCCACCTCTTCCACGCTGCGCATTGGGTGGTGGGGTCTTTTCAATGCGGTGTTGAGGTCTTTGGGATTGATACAAAGTCTGATTTCTCGCTTGTCTTTCTTATGTGCTGCTACCATAGACGACACCCAGTCGGTTGGTTCTGTGACTGGTGTTATGACACCTATGCTTTGCATGCGTTCAAGTTCAGCTTTAACTCTTTCTTGCATTGCGACAGGGATGCGGTGAGCTGGACGGACCATAGGCTGTACGCTGGGATCCAAGGTCATGGAGTATGTAACTGGGAGTTCTCCTAATTCCTTGCTGAAAAGGTCTTTGTACTGCACAAATGTCTGTGAGCTGAAATCCATGTTGCTCTTCACGCTGATCTGGTGGACGTCTGGACTGATTTCCACAACCCCCATGTCCATACATGCACGAAATCCTAGCAGTGGTTGCACTGCTCTGTCCACAATGAAAAACGGCAATGAGTGGTTCTGCTCCTTTAAGCAGCACTGCAGTGTGGCGATGCCACTTGTCTCAATTCTTGTGCCTCCATATGCAACAAGGCTAGTTGCTTTCTTCTGCTGTACAAGTTGTTCGCCATTATTGAGTCTTTTGAAAGTGTTGAGTGACATCACATTGCATTTTGCTCCTGTATCTACTTTCATCTCAGTGGACTTGCCGTTTATGTGCATTGTGACAAATCCTTCATCCTTTTCAATTGCTTTTAGATTCACACAATCAACATGACTGTCAACTTCAACGCCATCCACATAGAACGTTCCATCGTCACACGTGTGTTCCTCCATTTCTAGCTCGTTAACTGCATGTCTGACATTTTGTCTGGGATATTGCCTATTTTGGCTGCACGGTTTAGACTTACAGCAACTTTTGTAGTGGTTGAACTTTTGGCAACTGTGACACTGTTGTCCGAATGCTGGACACTTTTCCCGCTTGGCTGCGTGGCTCCCTCCACAATTATTGCACCTCATGACGGTCTGTGCGGGGGGCTGGGGCTTTGCCCAATGCATTTTATTTGACACTAACTTAACAGCATTAACACTGGTTGCATTGCTTTGTGATGCTAACGTCTTGCTGCTTTCCTCTGTCATCTCGTGTATTCGACAGATAGAAATGGCTTTGGCAAGTTTTAGCTCGCTATCTCTTAACAGAGCTTTTCTCAAAGTGTCACTGGTAACGCCACACACGATGCGGTCACAGATAAGCTCGTCCGTTAGGTCTCCAAACTGGCAGCATTTAGCCTTAATCCTTAAATCACTTGTGAATGACTCGATGCTCTCACCTTGTTTCTGACTTCTGGTATGAAATTTGTGTCTTTCCATAGTCCTGTTGTTTTGAGGATTGCATATCTCCCGAAACTTTTTCTTCAAACATTCGGGGTCTTCTCGAGATTCAGCTGGGGTAATGATCCCTCCATCATCTCCTGGCGCGCGCACTTCAGCAGAGTAGACAAAAGACCGCTCACGTTCGATGGCGTCTGGGCCAGCAATGTTGAGAAGGATATAAGCTTGAGTCTTTGCTGACTTTTCTGAGTGTGCGGCAGCAATACAAATGTCGTACTCCCGCTCAAAAATACGCCAATTCTCGGCGATATTTTCATCAAAAATGAGAGGGTCCGGTCTGCGAAATCCATCCGCCATCACGTCGGGGAAAGGAAAACAATGTTCTTAACTGGTGATAGCTACGCTAGCAGGGTTAAATCCAACGGGTTGTTCAATGACGACCGGAGAAGAAAAAAAACACTGGCGAGAAGTCCGTACTCGCTTCTGACACCATGTAGAAAGTTTGTTACTGGTTGGTATGAGTCAAGGATCACACCGAGTTTAGACGACTGCTTTTAATCCAAGCATTCAATAAACTGCCATACAGACAGGCGGTTAAAAGGGAACTAGCCCGCCGGGCATTCCGATTGGATGAGTCCACACAGTACGGTGGCTCATAATGAACAACTGTATAATCATTTAACCAAATGATCTACAATTAACTTTTTGAGGCACTTGTCCTTTGGACGAGTAGGCTACAGGGCCGTACGCAGGGCCAAAAAAAACTTCTAGGCGGGTTCGGGAGCCATACGTCGAAAGATCGGGGCATAACCCGAACCTAGGAACTAGACAAGGTTTGAGGTGAGGTTAAATCCGAACCTCACATGAATGCGAGCGCACATTTTTTGCATTTATTTCAGTGCAAAATAGTTTTTTTAGCTTTCTGTAGGCTAATATAAACATTTCGTTGGACTCATATAGTAATATTCTCCGGAAATTATAACCCAAATTTGATTTGGACCTGAAAGATTCAGGGCTTTTGAGAAAACATATTTTTCCCACCCTTGCAGGATTTATGAAGTGACAGATCTTTCTTTTTTACCTGCCCTTTTCAGTTCCTCCTGGCATCTTTTCCCCATCCATTTGCTTATTTTCGCATCATCTTAAATCTTGCTAACTCCACAACAAAAAAAGATTGTTTAGGGTTGTCTCCGTGGCAACACCTACACGCACTTGTGTTTGAGAAAGAGAGGGCGACAACTGAAAACTGCACTTTTTAATGCACGGTCTGATCATGCGCTTATTTAGATTAAATCTTAGTTTACTTATCAGTCAGACACAGTAACTTAACACATATCGTTTTATTCAGTGTGTGAAAGAGAAAGCAGGCGATCTGCTGGACCAATTTATGAGCGGGCAGAGCGGCCCACCGTGAATTCTCCCGAAGGAACGAACGCGCTTCGGCCCAAAATCAGATTTTTTGGGGGGGCGTGAGAAATTGGTTGTGTGGCGTGAGTGCGTGTGAAAACATGCAAAAGCGTGTGTCACACGGCGAAACCGTGAGAGTTGGTAGCTCTGTTAAAGTTTATATACCACAATTTAAGCCAAAAAAACAGAAATAAGAAAAAAAATACCGAGGACACGACCTCGGTGTCCTCAATGGTAGTTACGGCCCTGGACGAGTAGGCTACATTTACATTTCACTTGTCAATGCACAAAAGTCACTTGACCCCCATAGCTTTAAATAGCCTGACCAAGTGATCGGGCAAAACTAGCCTGGCTAACGGAGGTCGCTTTCTCAGGAAAATTAGTAATGAAACAGGCTCGGTTAAAGAAATCCAATATGCTGGCTATCTTCAGCAGGCTCGTATCTACGTTAGGCAGTCCTCTCTGACGTTTCTGGAGTGAAATACAACATTGTGCACACTGCCAGTGAGCGACGAGTCTGACTGAGGCTAATGGGGACGCAGTCTCACACTCAAATTGCCAGTTTAAACAAATCACAGATATAATCGGACCAGCTGGCTAAAAGCAGAATTCCCATATCTCCTGAAAGCTGCCCTGCTCGACTTTTTAGATGTTGAATTGACTGTAAAACTGTAAAATTATGAACTTTGTGACATGACGCGTAGACATGGCTGCCGCTCCACTATGCGGTCTGTACCGGGCGACATTCTTACTCAAATATCAAGACTTTCGTGACCCAAATCAAAATTCTGATGCGACAGATCAATGGGGAATCGCTTTTTCTCTCTTTAAGGCTGTCATCCTCTGACTTTTTGGTGGTCTTATAAATCTAACTATTTGTATGATCCGTGTGGTCCTTTTGCCATTGTAAATGCTATCCTTTCCCGGTTTTCTGCAACCACGCTGTGCGCACATCCTGAATGTTTACAAACATGAAATTGGACTATAGTAACTGTGAGAAACTCCAACCCCATCATAAGACTGTGTATATACAGAAGCCTCCAACATAAGACTGTGTGTATACAGAAGCCCCCAACATAAGACTGTATATTCAGAAGCCCCCATCATAAGTGTGTTTGTATATTCAGAAGCCCCCATCATAAGTGTGTGTGCTCTATCCTAGACCCAGCCCCTCTACCTGGCCCAGCTCATATTCCTGATGCCCCAGAACAAGGAACAAAATTTCAGCGCTGTTTCACTATCAGATTGTCCACTACGGGAGTGCATGAGGGGGATGCCCCGACTGCATGGAATACACAGGATAACATCACATAGGACTACCTTTAGATAACTGCAAAATAGGCTAGCCAACTATAAATATAGGCCTATATATTTAATAGACTACTGTGCATATATGATATAGCCTATCATATGTCAAAAACTGGAAATACAGCCGTTAAACTCCCGTGCAATTGCTAAACATCCTCGTTTAGGCCTACAGTCCAAACTTTAATACTGTTCATAACAAAACGGGGGAAGAAACGTGTGTTTAAGGATACGCCTTTGTTTTCAAATTGTTATCTCGCATTATTGCTTTTTTATTTAGGCTATTGGTGATCCCGCTGCTGTGACCACCAAATAGGCTTTCGCTCCTCCACCTCGCCTAAAAGAAGACTATTTCAATGTCAGTTTCTGAGAAGTTGCGCCTTTTCGTTCTTTTCCCTCCTGACGCCATGATTCAATGCAATGTAGAGTAAGAACAATAGCATGCAAGGGCTGGATTAGCATTCATGAGGTGTTTTGCATTGAGCATTTATGGTTAAAAACGGGCGTGTTCGGGGCGGGGTAAAATGGAAATTCACGTACGCACACTTGTGATTTATAAAGCGAACATTGCTTACAAGTGTGCGTACGCAGGGTTTTATAAATCTGATTTTTTGGGGGCGCACGCCATTTTAGGCTTTTGGTCGTACGTACACTTTTAGTAAGATTCCTACGCACAGTTTTATAAATGAGACCCCAGAGCAGTGAAATTGTTTGCTGTGATAATTAAATGCCAGTGTGATAATAAATTATTTAAAGTATTTAATGCAGGAAGTTTTCAGGAAGTTATTCTTAGAAAATATTATCTGCCACATAAATGTAGCTACAATTGATGGTCTTGGAAAACAATTAAGACACACTTGATATGAGTCTGTGAGCTCTAGTGCTGTTCCCAGGAAGGAAGCCTGCAATCATTTGAGATCATTGAAAAAGAGATCCCCCACCCCAAAATATTTGTACGAAATGAACGAAGACATGAAAAAATACCTGTGTGTGTGTACTTGTGGTGGGTGTACCTCCGGTTTCCGCCCCCAATGACATCATCCCACATTACCTCGGTCTCTGCACCTGTCTCCCATCAAGTCCTCAAGTTGCTCCCTTAACAATGTGAGTGTGCCATAGTTGGTATGATAGAGAAGTAGAGTAACATTAGTTTCAGCATCTCATAAGATGTTTGCTGTTCTTTTCCACAAGGTCAGGTAAGAACTCATACCAACTCATATAAAACGGTAAGTTTTACAATGGATGTAAACATGAATAATGATGATAAACTCTAGTGCAGCCAATACAAGATATAAGCGCAGCTAGTTCAGGCAGGGCAATCGGGCAGCGCGCGTCATCCGCTCATTACCACACCTGTGTTAGCCAGCACAAACCCATTGGGCCAAGTCCGATAAGACGGCATTAAAGGGCTGTGCGGATACGCACACACGCACTCGCAGCCCAATTGTTGTATGATCAGTGCTGCTGCCACCCTCCACCATCCCCTTCTCCCCCATGCTGTCTGTATGTTCTATCCATCAGGGGTATTATATCTCTATTGCTCCCTGCCTCATATGTCGTGTATGTATGTGTTGCATCGAGGAGGCAGGGAGTGCTTCCCTAAGATCATCAGCTCCACCAAAGTTAAATCTACATGTCCATGTCATGTAACAATAAATGCTCAAATCTAATACGTGAATGTCTTGACTGAAATAGGAGTATAGTGGAGTATATTGTTTTGTGCAGTGCTTTCTGTGCAATTCCTGATCTTTCTTTGCCTCATTATCATTTGGGTCCAGGAATCTCAAACACACACTGACTACAAGTTCCTCAACCCTGATAACTTGTAGAAAGAAAGGTCCTCATCTATGCTGGTATCACTTATGCCACCTGCTCACAAGGTGAGTAATGGACCACTGAAGGTTTTGTCCAACCGCCAGTCTTTAACCCAAATATAGTTTAGGCTGATTTCAATGATCAGTCCACATACATGTGCGTGAGACAAGCCCGCACACCCTTCTGGGTGTTTTGGAAGGATTGTGTGTGTCTGGATCAGACTGCTATACTGAATAAACAGCTTTATTCATCCTGTCTTGAATGTGTTATTTAGAGCATTAGGGTCATGTTACTTGCTTCTAACAAATCACTTAACGTATTTACAGCTTAGTTGACGCAGTTTTCTGTTTTCTTCTACGTTCAGGATGAGGCTCTACAAATAGAACTGAGGCAGAGGACAAACATGGGGAGCGGTCAAGGAAGGTTTGGCCCAAAACAGATCTCAGACATCCATCAGTATTATGTATAACTGATGGATTTCTGACAGCTGTATGGTCACTGAAAATGTAATGTTGGTCCCTGCTGTGTACTGTCCTGTCTCTGCCACGTGGTCTCTGTTTGATGTCGTATGGCATGCTGTCTCTTCACTATGCCTGCTTTCAGGAGTTGCCCCTTGGGGATAATGTTTTGTTTTTTATTGAATGTTCAAATAAATAAGAATGAAAGTCTTTCTCCTTGTTTTTTTTGTTAAACATACACATTAAATTGACACGTTTATTTATAGTGCATGGTTCTATTTTATATCTACTTAAAAGTATCGATGCATTTTGTTGTAATCTCAGCGTAACTCATGCAGTCATGCATGATGCTGCCTTTTAGAATCTCATCATAGTTTGTTTTAGATCGTTCATCGTTTCGGTTACGGGCCGATGTATCATTGATGGAATTAACTAGTTGATATCAATCCCATGCATCTGCTCAGAGTTGGAGGACCACACTTTTTCCCATTCCTGGTTCCATAATACATTGTCTCATAAGTGCTTCTTCAACAGAGTGTGTGTTGTATGCGGTCTCTTTTGTCAGTTCAGTATTTGATAAGTTGCAGACCTGTTTTGGAAAAGCCTCTTAACCTTTAGCAACCAGGATGTGGTTCTCTCTCTCACCTAGTCACACTGTAGCATGTAGCTACTTAATTTCCAACCAGTAAGCAACTTCTCATGAGAACTAACGCCTGCCCTCCAGGATTAATAGCACAGAATACATAACAAAATAATGATTCAATAGATGATCTACTGAATGTGATTAAAATGATCATATTAGAAATCTCAGATTTCATCCACAAAGTATGTCTGTATGTCCTAAATACTCTGGATGTTTAGGGTGCAACCTTAGCCGCTCATCCACCACTCACTTATAATCCATCAACTTTTGTTGAAAAATTCTATTATTTAAAATTTATTTTTAAAAAATCGCTTTATCAAGCGTTTATGCTGCAATACCACTATCTTGCCACAGTGGCAGTAACGTGACACGTAAAAACCACATGCACAATGCAACGCGTTGTTGTGTCTAAACGTTTTGCCAACACGCTCATGACAAGTGATGGTATGGTGGGTTGAAAATTCTTCACACGCAATGCAAGCGCACCCTGCCAGTCTTTAAGCCAAATGTTGTTTAGGCTGATTTCAACAACCAGTCTGTTGTAGCCCACTTGATTGATCAGACCGTTAGATCGAATAAACAATCGTATTCATCCTGACTTAAATGTGTTATTTAGAGGTGTTATTTATATTAGGGTCATGTGACCTGCTTTAAACAACCTATAGTTACTTTATTTACAAGTGGATTGGTTGACATTGTTTTCTGTTGTGTTGTGGATGTTCAGGATGAGGCTCTACAAATAGAACTGAGGCAGAGGATAAACATGGGCAGTGGTCAAGGAAGGTTGGGCCTAATACAGCTATCAGATGTCCATCAATATTATTTATTATTACTGATGGACTGTATTGTAACTGTTGTTGTTGTCCCTGCTGTGTATTGTACTGTCTCGCAGTAACAGTTTTTGTTGTGTTGCTGTCCTTTTTAAGATATTAAAGAATATTGTAAAGCTTACATTCTGAGGTCAATCAGACCCCCAACATGCTCCAAATTAACCCAAACTTTTACCATTTGTTTGAGCTTTGTGCCATTTAAACTTTGAACAGCACAAATTATGTTAGGAGGGACCAACTTATGTTAAGGTCATGGACAGGATTGTCTGCAGTATTAGCAAATCCTGAGATCGGTTACCCATATGGTGACGGTGGGTAAATGGGCACCCATGTTCGTTTTAGGCCTACAGCCGCCACTGTAAAAACACACGTGTCTATGTCTCCCTTATATCCAAACGTTTTTTCCCCGTCTTTATCCAATGTCAAATTAATTACTCAATTTGAGTTGTTATATTCATATGATGCGTAAAACAAAACGCACGTCAAAAGCTTTCAGATTGAAATGTGAGACAATCCAAATACATTGCGTCTCTGACCTAAATCTATGAGCTATAAGTTTAGAATGGGCGTGGAAAAGGTCACATAATTAGAAGACCAGTCCCGGGTTTTGTCCCTGGGCATATATATTTCAGCCGCCATGGCTACATTTTCACTGGTTGGTTCCTATCTACGAGAAGAGGATGAAGTTTCTAGTGGCTGTCACAGTTATAGTGGGATCGGTGTTTATTTTGCTGTTTCCCAGCAGTTCAAACGCTGAAGAGAATATTGAAGTAACGGCCAAGGTAAAGAATTTACCCCTTATTGACTCCGGACATGGGTTTGCTCCCTATTTAACATTTCTGCCATGATGAGAAGCATAGTGACTGTCGCCCTTTTCAAATTTAAATTGAATTTGAATGTTATCTAAGTCTGCTCAGACAGCAGTAATAAACTTCTACCCCGCAGGTTTATTTTGACATCCGAATTGGAAATCAAGATGTTGGACGAATTGTTATCGGTTTGTTTGGGAAGATTGTTCCCAGAACGACTCAGAACTTCATTGCCTTGTCGACTGGAGAGGTAGGTGTTTAATCTCACTGGTTCAGTTAACTAAAATATTACCGTGGGTGTAATAATGGTTATGCACCAGTTTTGTAAAAGGAACTAATTTGTATATTTCGTTTACCATCTGATTGACCAGGTCCTCCATCTGATTACATATCAGTATAATGTATCACCACCAAATGCAACATCTCTTCTAATGTAGTGACTTTGCCCAAAATAAAGTAAAAACTTGGTACAGTATATGTCCTTTTAGCAAACAATCTGATTGACATAGTACTGACAGTATGCCTGTTATCTAAACAGAAAGGATTTGGCTACAAGGGCAGCAAATTCCACAGAGTCATTAAGAACTTCATGCTTCAGGGAGGAGATTTCACCCGTGGAGATGGCACTGGAGGTAATCACAGCACAGATACAGTATCTTTAAATCGGCATGACAGGGGTGGGCATATGTTGCCTTACATATGTTCATGTCAATAAATAACACGTTTCTGTGTGACAAAGTACCAACACAATATGTATCAATCATATGAAACGTTTACTTTTGCTTTCTTTTATATTGTAGGCTATAGTATCTACGGACAGCGGTTCCCTGATGAGAACTTCAGGCTGAGTCATTATGGCCCAGGCTGGATCAGTATGGCCAATGCTGGTACAGATACCAACGGCTCTCAGTTCTTCATCATCACCAAACCGACACGGTTTCTGGATGGGAAACACGTGGTCTTTGGCAAGGTTCTGGAGGGCATGGTGAGTGTTTTACTTCTGAATTATCTACACACCTACTTCAGAGAAATGCTCCGAACATCCTTCAATTAAAACCAGTGGAAAACTGTTTCATTAGATGTTCATTATCCATTGTATTTGTTATTGACTATTCAAACATAATGTAAAGATGATTACAGTACAGTACAGTATCCCTTAGTTGAATTATTTGCTATGCTCGATTGTTAACTAACAAGTATTTCTATAGGCAAATTGTGGCTAAATCATCTTGGGCAGTCATGCAAAAGCTTAGTTGAAATCAGAAACTGCCCAGATAGACTGACTGTGCCTAATTCAAAAGCCACATTCCAAAGAGCAGGATTACTGAGTTGACTACATTTGAGAATCACAAGTGTTGCTCTTTAAAGTCTTATGATTACTGCAAAAAAAACATATAATATGCATTTATTTGAAAAGGGACAATGTACATTGATAAACATGTAAAAATGTAAATGCACCGGAATCGGCTAGATTAGCTGTTTTTCATCCGTTGTCCCTTGGCAGGGCATGACAGAGAGATACGGAAATAAAAGAAAGAAATAATAATAAAAAATGATATAATTAAAATAAATGATAGCACCAGACAGACATACAAGATAAACAACAGTGTGACAAAACAGTGCAGTGTGACAAAACAGTGCAGTTAAGATAACTAATTGTAAAAACCAGACAGATAAACATACCAGGTATTAGACATCAAATTAAGTTATCGTGTGAATAATGCTAATCGTATCAGATACAGCTGTGAGCTTAGTTATCCGTGAGCTTTTCTCCTTTAATAAAGACATTCACAATCCAGTGTGAATCCTAACATGCCTCATCCACAGGACGTGGTCAAGAAGATCGAGAACTCAAGGACAGACAGCCGGGATAAGCCTCTTCAAGATGTCATCATCCAAAACTCAGGCACTATAGCAGTGAGAAGGCCATTTGTCATCGCCAAACAGTAGTAGTACCAGGGAGGGTATAGGGAAAACAGGACTGAGGGGGGTTGGAAACAAATGATTTCTTGTTTATCTCAGTCTTCTTCTTTGTGAGCCCTCTGGTCCAGAAGGACGGCCTCCTGTAGTGGAGGTGGCCCCCTGGCGTCATGGCAGTGCCAGAGCAGACCACACAATGGTGCACTAGGATCTTTTGCATTAAAGTGTTCCATAATGTCGCTCAGCTTTTGTGTGGTTATTTTGTAAGGGATCTTACCAGCATGAACAGCTGAAGCCCCAACGCAGCGGGTCAAGTTCAATTCTGCCTCTGGTCATTCCTGTATGTCTTCCCCTCTCTCCCATACATTTCCTCCTTCTTCCTTCCTACCTGTCTGGCCGTTGTACAGTACACTTCAGACTCCAGTTTAAAGTCATTTTAGATGACCACTAGATGTCTCTGTGAGCTCCTCTTTCAACATGCTTGAACTTCAGCACTTTGCCAGGCAGGATCCGAAAGAAAGCCAATATCATATCCTGTTTTTCCAAATCTGTGTACAATTTTGATGGATTATATTACTACTTCCGGATTGGCACTGACTAGGTTGGCTGCCGGTTGCACCAGCTCCTGCTGAAGCTTGTAGGTCCATGCTGAACATGTTCTACTAGTCAGTTGTGGCAGGTGTTATCTTCTATGCGATTGGCTGCTGGGGGTAGCAGCATCTGAGCGGCAGACTGCAACAGACTGAACAACTTTAAAAGGAGGACAGGCTCTGTTTTAGAGGCCAGCCCTGACTGTGTGGCAGATAGCATTGGACAACACCTCACACCCACTACACAACATTATAGCTGAGCATAGGAACACTTTTCTGACTTGACTTTTAGTCAATGCAGACCCATCCCAAGCATTTTCAGAGGCCCTAAGCAACATGTTATATTGGGCCCACCACCACATCGGGCCGCCAATACTATTGACATTATCATGGCTTTATCATTGCACACATACTATAAATATAGCTATAAAACTGTCTTACATACATCATACCAATGTCAAGTGAATGTACCCTTCTAAAAAAATGTCAAGCAAATTCACTAGTGGTCTGGTGTTAATTTTCACTTTAATATTCACAGTAATACAATACTAAGTGACGTACTGAACGGGATGTTTACAGCAAATGTAAATCAATGTCAAATGAATTCAATACAAAAATAATGACTTCAAATGAACAGAGGAACCTTTAACAAGGTAACTCCTGGGGACCCTCTGGTGGCCACGGGAGACTTCAGCCGGCACTTAGTTTGCTTTATGCAGTCAATGCACGCTGACACATTCTGAAGCAGATATACAGGTATACTATGCTCATTGTTTTGAATACAGTTGTAGGCAATACAGTGAATACTTATAAGGCCGATACTAGGCAGGTGGGCTCAAAAGCATGACTTGAGGCAGAGTTCAGACGCTGGATTCTAAGTTTTTTAACATGCAAGTGTTCAGTACACAGAAGGCAGTCAGAAGAACAAGCAATCCAACAGGTAGGAGGCATGGCAAGGTTCAGGTACAAAGCAGAGGTCAGTAAAAACTTTTATGTTAA
>CAEFZP010003474.1:0-14803 GCA_903064625.1 Mallotus villosus | reverse complement strand
AGCCCAAGTGACAGTGTGGATGAATAAAACATGTTTGCAGTGCGACCTCTCTCAGACATGTCCCCCAGCTCAGACTGTACTCCAGGAGAACTCCTAGCAGTCACCCACAAACAGTCTCCCAGCAACAGTAACTCAGCAACAGACTCACCATCAGAAACGACTAGCCACAGTTTAGGGTGAGATTTTTTAAATTGTCATTATAACCTCAAAGAAGTGTTTCCATATCGCTGTGTGCATGCGTGTGTGTGCTTGTGTGTGTGTGTGTGTGTGTCTGAACGTGAGAAGGGAGGTGTTTTCCACTTTTTACAGAAGTGGTGACAGTTTTCATTTCAGTTTTGTCTTCCTAATCAGACTTCAGACTAAATGAAACCAACTCCAATCTGGTTCTGTCCCGTCGTCAACATATGCCTCAAACCCAAATTGAAAAATGATCAATGGAGTAGTACAGCATAGCACTGTTTCATAAGCTTTTGTCTTCCATAAACACACACAAACACACACACAAACACACACACACACACACACACACTCTGCACACACACTGCACGTCTGCTGCACTGCTTTAAATCAGGCCTGGCTCGGGCTAATGCGTGGATCCATACTGCTCTGAGTGAATTAACGTTAGTAAGAAGATATCATGGCTCTGATTGATCCTCCATGTCCCTGTCCACACCATGAACTGGCCCTGGTCCAGACAGAGCTCACCATCACTCTAATGCTGCATTGATCCCTGCCTGGACCCCAGGACAAGGGACTGGAGGCTGGAGGCTGGAGGCTGGAGGCTGGAGGCTGGAGGCTGGAGGCTGGAGGCTGGAGGCTGGAGGCTGGAGGCTGGAGGCTGGAGGCTGGAGGCTGGAGGCTGGAGGCTGGAGGCTGGAGGCTGGAGGCTGGGGGAATGGGGGAATGGGGGAATGGGGGAATGGGGGAATGGGGGAATGGGGGATCTGGATTAGGGGTTGAGATTGAGGCTGTGGCTGGTACTGGCACTGGGACTGGCAGGACACTGGGTTAGGGCTTGGGCTACAACCGGAAGCCAAGGCTGGGGCTGGGACTGAGGCTGAGGCCGAGGCTGGAGTTGGGGATGGGGTTGAGGCCAACAGAGAGCTGGAACCTGGGCTGGGGACGACAGAGGCCGGGGGAACATGTAAGTGAAAACACACCTCAGCGAGCCCTTGGCAGCAGACAGACCTGGGATCAGCAGGACAGCATCACACGCCATTTGACTGTAACCCCCCAGGAGACACACGAGGACGTTTCAGAAAAACAGACAGACAAGTTCCAGGAAATCAGTGTTTGGGTCTTCTTTCCCAAACCTGTGACTGATGCAAAACAACCAGAGGCCAGACTGAATCACAAACATCCCAGGGGACACACTCCCTGTCTGGGCCCGTCACAGGACCACAGCCAAACACACACACACACACACACACGCACACGCACACGCACACGCACACGCACACACACAGATACACACACCCACACACACACCCACACACACATACACATACACAGACACATACACATACACATACACATACACATAACACATACACAGACACATACACATACACAGACACATACACATACACATACACATACACATACACATACACATACACATACACATAGACATACACATACACATACACATACACATACACATACACATACACATACACATACACAACACATACACATACACATACACATACACATACACATACACATACACATACACATACACATACACATACACATACACATACACATACACATACACATACACATACACATACACATACACATACACATACACATACACATACACATACACATACACTCATTCATACTCACACAAATACACACACACATGAACGTCGGTCTGAATTAGATGTCAGATAATAGCCCATAGTTCATTGAAACCAGATTGTAGGGAAACACACGCCAGGCATTCTGACAGACCTACTGTACATGGTAGTATCACACACACACATACACACACACACACACACGCACACACACACACACACACACTCATTCATACTCACACAAATAAACCGATGGCAAACAGACACAAAGACAAACAGTCATATACTAATCCTAGTTATATTGACCTGAAGTGAGTAATACTTAATGACACCTAACTGAAGTTAATAGTGTGGACAGCTGATTAGTCATTTTCGATGGCTAAGATCATGTAAAGCACAAACTACTACACACAAGGCACACACCCACACACACACACAAACACACACACACACTCAGGGACCAATCACATCCACACACAGTAAATCTCTCTTAGTCTTTTGTTCTCTCTCTTCCTCTCCATTCTCTCTCTCTCTCTACCTCCCTCTCACTCTCTCTTCCATCTCTACTTTTTCTTTCACCCTCATTCCTTTCTCTCTATCTCTCTCTCTCTCTCTCTCTCTCTCTCTCTCTCTCTCTCTCCTCGCCTCTCCATTTTGCTTTTTCATTCTTACACAAGCACGCAAACAGCAGCAACTGTACAGCGCTGCCTCAAACAATGCAAAACAGAACAATGGGCACCCACACTAACATTAGTGGACCAGCAGCCATAGTGTGTGTGTGTGTGTGTGTGTGTGTGTGTGTGTGTGTGTGTGTCTGTGTGTGTGTGTGTGTTTACTGAGTCACAGAGACAACTCTCCCAGCAGCATGTCACTGTTCTCATATCAAAGCTGCATTCACAGGCAGACAAAGCTTTGAAAGTGGGCCACCGCTCATAGAACATACCTCTCACCGGAGCACTAAAGACTCAGAAACAATGTGTGTGTATTACGTGTGTGTGTGTGTGTGTGTGTGCGTGTGTGTTCTGTGAGCATGTGCAGGAGTATACCTTTTACTTGTCTGTGTATTCCAAATGTGTGTAGGTGTTGTTGATTTTGATTCCGTACACTGACTTTGTTCTTCTTCGATCTTTTCGCTTCTTCTCCGGGCTGGCAGTCTGCAGCCTTTAACACTCGGATAACAACGCCCGCTTCCTGAATCACATGTAACCTAATCACTGACACCATCTGTTAATTATGTTAATACAAAGAAGTCTTGGCAGCTATTCACTTCGGTTCTCAAAGTTAGCACCCCTTTCTTTCTCTCTCTCTCTCTCTCTATCCCTCTCTCTCTCTCTCTCTACTCTCTCTCTCTCTCTCTCTCTCCCTCTCTCTCACCTTTCTCCATCCCTCGTCGTCTCCATCTTCCACCCGACCCCCCCCAACCCTCCCCTCCTCACAACCCTGTCCCTGCTTTTCCCACTACACCACCCCCCACCCCCCCCCCACCCCTGTCAACATCACCCCACAGAACCCTCCCCTCTCTCGTCCCAGGTTCACACCTCCCCTTTTTCGACACGACCCCCCCCCTCCCTCCCGCCCGCCCGCCTTCCCTTTCCTCCCCCCCCCCTCTCCCTCCCCCCGATCCCCATGGGTGTGTCCCCCCCGGCACCCTGGCACTAAGCAGAGCAGTGGATTAGAGCAGAGCCATCTCCAAATCAGAGCAGCACCCAAGAGGGAAGCCGACGCAACTTCTTTCAGTGAATATCTATCAATCCATTCTGTACGTTCATTGACATTCACTGTGCTAATCCCGCGCTTATAAATCTGAGCTCGTATCGATTTGCAGACATGATCAACTTTATCCTCCCAACCATGTCAAGAATAAGCATTTATAATGCTGGACTCACTTAATAGCCATATTGTCGTGGTAATTATATTAACACAATCGAGCGTCCGGAGTAGCAATGCATAATCACAAGTATAAGTGGATCCGATGGCCTAGCGAGGTCCCGAGGGAGGCCTGACAGAAGCCTGGGAATGGGGTGGGCAAGTTGCCCAGGAGAGGCAGCACGATCTGGGGCACCAAGCCCAGATTTAACCCTTCCACGACTGGCTCTCCGGGAGGTAAACAGAGGTAGATGTCAGAGAGCAAGCGAGAGAGTTTACTCAGCACGCTCTTGTTTTTTTGCCCTTTTTTGGGACGAATGTTTGTAGTGCTCATGTGTGCGTGTGTGTGTGTGTACGTAAGTGTTCTGTAAGTGTTGCTAAAAGTGTGAAGCACGTAGCCGTTTCAGGGGCGAAACACCTCAAACACAAACATACAAACCTGCGATAGTGCTCTGTACAAAACACACATCTTCTATCGGGTAGATGTGTATGAATAGGTTTTGGTGGAGTGTGTATCCCACTGGAGGTAAACAGTGGAGTACAGTGCCGGGTTGGAAGGTTCCAGAACTGTAGCAGTCAGGTTAAGGGGATTTCACATGACCACCTCTGGAATAATAACACACATGAATATCACCGGGGTCGTGACCGGGTTGCAATCCCTTCTCTCCTCTGGTCACTGTTCCAACACACACACACACACACATACACACAGACCCCCTCCTCCTTCCTTCACACACACACACACACACACACACACACACACACACAACACACACACATACACACAGACCCCCTCCTCCTTCCTTCACAAACACAAACACACACGCACACGCTCACACACGCAAGCAACCACACACACACACAAACAATGTGCAGCCCCCCCCCCGCCGGCCCCCCCCACAGCTGGCTGGGAGGCCCCAGTCTGGGTGAGACCCAGGGCTCTGTACACTTGGCCGTCAACGTTATTTATCCTCCTCCAGTCCTGCGGTGAGAGGTGCATGGTGGGAGGTCGGTCTGGCCCGGGTCACACACACCTGACACACACACACGGAAACACACGCACGCGCTCCACACACACGCGCACTCTTACACGCGCGCACTTTGATACGCCCAGGCGCCAACGCACTCGCATGAAGTACGGCGAGCCTGCAGTCACTCTCTCTCCCGCGTTTGTCTTCGTACCCTTGTGGGAGAGTGGCGGGGCAGCTGTGATGGGGAGTTTGTCCTTCAGCCTCCCTCCGTGGGAGGCAGAGAGAGGTGTGTGTGGGGGTGGGGGGGGGGCTAGATGAAGGTGTGTGTGTGTGTGGTGGGCCCTTGGTTCCTTCCCCGGGGTGTGAGGAGCGGAGACGTGGGGTTAAGGAGGGGGCAGCCCCCCCTCCACAAACACAGCTGCCAGTCTGCAGGACGCCCAGGTGCCCCTCCGGGTGTGGTCGGGGGATGCAGGGGTAGGGGGCAGGGCGGGGGCATGGGGCTGTCCACCAGAAGGTGGTGTGTGGGGGGGAGGGGGGGAGGGAGGTGAGGAGAAGGCTGCATCTCCTTTACCTTCAGGTCGTTCGACCTCCTCCAGCGTGTCCCTGGGAGAAACTTTGGATGCTGTTGCTGCATTTGCACATGACCGTAACCTGCTTTCCCGCTGAGTGGATGACGTGACGCCCGGAACTTTCCGAAGCTGTTTTCTTTACAGTTTTCACATTGGCTGTGGCAACAGAAAGGAGTAGATTTGTAACATTTATAAATAAATACATGTCAGTTTTGTGGGGTTTTTCATCCTCACTTACAGGAACAACAGAAGTCGGTTTTGCCGTCTCATCATGGTCGTCGCCACAAAAGTGGGTATATGTTACAGGTGAGGAGTCACAAAAGCAACCGAATTTGGCAGGGGAGATGATATGGGAACTGCTGCCAGAATATGTGAGTGTGTATGAATGTGTGTGTGTGTGTGTGCGTGTTACCTGAGCAGCTCCGAGTTTTAGCCTCCTTCAGAACTGAGTCACATGCAGATACCTCCCACACCAGACACCCTGTGAGTCTCTCTACAGACTCAGTGATTCTGGAAGGACCAACCAGTAAGAAATCCAAGCGTATTGAGCTATGAATAGCCATCACACAGTGCTAATGTGGACCATGCGTGCCTCTGATGTCTTTGCGTGCGAGTGTGTGTGTGTGTGTGTGTGTGCGCGTGGGTGTAATAGATGTATGATGTGGTTACACAGCATCTGTACGCCTTGGCACAATGTGTGTGTGTGTGATCAGCACGAGCCTGGCCCAAGGATGAGAGGATGGCCCATATGGAGCGTTCCTGATGCCCACGCTGCGCCCACCCACCCCCACCCCCCCACACCCATCCACTTCCCACCCATCCCACCCCCCCCCCTCCCACCCCATCCACCCCCCCCCCACCCCATGACCCAACCTAATAAACCTCTGACCTCTTGCTCATCCTGTTCCAATCACTCCTAATTCCTCCTCTCTCCATCCTTCCCCTTTGTCCCCTCTACCCTGTCACTCCTTTGCGGCGGCGCATCGCTCCTCTCTCTCTCTCTCTCTCTCTCTCTCTCTCCCTCTCTCTCTTGCTGTCTCTCTCTCTCTTTCTCTCTCTCTCTTGCTGTTTCTCTCTCTCTCTCTCTTTCTCTCTCTCTTGCTGTCTCTCTCTCTCTCCCTCTGTCCCTCCTTTCTCCTTGTTGTCGTCCTGACTAAGTACCTTTTACTGGAAGGGAAGGGGAATTTTCCCTCAGTCTGCTGTCTCTGATGTGTGTGTGTGTTTGAGGGGGCGGTGGGGCTTCGGGTGGGCAAGGAAGGGTGAGTTTGGAGGAGAGGGAGGTTGGCTTAATAGGGTGTCTTCTCACTACCACATCCTCTGCAGAGCCAGGAAAACCCAGTCCAGCCCTGCAGCCTTCCAGCCAGGGACTTTCCAGGGCCTGCCCTGCCCAGGCCAGGGACCGCCCGAGTCAGCTGAGAGTCAGAGCCAGGCTCCCTGCTCTTGAGCCCTCAGCCCCCCATACGCCCCCTCTGGGGTTAGGGAGCGAGGGGGATTTATGGGAACCTACAGGGAAACACAGGGGCCGTTTTGGAGGCTATTTAGTTAAGGTCAAGGGTTAGTAGGGCTATTTTCAAAGCCATAAACCATAAGTGGAAGATATAATGTGAGCTCAATTCAGATTTTTTTTTCTATCCAATTATTTCACCAGTCATTTTCATACTATGTTTTATTACTAATGGTTGTAATATGGTAGTGTAGGTTTGGTCCTGTTATTACTAATGGTTGTAATATGGTAGAGTAGGTTTGGTCCTGTTTGGAAAAATGCACACAGCAGAAACATCAGCAGACATTCGTTTTAAATGCCTGACCTTTTTTCTTCAAATATCTAGTTAGTGTAGAAAGATTTGATAACAAAATCTAAAGAAGTCAATTAAAGGAAATGTATAAAGTGTATTTAGAATAGGATATTTCGATGTCTTTGGATAAAATAGCTAAATGAACACTTTGGACTATAATTGAAGCGAATTCCCGCAGCAGCCATTTCCATGTTCCATGGAGACACACCACACAGACCCAGACCGGTCAGCACCGCTCATCCAGGAAGACAACCACAGCTCAGCGGCACGGCGTTTGACTTCAGCTCCAAATCAACAGGTTCAAATCCCCCCAGCCCCCACCCCCCCCCCTACATCGTTTTAGATGAAAGCGTCTGCAGGGTAAACAAACAAAGGCCCCGTCCTCCTCGGGCTGACGGGGGGGCTGACGGTCAGGCCAGCGAGCGCTGCAGGGGGATGCCCAGTCACCGGGGCTTATGAAAGCACCCCCGCTCTCCCAGCCAGCAGACAGTGACTCACGCCCACAGGTGGGCCCTCCCAGACCGCTGGAAATCAAACGGAGCTCCGAGCTTTTGTTCCGACCCCACCTCCCCCCCCCCGTCCCGTCGTAAACACGAACCACGGGTACTTCTGATCTCCCTCCTCAAAGCCCTTTAGAACTGTCTCTCACACATAGCATGAGAGAGCCAGTCATCCACAACCATGGCATGAACATATCAAGGACGTTCATTGGAGGCCCTTGGCAGGGCATGAGAAGGAACCCTTTTATGAATAGAAATGCGGCCCTGACGGAACGCACGGCGAATGACATCAGGACACACGGCTGGAAATTCCAATGTCGGGTTTGGGTCGGGTTAAGATCAGGCTCTTTCTCCACCACATCACAGTAACCTCTGTCACAGGTGGTGATCTGGAGCTAACGAGCCACCTTTAACCCCCATCAGTCAAGTCCAACCTGCCTCCACCTCGCAACTTTAGCGCAGCGGGCTTTGATCGTACTGAATGACTGATATTCCAAGTTAAAAACATGTTACTGGTATGCAAATGACACACGGAAACACATTTACATTCGTTATGTATTCCGTCGTATCCGTTAACGGCGTACTCATAGCAAGCTTGAACGGCGCCTACGACGACAGGAATTTAATGTCATTGAGTAAACACTGTAATTTGCCCACACACTCCCCACACACACTCGAAAAGCCCATTTCAACATTGCCTTGAGTTTGTCCTCCCTTCTCCCAGGATAGCGGCTCCATGGCTGAATATAGCACCTGCAGACCAAACAAGCACCCACAGACCATCAGCTTCCCGCTTGACTGATGGTGGTGGTGGTGGGGGGGTGGGAGAGAGGGGCCGCCTGGCTCTCGCAGCCTGGGAAGGAGGTCTGAGAGTGGGCTCGAGAAGTTGCCTCATTCCCCCGTTGACCTGGAGGTGACATGGGGAGAGTTTGTTTAAGAAACACGCAGATCCATCCAGCTATCTGGCTCCTCTGACTGGTTTGTGTTATCTGGGGGCCACACACACACTTGCTGAGTGTTGTCACCTGAGGAACGGGTGAACACACACACACGCACGAATGAGTCGATCATTCAGACGGGAAAACGTGTTTTGCTCCAGAACATTCTGTATGAAGTGTTTCGGGGTGTCAATGTCTCGAGGAACCGGTAGATCTCATTTCTGTCTAAATGAAAAGCACAGTTGAACAGAACATCCCAGTGTTTTGGACAGAGCACAGGGGAGAGGTCATCTTGATACCAACATACTGGAAGAACCCAACCAAAATACCATGAAGGACAAAACCTGTAAACAATATCCTCCCACACGCCCTCTCGCCTATTTTTAAGACAAAACTAAGACATTTTTCTTTCTATCTCTTTCTCTCTCTATCCATTTCTGTCTCTGTATTTACTCTCTCTCTCTCTTTCTCCTTCTCGCTTTCTCTCTCTCTCAGTGTCCCTCTCTATCACTCTCACTCACACACACACTCACACACACACATACACACGCCTGGAAAAAACATGACCAAGACTCACCTCCGCACATCAGCACAAACATTGCAACACCTCTCTCTCTCTCTCTCGTCTCTCTCTCTCTCTCTCTCATCTCTCTCCTCTCATCTCTCTCTCTCTCTCTCTCTCTCTCCCCTACACACGCACACACAACACATGCACTCACTCACATATGCAGCCACACACCCACCCAAACACACACACAAACACGCCACACAAACACACACACACACATTATACAATTGACTATGAAAGGACAACGGGCTCATAACTCTCTGCCCGGAGGCTAGAAAAGACCCAGTCACTGTCAGCCGCAAACAAAACAAAGAGATGGAAAAAGAGAGCAAAATAAAGGAGGGAGAGTAGACAGCTGGGGCGTGATTAGAATAAACTGGGGACTGAGGGGGGAGATGAAGGGATGGTGGGAGGCAGGGTTCCCCCCCACCCCCACCCAGTCCTTTAATATCAGACTGAACCCCCCTCCTCCCTCCTCCTCCCTCCTCCCTCTCCTCCTCCTCCTCCGCACCTTCTCCTCTTCTCCTCCTTTGGCTGAAGGGACCGAGGGTTTGGGGTGATTTTCTAATAACCGGAGCCCCGGGGATATTGGAGGGGGGACGGCAGGCGTGTGCATGTCTGGGGGGGGTGCAGGGCGGCAGGGGAGGGTAGTCGTGTGGACTGGCTGGACGGCCACAATCCAGTTTCAGGTTATCACATGAGGATGGGAGGACTGGGGGATATTGTTCCAGGTGAAGGAGGGGGGGTGGAGGGTGTGAGTTAAGGCTTTGTGAGGGTTAGAGAGAGTAGACTGGTAGACTCAAGAACACGATATCGGGAAGGCGGCGGGGGGGGTGTGGGGTGGTAGGCAATGAGTGTGTCGGGGGTGAAAACGGTGTGTGTGGTGGGGTGGCGGGGGGTGGGGGGGGGGTCGTCGACGATCTTGTCACATCGGTCTAAACATCTCGCCCTCTAAAAACAACAAACAAGTTCGCTCGTTGCTCGACCAAAACAAGGGACGCCGCGCCCAATCATACGCACCCGCCGTCCGTCACCGTCCAACAGTTGTGACAGCCGTCCGCTCCGAACGAGGCCCCTGACCCCCTTAGTCGTGCAGACAACCGCCACGCTTCCCTCCCCCTAATGGCGTCACGACTGCACGCCATGCAGATGTCTCCGGCGCGCTCGTCGCTGTGATCATATTGCACATCTGGAGAGACAGGCAGCATCATCCAGAGCCATCTCTCCTCTCTCTGTGTGTCCTTTATGGAAACAGGCTTTCCTACCCAAGGGCCATGAGCAGCAGCAGCTTGATGATGAAAAACACCCCTTATGTTGTTTCGCCAGGCCCCCCCACATGAGGCAGCTGGAAGTGTGTTCAGCCGGGGCCCGTGTACGTCCGCGCGTGCGCACATGGGTCCCGTATCACGGTCGCGCGCCACTTGGCAGGGGAGAGAGAGAGAGGGGAGAGAGAGGTTTGTTTGTGGACCGACTGGAAGTGTTTAAAAACACAGAGATTCACTAAACATAATAGCATTGCCATCCGTATAAACGGAATGTGAGCAAGACTTCGGCTCTCTTGGGCCCATTCGAAGGCAAGGCCAGCACAACCAAGTGGCATACTTAACCAAAGTTAAAGAAACAAAAGAAGAAGATTTGCCTCCAGAATACTGTGAACACCTGCTGTGACATCAGTGCCCCCCCCCTTATCCTACAACACCACACCCTAACCCTAACCTTAACCCCCCATCCTACAACACCACACCCTAACCCCCCATCCTACAACACCACACCCTAACCCCCCATCCTACAACACCACACCCTAACCCCCCATCCTACAACACCACACCCTAACCTTAACCCCCCATCCTACAACACCACACCCTAACCCCCCCATCCTACAACACCACACCCTAACCCTAGCCTTGGAAGGATGCCCTCTGTTCAGGGTTTGAGCTGCCCTGCTGCTGGTACTATCAGGGGGAGAGAAGGCTCCACAACTCCAGTCTGCCCCCCGCCCCACCTCCCTCCCCCACCTGGGGATAATCCCCACACCCACTGGTCAGCTGCAGTCCCAGCAACAAACCCATTGCCCCTCTGGGATGAATAAAGTTTTGGGCAAATTGAATTGACTGGAATAGTTAGTTAGAGACAGTCTGTTGGTCGCATGCCCTAAGCTAGACTCTGTTTCCCGACACCTCGAAATTGACTGGAATGGTGACCGTTCCTTTTGAATGTTTCAGCTCATAAATACAAGTTTGGAATCCCTACTTTAATGGCTTTTCCTTCAAATGTTATAGGTCTTAGTGTTTAACAGCTACAAAGGGAACGTAGGTCTTGACCAGTTTCCCAGCTATCGCATTAACGGCATTTGGTCGTTTTTTTGGAAACTGCTTCCATTCTCCATAGCAAAGTCCTCATGGGAACAGCTCCAACGTCTTTAGCGAAAGGTTTATTTTATCAATCAGCACCCCACCCATTCACACACACTCATACACACACACACACTCACAGCCTTGTCACGGTCTGTGTTGTGTTTTGGGATCTGTGTGAGTCACAAACAGGACTAAGTCTGTTGATCTCAGGTTCATGGAATGTTCTGGGACAAATCCCCTCAAAAGAGAGACAAAAAGACTCAGCTGAAGCACACACAAACTCCAAATGACGACAGTGTCCCCACCCCTGCACGCTGTCCACACCAGACACGATACACACCCTTCAAACTCCAGGTGGACGATACCATACAGTAAGAGCCACATGAAGCGGCCCGGTACACTTTGTTGGGAAGTACAGGGCATTGAGTCAATCCAAGCCGCGTGATCTCATGGTTGAAAGTCAGCGGCGCCGCGTCAGCCAGCAGTGATGGGGGGAGACTGGCAGCCCCGGGGTGGGGGGAAACTGGCAGCCCCGGGGTGGGGGGAGACTGGCAGCCCCGGGGTGGGGGGAAACTGGCAGCCCCGGGGTGGGTCGAGGACGGGTGAGTCAGCCTGCCTGTGGAGGAAAGCACACACTCAGCTGGAGCGCTACCTGTTGACTCAGGGGGATGACGTCACCTGCCGATCCGGGTCACGGAGAGGGGAGGAGGAGGGAAGGGAGGGGAGGGGAGGGGGAGGGGAGGGGAGGGGAGGGAGGGGGAGGGGAGGGGAGAGGGGAGGAGGAGGGGAGGTGAGGGGAGGGGAGGGGGAGGGGAGACGGGAGAGGGGAGCAAGGGGAGGAGGAGGGGATGGAAGGGAAGACGGAGCGGCAGGGCAGGGGAGGTGGCCCGGAGCAGGGAGCGAGGGGAGAGGAGGAGAGGGAGAGGAGAGGAGGAGCGTAGAGGGAGAGGGGAGTGAGAGGGAGAGGGGAGAGGAGAGGAGAGGAGAGGAGAGATGAGGAGAGGAGAGGAGCAGGAGAGGACAGAGGAGAGGAGAGCGAGAGGAGAGGAGAGGAGAGAGGAGAGGAGAGGAGAGGAGAGGAGAGGAGAGGAGAGGAGAGGAGAGGAGAGGAGAGGAGAGGAGAGGAGAGGAGAGGAGAGGAGAGGAGAGAGAGGAGAGGAGAGGAGAGGAGAGGGGAGGAGGGAAGGGGAAGAGTGAGGCGAGAAGAAAGGCTGGGGAGGGGGGGGAAGAAGGAGAAGGAGAAAACACCTTGGAGGGGAGGAGGAGAGTGAGTGCGGTCTCTGAAGGTATCAGATGAGGATGAGGGTCAGAGCCCTGTGGGCCCCCGGGGACACAGAGGAGAGCCGGGTCAGCACATCTCACACCTGCAGCAGCAGAGCTGACGAGCACCACCGACTGTCCCAGGGCCAATGTTATGGAAAAGAAAACGCACATGTACTGTTCGTGTCACAGTCGTGGGTGATGCATGCAAGGATTACAGGAAGGAGTGTGTGTGTGTGTGTGTAGCCTCTTCTGCTGAGTCAGACCTAGCTTCTCATTTCCTCTGAAGTGAATGAACAGCCCCATGCTCCATGATGTGGTCACACCAGGCTGTCAGTGACACCCTCACACACTGGGCCAGGCCAGGCTACATCAATCCAGACCAAACTAGGCCAGGCCATTCCAGACCAAACCAGAATCCAATTGTCCTAGGCCACGTACAGACCAGCACAGAACAGAAACCTAGTGTATACCTGTGAAGGCCAGCTGAGGACACAAACACGTTTCTCACACACACACACACACACCCCACACACACGGGCAACACACACAACACACACACACACCACACACACCACACACAGCACACACACACACACACCACACACACACACACACACACAGCACAACACACACACACACACACACACACACAACACCACACACATCACACACAACACACAAACACACACAAACACACACACACACACATCACACACACACACACACCACACACATCACACACACACCACACACACACACAAAACACACGTACACTATACACCACTATATGCTCTATACACACATACATACAGCACACACACACCCATGAAGAGTCAAAAGGTTGTCAACAACCTGAAGAAGCCTCGACTGGGGCACAACATAGGATGTGTTTCACTCTAGCTATGTAAACAACGACCGAACGCAGATAAGCAGTCACGCTTCCTATGACTCTGCATTCTGAGTCACCATCGAACGCAGCCACAACAGTCTCCAGCAGTGTGTCCCCGTGTCTGTTTGGGCCGGAGTATAGTAGTAGCACCAGCTAGCTGCTAGCATCCTGGGACTGCACATGTTCTTTTGTTTCTCAATGTGGTTCAAATCAGGACGAGATGAGTGTGTCTTCTCTCTTGGAAACGACACCCCCCACATGCTCATCCTGTCCAAGAACTCCCCCACCCTGTCACACACACACACACGCAAGAACACGCACACACACACACCGCAGACACGCACGCCAGCACGAACACCCAACCCCCCCCCACACACACACCCACACAAATACTGCATGGTCATTCTTGTCGAACTTGTTGTTCCCTTATGTGAACCTCGCGAAGGTCATTTGTCATTATTTATAAAAAGCAAGCAAGGTTTTCGCCTTGCAATAATCTGTCTACTGTAACTAGATAGATAACAGATAGAAATACAGTGTTCAGACAAACACACACACACATGCAGTGAGCAGGCAGTGCACTCTGAGCATGGTTCATGACAGAGTCCAACCACAGCCCTCAAATTACCGTCCACCTGACAATTTCCCCTAGCAACAGCCGCAGCACCTCGGCAACAACAAAAAACATAACACAGTCCTGGCCCATGAACGGACCCAGGCCCAGGCCTGAGTGTGTGTGTGTGTGTGTGTGTGCGGTGAGGATGTGGGGGAGTTCTCCAACACACACACATAGTTTGGATGAAAAAGCACTGCACACACTCACATAACGTGAGAGAGAGAGGGAGGCATCCGCTCCCTGATGTATCTGTTATCAGGTGACAGACTGGGGGAGAGGGGAGAGAACTCTGGAGAGGGAGTGTGCAGAAGGAACAGAACCTGGAGCGTTGTGTTCTGGTGGAACCGCTGAGTGGATCAACACCACTGTGCTAGTTCTCTCTGGGTCGGGGGCCAGAACAGAGCAGCAGAACAACTGTGTCTGAGGCTGGAACAGTGCAGCCATTCCTGTTTCCACAAATCCTTAAATAAACATTTCTCACAAAGACATCAGAGTGTGCTTGGGTGATGGAGAATCGAGTAGACATGAAGAAGGGAACTTGAGGACGAAAACCACACACGTTAAAAACCCAGGGAAACACGGAACACGCCCACGCACGCACACACAGAACCACACTTGTTTTTGGGACGTTGTTTGGGGGGGGGTGTATCTGATTTTGAAGAGAA
>CAEFZP010003473.1:0-24163 GCA_903064625.1 Mallotus villosus | reverse complement strand
ACAAGTCTGCACCTTTACCTCTATATAACACAACCAAGTCTACTTACAGTATAGAACAGTGTTAAAGTCTGCCTATCCAACCATAGAGTTCAAGTATTGTATTGTTAGATGCACAGAACAACACAGGGTCAGACTGGCCACTGAATTTCTTTGGACAAGACAACGCTAAGCAACCTGGCATTACATCACATATACAGGTGCTTGTCATATTATTAGAATATCATCAAAAAGATGATATATTTCACTAATTCCATTCAAAAAGTGAAAAGTGTATATTATATTCATTCATTACACACAGTGACTGATATATTTCAAATGTTTATTTCTTAAAATGTTTATGATTATAACTGACAACTAAGGAAAATCCCACCCCCCCCATCTTCCTCTTCACAATACCCCATAGATTTTCGATGGGGTTAGGGTCAGGCGAGTTTGCTGGCCAATTAAGAACAGGGATACCATGGTCCTTAAACCAGGTTGGCACTGTGTGCAGGTGACAAGTCCTGTTGGAAATTGAAATATGCATTATAAATTGAGAATATTCTAATTATATGACAAGCACCTGTATATTGCACAAATAATATTGGGGAAGCCAGAAGGAGAGGATAAAGTAATATAGAGGCTTGTCAACATATAGGCTACTTTAAACAATAAAAATGCTTTATACAATTGAATCAAAAGTCTCCTTGATTCTTTGTGTTTCAAGATGACCTGGAAAACTGATGATAATATTCAGGTACTGCTTCTTCATATTTCCTGGCATTGTTGCCTTTGTTAAACCACCAAGTCACCAACCCTGTTCAAGATTGTCCCACATGCAGACACACAGAGATGCAGACAGACTGAACAGTGGTCAAGGCTTGGCTACAGTGAGTTGGCTTCCTTGTGTGAGATTCCTGCAAACTACATCGTCTAGGCCTACCTACATATACTGCAGTCTACTACCCTAATTTCTACTATTATAGTCTACTACTCTCCTTTCTACTACTGTCTACAAAGGACGATAGGCTGCTCTTATGTGTTCATTGCCATCCTTAAGAGTTGCTAAAGTGTTTTTCTATGTAGCCTATGTATTTTTTAAGAATGACAATAAAATCTGTCAAGATAAACTATGCTGGGCCTGCTAAACTTATACCTCTTCCACATATACTGGTCAGGGAAGCATAACTTCTGTCTCTGAAGACCCTTGGGGCTGGTGGATAATCTGAGCCCCTTCATCCACAGGGTTGTCAAAGAACTGATACGCCATCATTGATTGTAACTTGTCTAGACGCTCTGCTTAGTTTCCAAGGCCTTATTTTATGTAAATTACCCAATGGCTTTTGAAAACAAGTGACATTATTTCTTAACTTAAGTTAAAAAACTGTTTATTTAAATGTATACATTCTTTGGAGATGAAGTAAACACGTAGATTAATTCATGTCTGCACTTCAAAAAGTCTGCACTTAAGTTTCCAAACAAAGTGCTTTGCGAAATAAGTCTTGCTTATCCTTAATCGACGTTGATGGAACACCCCCCAAGAGACATCTAAGCGCATTTATATTAGATAATCATAACCAATTTGGAGGCACACATTTTCATTAGTTTCCTTTTATTTGGCATTTGGAAGATTTACAACGATCTTTATTCATCAAAACGTCTGCATAAAAATCCACTGCTTTAAAAAAATCATACTTCTCTTAAGTTAAAAACACATGTAGTTTAAGAAAGACAAAATGAGAGAGGCTCCCACACATAAAAGTTAGTAAAAAAATAAAAAATAAAAAGTTTTAACTGTGGCAAACATTGAAGGCGTTATGCATCCTGAAGAGCTCGACTTCAAAAAAGATGAATACGCTTCATCCTCGACGCGGTAAGGGGTTCCACACCTTCAAAGGTGACCGGTTCCATCCAGTGTGGAGCTTGTGAGTGAGGTCTTAGCAACCGACATTAAAACCTATTTGGAGACTGAAACTAAGCCTGAAGCCAGGACAGACAACCGTAAGTTAAGGGTACGGTTCAGGTTGTGTGTGTGCTCGTCTACATGATGTCCCGGGATCTCCTGATGGCACAGCACAACAGCATGCTGAAGATCATACCGAAGATCTGCAGAGATGAAGAGGGAGTATAAATCAATCCACAACCATTCCATCGAAAACACTTCCAGTTTGTCGATATCGCAGTCGGCTACCGAATCTCTTATAGCATTACACAGCAGGCACCATCAAATCATACTCTATCTATCAAATGGCCAGTTGGGAAGAACACAATGTGGTGCACAACCTGAAATGTTATTGGCTAGAAACAACAATTCTGGGAGTTGATTGATGAAGACACTCACCATGATGACACCAACGCCGATACCCACACCTCCGATGATGTGCAGTTTGGAGTTGAACATCTCATCGATGGCACTGGGACAGCTCTGGAGAGATATGAGGCACGTCAACAACACAGTCCAACTGGAGAATCCAGCTTTCAATAGAGCTCATCAACCATCTTCGTTACCGTGGTGATGAAGGCCTCCAGTCCCTCCTTCTTGGGGCAGGTGTCCCTGGCGCTGTCGATCACAGTGCCTGTGATGCCGCAGCAGTTCAGCTGTGTCCCGGGGGGGAAACGTGGACAAGACAACTTTAGTTCTGCATACCAGTCTGAGGGTTTTACCGTAGAAAACAACACTGCATTTCGAGTAGAAAATGGATCAGAGTTGTGTGTGAGAACTCACTCCAAAGTGGATTACACGGAGTGTCTCCCTCAAAGCATCTTGTTTCGTGGTTATATAGTTGTTGTAGGTCTGCTTGTAAAATTCGGTGATATCTTCCACTACCTGTGTGTAGAAATGGAGCATGAGTGAGAGGAGAGAGAGAAACGGTAAATCAACAACGGTGGTAGGATACACAGCATCACGGCAGGGATGCGAACATCCGGCCAAGCTCACCTTGTCTTTATTCGATAGACCCCATACCCCAGCAGCCACCTCCACGGCGAAAATGACCAACAGGAAGAAGAAGAACTGGAAGCAGAGGGAAGAGGGTAATGAGACTTTCATTTTTGTAAATAGTCTTTTAAATCGATGATGCAGCAGTTTATCCGATTGGTGAGGACCGACGAAATGATGCTCCTCACCAATCCCAGCATGCACGGCGACTCTTTGAGGGCGCCACAGCAGCCTAGGAAGCCAACCACCATCATCAGAGCCCCCGCAGCGATGAGGATGTATACTCCTGAAAGACACACGCGCACACAAATTAAAGGAACCCCCAAACAGTCTGTCCAACCCACATAATGACACAGGCTCCCTCTACAGGACAACTCTGGTACTGGTCTCTAGGCACACAGGCCAGAGTAGAGTTTACTGAGACCACAAGTGTGTTGTTTTTCTTGTCACTCGGTGCAAGTGAGGTTATGATTCATGCCAACGAGGTCACAGAAGTGTCCTCCACCACAATTACACAAGTCGGTCGACAACACCAGCAACACTCATGACAGTTCCTACAAATACAACCCCATTTCATTATAAGTTGGGACGCTGTGTAAAATATAATAAAAAAACAATACAATGATTTGCCAAACTCATCCTGTTATTCACAATAGAACATAGAAACATATAAAGTGTTTAAACTGATGACATTTACAATTTTAAGGAAGTCATTTTTAATTTGATTGTATCCCCTCTTCTTTTAACAACAGTCTGTTTATGTCTGGGAACTGAGACCAGTTTCTGGAGTTGTGGGAGAGGAATGTTGTCCCTTTTGTGTCTGATACAGGATTCTTGCTGCTCAATGATCCTGCGTCTTCTTTGTCATATTTTTCGTTTCACGATCCACCAAATGTTTTGAACTGGTGAAGGTCTGGACTGCAGGCAGGCCAGTTCAGACCCAGGACTCTTCTATTATGAAGCCATGCTGTTGTGACAGATGCAGGATGTGGTTTAACATTGTCTCACGGAAATATGCAAGGCCTTCCCTGAAAAAGATGTTGTCTGGCTGTAAGCAAATGTTGCTCTAAAACCTGTGTATACCTTTCAGCATTGATGGTGCCTTTCCAGATGTGCAAACTGCCCGTTCTATAGGCACTAATGCACTCCCAATACCACCATAAATGCAAGATTGAAGATGCTCCTTTTACACCCAATCATGTTACCGACTTGTTTGCAAACCAATCATGTTCCTCCTGCTGTTTATTTTTTGTAACACTTTTTCCATCCTTTTATTGGCCACGTCCCAACTTTGAGACGTGTTGCAGCCATCAAATTCCAAATTACCTTATTTTTTCCTTAAATTGTTACATTCCCTAAGTTTGAACATTTTATATGTTTTCAGTGATCTATCGTGAACGACATGAGTTCACGAGATTTGCAAATCGTTGCATTCTGTTTTGTATTTACATTTTACGCAGCTTCCGATCACAGCTACACAGCTTCTCCCCTCTCGGAAACCTGAACCTACTGAATTTAGCTATCAGTCTCTGGCTGGAATGAGAGACGGGAGGGAGACTGGACGGTTCTCAAGTTGAGAGAATGAAGGACAGAAACAAAGGGAAGCACAATGATGTCCCTGTCCTTGAGCGAAGAAAGAAGGCTGTGTGTGTGTGTTTTTTTTCTTGTTTTCTTGTCACTGCGTGTGTGTGTGTGTGTGTACTGCCAGGCTGGAGGGCTGGCCCTGGTGTGGACAAACTGAGCCTCAACTGCTCTGCCCAAGGCACAGGACTGCTATTATACATTCAAACACACACACACACACACATAAAACACAGGCCATTTCTACATCTGCCTCCAAATAACGATCAGAACAGAGTTGAATTTGTCTGGAGTATCAACAAATCCCAGATTATCTGTGAAGTGTCCCTAGGTTTAGGGTTAGGATTAAATGTGGTGTCACCTGACAAGAACAGGTTAGGGAGAGGACATGGATTGGTCTGCTTTCTGAGGTAATCTCAAGTTCGTCATACTCAAGAGGTTTTCAAGAGGAGTTTAGGGAAAATGTGACAGAAGAAAATAGATGTTTATATTCAGAGGCAACCTCTTGAGTTTGTTTAGAATTCTTTCACAGTTGTGTTGATGTAAAACAGCCAGTGGGAGTCCATATTTGTCCACGACAACTTCACTGGCTCCCTAGCCCCTCCCCTCCTGCTCAAATAACAGGGCGTTTCCTATTCCCATGGCAACCCACCCGACTCACAAAGAGGCGTTCTAAATTCCTTGACTCATGATTCCTCTTAACTTCCCACTTTATGTTGTGAAGTGTTGCGTGGGTGAGTATGCATGTGTGTAGAGGTGAAGGTATTTGTGTGTTGGGGGAAGTAGGGTTGGTCGGTGGTGGTGTTTGGGGGGGGGGATTGGTGTAGAAGTGGAAAGAGTTGTAACCTGTACTCACCGGTGAAGAAGACAGAGGGAGCGTCTTCTCCTTCAAAGAGCCCTGCAGTCTTAGTATCAAAGCGAAGCCACAGTCCAACAGCCAGAACTCCGGTCCCTGCCAGCTGATCACACAACACACACAATTATTGGAATGTCATTCCCTTGTACACTGCCTCTCCAGTCAGTAGAATCCTGTGAAACTGTATTTATTCATTGTTGATCTTAAAAATTAAAATAACTCGATAGTAACCGAATACTGTTAGCCATTGTGAAGTCAATAAATAAACCTCAGAACCTCCTGATCACATGACAAAACGCCTGCATTTCCTCCATCCAGTCGAATCCCATCATGTGTCACAGGTCAGTCTCATTTAGTCGTAGTGAATGTTCACAAAACCTTGAAGGAGGTCCATACGACCAGGTCACAATCAAGTCTACATCGGCCTACTTGGCAACTAATTTGTGTCTAAATACATATCTATATTCTGATTAAAAAAATGTGTGACTTAATGTATCCTGAGGCGATATGTCAGAGTGGTCGGATGTGTGTTTGTTTATTCTCCCACAAGGTCTGAACGAGCTGAAGAATGAAATCTAACAAGACTTAACAGATACTTTCCTCTGTAAACATGCCGGAAGTAAATGGGAGCAGTTTAACCAGACAGACTAGGACTCCTCCAATACCACTTCAGGCAAGAACCTTCCCCTCACCCTCCAATTAAAGACAGTTCACATACATAGCTCAGTGAGAGGAAGTGCAGAATGTGAAAAAAGGAGAAATGAATTCTATTCTGAAACGAACTGCAAACTTTGTGGAAACTTCTGTCGAAACGGACACACCTATGTCCTCTCACCACACCCGTACATTTCCATGGTATCACAGCAAGATTGCTGCTGACGTCTGTGCTTGTGAAATGTGACCCCCCTAGAAAAGACACACTGCCGAAGAGCTGGACCATGTCACAACATGCACCACACATCTCACCTCCGTCAGTATACCTACACCACAACATTCCCATAAAACATGAATCTCCCCAGCAACTGGATATTGTGACCATACAGCAACAAAAAGATGCGGTTTCATTTTTGTCATATATTAAAAATATATATAACAGAAGTCTGTGAAAAAGGTTTAAAAGACTTATTTGGGCATTTGGAATCTATAATAGGGCTGTTGACGTGACATGCCATTTTCACTGTCACACCAGATACAAATTTATATAATCAGTGTTATTGTCATAATCGATAAATGGTTAACCATGTCTTTGTGTTACATGAGCCTGTTATAAAAACTACATTGCTATCAAAAAATTATAATGAGACAAATCTCAAAATTGTCCTATGGTGTGACTGTCTCAAGCATAAGGCGGTAAATTATAACTTTCATAATTTAAAAAGAAAAGCATACAAAATGTTGATAAATACCAACATAGGCATACTTTTAAAGTGTCTATTTTAGTAAACGGCAATCATTTTCTTCATCCACATATTTCTAAAACTGTTGGAACTTGATACAATTTGTCACAGAAAACCATCTCTTACGGTGTGACGCCATATCCTGATTTTAAAATGGACAATTCTACAAACAAGTTTATTATCTTAAGGATTCAAGGTCTTGTTACTGAAGAACCCTGTGAAGCGCTTGACATCTTCACATGAAAGTTTATATTTAAGAATTGTTCAAATATGTAACTTTTCAGACCACTGAAAGTGTAAGTTGTGTTGTCCTTGGGTGTGACACCCCTAAAGTAGGCCATATATTTTTAAGGAAAAAACTGTACTAAAGTATATCATTTTGGAAATGTATGCAAATGTAACTTGCTAGCTGCTCATGACAGGTTAGTGAGGAAAGCATGATCATAAACTGACACAAAAGGCTGAAATGTCCTTTGGTATGACAGAAAATGTCCACCGATTTGATTTCTTATTTCCTTAGGAGACATTTGTGGAGCAGTTCAGTGAAAATGTTCCACAAAACTGAAGACATTTAAAAAATATATATTTTCCAAAACAGCTGATTTCACACTACATAAATATATGATTTTTGTCATAATTTTTGATTTACAAAAAAAGGTTAACGGTTAGTTTGTCAACTACTCAATATCTCCTACTAACGTCCTGTGGCACAGTTAGCTGAGACAAAGAACATGTTTCCAACTCTTCCCCTGATCCCTGTCATTTGTGGGAAAATACCACTTTCCAAACTGAACAATTTAGCATGACTCATCATCATGTGTCTGGAACAAAATTAGTGTGTGGTCATACAACAACCCTCCTGGACTGCGTGCGCACACGCACACACCCACACCAACTTAACTTCCATAAAATGTCATCAGTCTTATCTCAATAAATAGGTCCGATCAAGTTTTTCCAGCTGGATACAAAGTGTGCTGAATTGCAACACTTTAGACACTGACACCATTCATTTAGTCAAGGACATAACTCAGGAAAATTCCTGCATTTAATTTGCCTTTGTCAGTCTGTCAGAATGTGAGAATAATTTCAGAAGCACGCAGGTACCTGAACATTCCAGACACACACACACAGAAGAGAGGGAGGGGAATTTGCTACAAATTCTACAATCCAGTCATGACTATGAAAACGTTTGTGTGGATGGGGATAGGGTGATACTAGCTCTATCACTATCAGAGAAGGTTTGACCAGGCTCAGACAGTGTTAGGAGTCTGCTTGTCCAGGTACAAATCACAGCATGGCAGAAATGTCATACGTGTTGTCAAAAATTTGACAACATTAACATTTGTTCAAATAGCAGATACTTATCTAAAGAGAGGTGAAAAGGTGTGTTAAGTTGGTGTGAACAGGATAGAAGGGCACAGTTCTAACAGTATTAGTGGTTATGGTCAATGAACTGTCTGAGTTCCAAGACAGAGTGAAGCAAAACCATATCAATAAGAAGTCCTCTGACAAAGTAAAAGTCAGGCTCGATGTACTTTTAGTTATTTATCAACCTGCACTTACTTCTGGCAATTGTAGACCAGTTTCTGCTTCTTTGTATGCAAACTGACACTATGTACACAGAAACTCCACAGTAAACTATGATTAAGCCAAGCTTGGCATAGCTATGTCTTAAGTAATGCTTGTGTTGTGTGTGTGTGTGTGTGTGTGTGTGTGTGTGTGTGTGTGTGTGTGTGTGTGTGTGTGTGTGTGAAAGAGAGACAGAGATAAAGAGGATGAGTGTGTTTGTGATTGCATGTTATAGACAAGGCCTTCATGTATGCAAGCAGATATCTAATCAGGAAGGGCAGACTAGGTCAGGAGAGTGACTAGTCAGGGTTACTAGTTCAAACTGGTGTAATGGACTGGGATGTCTCGTTAAATCAACAGGCTAATCCGAAACACACACACACCACACACACACACACACACACACACACACTCACTCACTCACTCACAGTCACAGTCAGACTTTCCACATCAATGAAGACACCTATTGTATGGGAATTGGGAGGGCATGTTCAGCCACATGCCCGGACCAGTTGGGAACATAGACACACTCCCAGAAGTGCTCAGCCACAGGTTCAGACCAAGCTGTGTGGCACCTCCAGACTGTCCCAGAAGCTCTCTCTCCTCTCAGCACACAACATACTAAGAGGCCAGTCTGAGAGGAGGATTAAAATCAGAGGGCTGGGAAACTTGCCATCTGATCCGCTTCCGTCTCTCTGACTGACTCACAAACCAGTTCACTCCACCCCACCCCCCACCACCTTTTGCTAAACCTCTCTGTCAGGTTTCCAGACAGTGTGACTGTTGATTAAATCCTAGGAGGTTATCTACCATTCAAAGTCCATTTGATTTGGCAGTTCAGTTGAGTTCAGTTCTGTTCCCTTCGTTTCCTGCCACTCAGACCCGTTGTCTATCGTGAGTGAATGTGGTATTGTTGTAGGTGGAAACTGCTAACTCACATTTTCACATTTTCTTTCTTTGCCTCACAAACTCAACCAACACAAGGAGCGAGTGTTAAACCCCCACACTGAAAAAAAGTTTTGTCCAACTTGTCTAACTTCCACCTTCACACGTCCTAACGCTAACATTCTCTCGCCAACTAGCCTTATAAAGAGGAAGAGAGAGAGAGAGAACCTACCCAGAATAAGAGGTTGAAAATGTAGATCAGGTACTTGATGCATTTCATGCCCCCAACGACTCCCATGGTGATGATTTAAAGCTGAGGTTTGTCCGGTGAAGAAAAATGATCTAAAAAGGAGCTTTACCCTGGCAAACTAAACCTGAAGTCCTCACTTCTTCTTTAGGCAGTGAAGGAGATAGAGAGGGAGGGGGGAGGGGAGAGAGGGAGGGAGGGAACTAAAGGGGAGGGGAGTCACACCCTTCTTTTACACACCTGGTCTTCAGTTATACAATCATGGGATGGGGGCGGGTGTGTGGTTTTGGAAGGCAGGAAGTCATAGGGGGATATTCACGTATAACTGATACAACCTACAGACAACGGATAGCTCATTAATGCCAAAAACAAGGAATAAAATAATATATATCATTTATAAATAGGTATAAATAAATGTATGTTTTACATATGTTTGGGATATTAACGTTTATTGATACAGTTAATTATGGAAACCATAATCTCCCCCTGGCCCCCCAAAGAGAACGTTTGTATGGTAAATCATTCCAATGTAGTATGTCATGATTCGATATGAACTTTGATTTATTCTGTCACATTAATAGAATGAACCCTTTACAGCAGGACTGCCTTATTGTCAAAAACAATTATACTCTGTTTAGAGAAGAAATATAGTACAATCTGTTTGCTTTCTTCAAATTCCAAATAAAACCATTGAATTTTCCTCCCAGTCACATGCAAATGACCATGCCTCAGAAATATGTGTCCACTCCCTCTTCAGCAAAGAAGTTTAAAGCTGTTAACAGCAATTGAAAATGAACACATGAATGCACTTTACATGCTCATAGTACATTAGAAAGAGATAGACGTTTAGACAAACTTTAAATATCTTATTTAATTATGCTTTTTTGTTTGTTCAAAAACATGTGTGTGACAAAGATGACCCTTAACTTACATTTAGAAACAACTTTACAGGACATTTAATTCCCACTTCTGGGTTGCGGGAACTGTTGTTTTTTAGAGAAGGTAACTCAAGCCCTCCTCTCCCTCTGGACTCAGAAAACAACAAAACTGTCTTTGTCCCTCCACTGACAGCCTCTCTTTCTTTCTCTCCCTCTCCGTACTATTCTCTCCTCCACCCACAGAAGGGCAGCAGGATATTAAAGTAAACAGAAACAAACAGCAAGGTGGAGGTTAACATTGTTTCTCTTGTGTTTTCCCCAATTCTGACAATGTAGCTTATCCTTTCCCAGGCTGCCATGTTTGTTTTAATCTCCACAGAGATTACCTGACAGGTGGTAAGAGCTCAAAGAATATGATCAAAGTAACACGCCCATGGCAAAGACCTGGGAAATAAACACAGCAGATTTTAGGTTGATAAAGATAGGAGCCGATAACCAACAATGGACTATCAGGTCTCAGGTGTGTGGACACAAGCATGGCTCTGACCATTTTGCAGACAAAGCAGATAGGGCCAGTCCCCTCACATAAACACACACACAATATATGCATGGTATATGATGGTAATTATAATTTGATCCGATACTGCGTTGAATATATCAATGGATCTTGAACATAGAATACAGAGGTAGACTACAATTCCATTGTAATTTATGCTCAATGGCTCCACCTGTTGGCGAGTGATGGCGTGTTTCTCCTGCAGCCGGGTCTATCTCTAGTCCCCGGCAGGTTTCAATTCCCTTTTTCTAAGATATTTTGGAGCATTGGTTTCTAACGTAATGTTCATGAAATGAATGTTTGGTAACTTGGCCGTTTCCCAGCATCTCCAAGAACGCAGCTTCGCTATATACTATAGATGCTGCAGCTTTTCTGACATTTAGCAAAACAATCCGAAATGCAACCTGTTTGGGATGTACTAGTCTACTTTGTTATATCGCGTCTTAAACTGGCGCACACTGGTTTGGTAGTAGGCTCAGTGTTACCGTTATTGCACCTCACTTGACACTTTACCCTCACAAAGGGTTTCACAAAGGGTCCGAATATCTTGGGATTAATATTGGTATACATAATTAAAACTACTTTATATTATATACTGATAATGAAAAACCGAGTCCCCCACCCCACACACACACAAACTACAATGCTGGAATACATTGGTTCAGATTGGTGGGTATCTGGAAATTAGGGGAGACCGGGGTCGGTTGGCACAAAGCATTTTTTGGGCCTTGAAAGTCACAGAAACAAAATTGTAACATCAAAATGTTTGCTTTCTTGACCTCCACTCATATGTTAAAACATCTGAAGGTCACAAACTTTTTTGGTGAAGGTAACATTTCACTTTTATACTATCAAAAGTAAAAAAGTGGTCTGTGGATTAAATGTATTATAAAATGGTGTCAGATAAAGATATTGGAAATGGGTTATGTGTAGTTAATGGACATAGGAATCAGTTACATTTTCATTTAAAATGTGAAAGTCTGTAATGAGTGTAGCTGGCTAACATCATTTCATCACAACGTTTTTTTGAGTGGGGTTGGTTGGCACAGTGATTTCGAAGATATAGGAATTTAATAAAAAAGTGGTAATACATGCATTATATGTGTGATGGGGGCGGGGGGCTACCAGGAGGTCTAACATTGTGGTTACTGTTCCTTTTAAATGTTGTCTAATAAGAATATTGTTGTCAACAGTCTTCATTCTTGTTGCCTCATCCTGAGGATTAGGAATAGGGTTGAAATATAGATTAATTTCAACAAATTGCATAAAACATGTCAATTGCAAACAAAATACTATTAAATGTTCAAATAGTTTCTATTGGTTGCTTCATTTCGTGTAACTATAGCATTTTAACATTGTGCCAACCAACCCCATATTGTGTGCCCCAAATGCACAACATTACCTCAATAACAAATCAGTACATTTAAAAAAATATTTGTTTACATTTAAACATATTTAATCATAGCTTAGACCATAACGTTTCATTTGCTGCTGGTTAGAATATTCTAACATAAATGATGCCAGAGAAATACGCAGACAGTGAAAGATGTGCCACCCAACCCCGGTCTCCCCTCCACTAAACATTTAACGTTAATGAAATTGGGGATATGTCGGATGTTCAGTTAGCCTACATGTTACATGTTTAGTGTAGGCCTACTTCGTTGATACGCTGACCCAAAAATATATAATGACATGCACTTTAATGTTGGATAAAGGATTTTTTCACCAGAAACATAGAGGGAATCATGGTAACCTATGTGTCATAGTGCGCAGTTTTAGAAACCTAGACGGAGAATAAGACAAGTAGGGTTATAAAAGGTTATCACTCAAAGTTATCCTCTGTATGACAACTATAACGCGTCGCTCAACAGGTGTTCTGCAGGCAAGAAGATGGGTTAGATAAATTAAATAAAAATCGTTGTGTTTTGAGAAAGAAAACGCACATATGATGGCTAACGTAGGCTATGACCTAAAATCAACACGGCGACACATTCACTATTTAAAAAGAAAAATAACATGTATTCTAAAAAATGTAAACGCAGGCTATCACATACAGGCTATATTCAGTGAAGTTGAAGGCAAGCATAGTTTCCTACTGTTATATCATAGCATTTACGTTTTGCACATCCTAAAGCAACCTAAAGTATGAAAGACTTACCCAAAAAACAAAATTGAAGACGAATAGCACATATTTAATGCACGACTCTCCACTCGTCAGCAACGCCATGCTGTTTGTCTGTTGTCCACGTTATGATGTGGCTGGAATGACTGAACAGCGAATTTGTGCAACGCAATCTTTGACAGTTGGAGGGAATTGATCACTTCGATTCAAACTCATTCACTCTGCCCTGCAGCGTGCTTCGAATGCATATGTAGTGGCGTGTAGCGCACTCCCACCTCAAGTGTGGTCGGTAGAGGAAAATGCTTGCTCTCTTTGTTTCCCCGAATGAGAATTTTGTAATGCACCCTTTGAATCAATGCAGTGTGTTTGTGTGTCTGTGTTTGTTTAAGGCTCGACTGATTTACTCTGACGAGGCAGCTGGCTCTGATTAAGAGTCAGGATGAACTCGAGGGCTTAGCCTAAGTCTCCGTGTGTCAGCCTGTCTCTCCGACTCAGGTACACATACTACTCAGAAAAGGTGTTTTCCCTATAGACCCCCCATCTCACTGTCTATTTGACTGTCTGTCCTCCACTCTGTCTCTGCTTTTTTTCTGTCTCTCTGAAGGCCTTGTGTTCCAGCATTAGGGTGGATGACAGGGCCCGGATGGGAATGTGACCGTTTTTTCCTCAAAACAAAGGAGTCAATGTGAGTGGTGTGTCTGATCAGCCCACTGCTCTGTTTCTGCTGCACACATGCACAAACATATGCGAGTACAGTACACACACAAACAATACAGGTCTCTCTGTTTCTGTCTCTCTCTCAGCCTCTCTCTCTCTCTCTCACACACACACACACACACACACGCACGCACGCACGCACGCACACACATACACAGACTCACAGCCGGAAGTCGTTACTGCTGTTAGCTTTTTGACAGTATACTGTATAGTCTGTCATGAAGCTATAATAGGCCTTCGGAATGCACTACAGATGATGAAAAGGATGATAATAAATGGATTAAGAGTCATGACATCAATGTAGATATAGGAATATGGGTTACCAGGTGGCGCGTAATCACACCAATGTTACGGTTCTGAACACGCAAAGGCACTGTATAGCTCACACAAATGGTCAATTTATCCAATGCCATTTTGGAGAAAATTCCTTTCTTTAATCCGCCTTTAGGCGATGCCTCGTTACTTTTCATTGCGTGCCCTGGCCCATCGTTCTTACTTTGGGCTGCTGTTCTAACTTCTCTACAGGTCATTTCTCTGATGAGGTCTGTGCGCTCTGACCTGACAGTTATGTTCTGTTTTGCGGGAACAGAGACAGACAGAAAGAAATAACGAGAGAGAGAAAGAGAGAGAGTGAGTGAAAGCGGGAAAGAGAGAGTGAAAGACAGACAGACAGACCATCCCGGTGGTAAAATCGAGTCTGAGCGCAGGATGAAAGGCTGCGTGTGTTCGTTCTGAAACAACACGGGTCTTAACGAGCGCCGCTGCACCCCACTCTGTCTCTGTATAGCGACAAAGACTCCCTTCAAAGGCCCCCACCCGGCTTGTGGGGTGATGCAAATTCTAGAAAGAGGCAGGAATTGTCAGGGCACGGTCATATAAGGAGAGGAAGGACTTAGGCCTATTTCCACAAAAATACATCAACAATTAAATGGGGAGCCAGAGGGGTGGCCGGGGTGGTACTGGACCCCCCCTGATATTAGACTGGCCACCCCAGGTCCCACCCCAAAATGTCATTCTACGTTACCTGAATTTCCCCACGGGATTAATAAAGTATATATCTAACTATCTATCTACCACCAGGATGCCCGGCATCCGAACATTGTGGGCATTCCCGTGATTGGCAGCAGGTTGACTGGCAGGTCGGACCCCGCGAACACCACTGGTAAACAACCAACTAACGGCCTAACATATAACACACATCTTTTGGTGTGAGTCGCTATAATATTTGTGTACTTAACTGCTAACAGTCCTTGATGAGATGCCTTATCAATCTGTTAACGTTACAAAAATATTAACACTGCAGTCAGATAGCTACCCTGTTTGCTATTGTAGCCTATATGCCTGTTTGAAATACGTATTTCAGAGTAGGGCTAGCCATGATCTAGTAACTTAAAGGCTGGCAGTTGATTGAAGATAATAATGGGGATATGTGATTGGACTCAAATGTGGGTAATTGGATGTGTAGGCCTACATGTTTTTTTTGGTTCACTTCAAACATTAAAAGAAGGGGTGAGATAGCAGACTTCCTCAAAAGCTAAGCAAACGGGATCAGGTGGAAATAGATCCCAGTCCTTGCACCACCCCAAGACCTCAGAGCAGCTCCCTCCCCAAGGCTACAGGCACCAGGTCAGAGCATACTAGGCAGTCAGTCACATGCCAAGTTTAGCTTGTGTTTGTAGGCCACACATATAAGCCTACACAAAAGTTTTTTTCCGATTAAGCCCCACTTTAAAACGTTGGTTGTTGATTCATGAGTGTTCTTGTTTTGAAGGTTGTGGCATTTTTTGTGTGAGTATACACTAATAGTTTTGTTTTAATGTAAAAGATGAATCAAAGGATCTAACATCTAACCTGGTTAGACCCAGATTATATATTCATGAAAACAGAGTGACCAAAGTCTCTGAGAGACACAGTCTATTCATAGTAAATGTAGAATTGGATTAAAGTAACCCTAGTGGACCATACTAGGCCACAATGAGGAACTCAGGCTTAAGTGAATTTGAATTTCTATTTCTCATCAGCAATTATATGAATAATTTACACTGCTTAGATGCCAGGCTAAGGTTACACATACATTTTGCAGTCTTGGTCTGTGGTCTGGACCCCCTGAAGTAGCCCTGGCCACCCCTTGGCCACCCCATATGTAAAAGTCTGGTTCCGCCACTGGTGAGGACGCCTCACGATTACCCCAAAAATCGGTTTATAATCTGAAAAATGGCAGTGAAGGAGCAGGAGCTGAAGCGTCTAGGTTCAGCATGGAAAAATTGCAAATATGTACAAACATTGACATGTTATCGTTGGGGAAAACCTTATCTTGTTTCATTGTATTTACTTAGGCCGTGTTCACACTTGAGTTCTTAGAAGTCAAGTGTGAACACAGCCTTTAGTGGACACTTCCTGTATTGAACATCATTCGAAGTGTTAGAATAAGAATATTAATAACTTTACCAATCTCTCCATACTGACCTGGTTACATTGAATCCAGAATAATAATCTTTAGATCAGATAATTGTATATATTGACATGATTGAATCGATGTCGATCCAGAACGCTGTACTATCTCGCTGTACTACCACAGGAGGGCAGACCTTCTCCCAACACGCAGTAGATATGGTGTGTCGCAGTCAACATTAGTATCTGTAATACTGCACATGGCCACATGATGACACTATATACAGTGCCATCCCGCTAGACTTGTGGAATGGTCTCAACAGGTCATCATGATTATCATCATCATCATCACCAGGCAAGTCCTTCTGGTAAACAAAATAACCTCCTGCCCAATATTCAGAGACTTGGTGCAGGTGCTTACAACACTTTGTCAAGGGCCATTTTATAACCCATCCTTCTAAATATACATTTCCTGTGTGTGCGTGTGTGTGTGTGTGTGTGTGTGTGTGTGTGTGTGTGTGTGTGTAAGGGATTGAACGCGAGGGAGGCAGCCAGAGTAGATGAGGATGAATGAGCCGTTGAGGATCGACTCCTCAGGCTGAAGCATGTGACATGTTCTCCATTCTTCTTCTTTCCAGGAGGAAATTAACCAGATCGGGAGCAGCAGAGGAAATGAGTGTGTGTGCGTGCGTGTATCTCAGGGAGATGTGTAGGTGTGACACACTTCAGTCTATTTATGGGACATGCCTTTAAGTGCCTTGATGAAGACAGGTTGAAATCTTCTCTCATTCTATTTTGGAGGTGGCATTGGACGGATGGATAGATGTGTGGATGTAATGGTGGGTGGAGGATCCCAGAATGCTATGTGTGCCAGCTGCTACCACAAAATATGTATGAATTGCATTGCCAGTGGTTTCCCCGAATGACTGTGTACATCCACACTCGTAATATTAAAGCTTAATTTATGGTGACATAATGTCCTTGAACACAGAGACCCAGACTGAGCGTGTCCTAGCATATCTCTCTATCAGTCCCAAGAACCAAAAGTGAAAGGTCTTCTACAACCACAGCATCATCATCCGAAATCGTGATGTTGACAACGAGACCTTAAACCCGTTTAAAGTTGAACTTGACAGTATTCCTTACCTCTATTTAAACACTTTAATATTTAACAAGGACCAATATGTCAGCGGTGCTGGGGGAAACCGGAGACACAGCAGTTCCGGTAGCGAAGTGTATGTGGGTGCGCACGCTGTGGATGTGATATTGTACCATATCAAGGATACTCTTAACGACAGAATCCGCTTGCAACGCGATCTTGTATCTCACACTGTACATTTAACGTTTCTCGCCTCTACTTGGATAATTAGTTTAAAGATGGTCCAGGGACAAACAAATTAGACTTAATTGCCGATTTCGGTAATGTAGACGATCTGTAGCCAACATTACGATCTGTAAACATTGAGGTGCAACTGAAGACAAGGCCACTAGACCGATTCCTAAACCAAACAGAAGGCCTGCCAGCATGGGCGCCGCCAGGAACTTTGGGCCCCATGAAAAAATAAACATAAAATAACATTTCTATTAGCTTTTCTATTTTTTGTGCGCCCTGTCAGCCAGGGCCCATAGAATTGTCCTAACTTTTCCCCCCTATACGGCGCCCCTGCCTGCCAGTATCCTAGAGGTTCCCAGCCCATAAGCTTTACATGTTTTGAGTTTCTCGCGCCGACTATAAGCTTTAAGTTACCCAGTCTTTGAGGCCAGGAATTAGCCCCCATGACCTTAAGCCTGCACCTTCTAAAACGAGAGAGATAGAGAGAGAGAGAGAGAGAGTAGTGAGAGAGGGAGAGAGGATTGTGCTTCCTTACATCATTGTTGCTATCCCCGTTCACTTGTCCGACTGTCTATCAGCGGCGCCATGGCGCTCCGCAGGTCACCGTCCTCCTACACAGGTGAGTATGATAGATGTCACATCTCCTCCCGAGTTCCCTACTTCTAGAATAGACATATTAGAAAGACTAGTCTTGCCCCTCCATACGGTCACTCGTCGCCCCTTCAAGCCGCGTGGGTCAGGACGACGGGAAGCGCGCGCGTGCAGCGAGGTAGTATACCGCGGCGCAAAGGGACGCGGATAAATTAAATATGTGTCTACAAGACAGACTACTACACTGAAGAAGAGTTACACTTGAATGAATTATGTAGGCTTTCAATGTATTGACCGAAGTCGAACCTTAGCGCCTGTATGCGTTTAGTAGTATTTACTGTTCATCCTATTTTAATGACCCGCGGTAAAAAAGTGCCAGTATCGTGTTCAAGCAAAACACCACAGGACGCATCGGTCATTTATAGCCTTATTAGCCTACCACTCTCTTTTGGAAATACGACACTTTCTTGCGGCCGACGGACTCACACCACACTTTTCCTGTTTGTGTCTCTCTGTGTGTGTGTGAGCGTGTGCTTAAGTGTATACGTGAGTGTGTGAACGCGCTGGACCATGTTTTCCAGTCCTGTGGTCATAGAAACAGGAGGGCCAAATCAGAGCACGCCGCACACAGTGGAGCTATCCATGGTGCTGAATTGAAGAACAGAGCCACAACGTTACTATGGCTACACTCTATCCTAAAAATAATTTACCATTTTAAAGTATCACCCAGGCAAAAATAAGGCAGGCAGTCCATGTTAACCCGTGCATGTAAATATCTTTCAGAGTTGTGGAATGGAGTCCCACACCCCGGAATCGCGACTGCCCAGAGCGAGTGCTCCTCCATCCACAGTCTGTCTCGCGCCTTCTCCAGGGGTCGATTGGACTCGCAGTATTTTGACTGTGACACTGACCGCCACGACTACGAGGTTAAGCTGCCACAGCCAGTAGGTATATGGCATAGGGAGTGATGACGCATGGTTTAGTTATTGGGGTCCGTCCGAATCTTTTCTCCTCCCCCTGTACCACCTTTAGCAGGGTGTGAGTGGAGGCGTCAAGCAGCTGGAAAACATTGGGATGTTATTGTCCCTAATGATGTGTAGCCTACAAGAAAGATGTAGCTTTTACGGCATCACACTTATAGGCTGTTGAAAATGTGAGTGCGGTATAGGTAAACATTTCGGCGGATCTCTTTACTTTTGGAAGAGCACAACATTGCGTGTTCAGTGTTCGACAATCCTTTCATATTTTAACATTTAACAAGGCGAGGAACTCCATCCATAATAATTTAGTTTATAAGGTACAAACTTTAAATGGCAGATATACAGGGTAAAGTAGTCATGTATTCTCTGACTTGAATTAAATAATGCGAACTTGTTCAGCTCTACATTGTCATGTCGTTGTTATGTCGTAACATAACGCTAAACATGTTTACTCCCTTCCTTCTTCTATTGCCTTGATACGTTTGAGAAAAAGTTTATCTTGAAAACGTTCACTAAAGTCTGAATACATTCAACTATAGGAGACGGACACTGGGCAGAGAAATAGAAAATAGATTTAGGTTATAGGGCCTATATGATATCATTCTCTTATATGTCACAGTTGATTGGGCAGATTTAATTGGGCTCGGCATAGGTGTGAGATTTACTTCCTCACACCTGTTTATCCTTCGCAGCATCAGTGCTGTACAGGGAGGTCGTCTATTAATACGCAGTCCCTGGTCGCATCCTTCGTGAAATGCTTCGAAACTGTTTAACCAAGACTGGGACAGCAGGTAATTTATCCAAAGTATTTTGGATTATGTCTCATCTCAAGACGTAGCCTAATCTATCTATTAGAAGAGGAGTCGAAAGCGGACGTTTGTAATATCTGAAGTCGACTAATGGGACGCGAGTCAGGTACTTTTTTTCCACGAAATTGTTTTTTTTCAGATCTTTATTAAAACCAGGAACATTTTTAAAAATTTTTGATCACAACAAGAACATCTGTGGGCGGTCTCACACAACACGAAAAAATAAGGGGGCAAACTAGGTTTAGCAAACAACTTAACAGGCTGCCACGAAGGTTGGTTGGATCTTTCTAGAGCCTGGGCAGTTACTTGATGATATGCCGGTTTTGGCGTCGTAGCAATCAAGTAGGCCCGATGCCTCACACCGACACTAGGTTATTAGTCAATGTAGGCCTACTTGCTTGGTTTCATGAGTCTGGCTATAAACGCTACCAAGGGGAGACGTTTTAATTTTTTTAAGAGAACGTTATGTTCGTTCCACTCAAGTTTTCAAGCCTGGTCGCAAAACCGACCGAAGCGCATGTGTGGTCTGCTGCACAGGTGTCCCCTCCTTAAGCGAATGATAGATCTGACCAATCACCGGTTACCTTGGTGATACCGAGGTGCGCTCTGCCAAATTCCTCGGCAGAACTTGGCTGCAGCGGCAGTGCGCTTGCAGTATTGAAATCAGACGACTATGTAAAAGCGAGAGGGGTATCGAATGATAAGGCTACTTAGCTTGACATCCAGAATAGAAAGAAAAAGCTGCTTTCAAGGTGAAACCATCACAGCAGAAGAGATGAGACGCTCCTACGTCCTTCGACGGAATATCAAAAGGACTTGGGGTGTGTGTTCTTACAATGTTCTTAGTGCACTCGGCAGATACTAACTGTAACTTGTTTTGTTCCTGTTCTCTCATCTGCGTGCCCCAAGACCATCAGCATGCAACAGTCTTTGAGCGAGGACAAGATTCCGGTAAGTAAGACTGAATTATACAGTTGTAATGAGACAATAGGACGTAGGTGTTTCTTTGCCTAGTTCGAGTTTTTAATCTGCAAAATGGGTCGCCGTAGCATTATGTACGTAATGCGTCGGTAAATGTGGATACGTGTGATATTTAAGTGAATACTGTCTTTGAGTCTCATAGGTCAAGCATTCTTTTTCTTTTTCGAGTTTTTAGATCTGCAAAATAGGTCTGCACTACATGACTTCTTGAGATTCATTCACAATTACATTTGAATCAGGTTTTGGTTGGTGTAGTGATGATTTCTAATAAGAAAGAATTGTCGGTAGCCAAAGAACTTAAATGCTTGCTTAAAAATATTATTCCAGATGTTTTATTAGTGCAAGCCTGGATCATTATTCCATCAAAGCCTAGTGCTTGGAAGTCAAATGAACAACATGTGTAGGTGACTTAAACGCAATTGCGTAAACAAGTACAAATATAGTTTCCATAGAATCCTTTCCTTCTATAGGGCACAGCATGAAGTTAACATAGAATATTACTGTGTTTGTCTTCTGTCCTCATATCACATACCATGACAACATCATAACTCCCCACACTATTCAAGCAGAGACTTGTCTGAAGTTCGATGCCTCATGTCAAATGTACAACTAAGGAATGTAACCACGACATGACCTACAGTATGACCATGGCACCTAATATCAGTCGGCTGGCCAAACTCGTCGAAGACCTCTGCTCTGGTGCACCGAGGCTCAGCCCCTCTCCTCCCTCCCCCTAGGTGGTGGGTGCGGACCCAGCCGTACACCCAGAGCCGGGGCTGCAGTACTTCTCCGACGGCAGGAGGAAGGTGGACTACGTCCTGGTGTACAACCAGCGCAGGCCTTCCTCCGTCAGGCAGGCCTGCAGCGCTCCTCCTCACCGCATCTCCTTCATCTCCAACGGCAACTTCCCGGCCCCGGGGGCCCCGGGGGAGGTGTGTCTGGAGTTGGGGCCCGACCCGCCCGACCCCGAGGACGTTGACATGGTTCTGATCCGACAGGAGTTTGAGGCCATCCTGCTGGAAGCGGGGCTGGAGATTGAGAGAGACAGTGAGGTGAGAAGGGCTGCTGTGTGTTGGTGTGCGCGCCGCGCGCGTGCATATTTGTATTCGTCGGGCGTACGCGTTTTCACGTGATGTCAAAGGCTTTAATAGTGCATCCTTATGCTGATTTTGAAAGACTATTGACGAGGGGATGTGACGAGATCTCATGCCACGAGATATTGTCACAAGATATGACAATGTTTCTCGTCAAGGTGACAAGCTGTCCCGTAGTAGTACGTTATCCATCCGGTTTGGGTACCAGGTTGGAAACAATACATGGTGACAGAGTGACAGACAAGACACAAACAATATGAGAAGCACCGTTCGAAAATATTGCCAGCTAATGAGCCCTAGAAAACCACCACAGCTCTCTACTGAAATCAACCGAAACCTTTGAAGAAAACACACGGAAAGGCCAGACAGCGCCGCCAAATGCCTTCTTTTGATTATGGTTTGCACTTGTGAGACTAATGAGATTTTTTTTTGTTTTCAATTTGTGGAAAGGAGTTCAGTTAGAAGGTCACACACAACTTCAATTACAAGTTACAAGCTCATGGGTAGTTCATGCACAGTTATAAGGTCTGAATAGATTCATACAGGAGAGATGAAGCCAGTCGGTTTAGTTTGTGGGAAAAAAACGTTCTACAGTGCTTGCATATCGTTCTGTCTTTGAAAAGTAAAAGGGACATTCATTTCAAGATGATGAACTAATACTACTATTTCAAAATGCACCTGCATTGTTGTGCATTTCGTGACTTTCGGTCAAAGAAAAGGCAACTTTCCCAGTCATGTATTTCATCATTGAAGTTTTCTTAAACATACGTTTGAACTATAATCTCGTCTTGTTCTCGTGCACCCAAAATCGTGTATTGTCTCGTGAGCTGAGTGTGTCATCACACCCCTACTGTTGACAAAAGACAAGTACATATTTCTATAGATGTAGTCAGTCAGTGGGATTAGGTCTTAAGACAGTTGTGTCCCGGCAGAGCCTATCTATATGTCCTCAGGGGTTTTGGGTTAAACAGTCTCCAGGATGATTATCACCTACAGCATGTTGCCAAGTTTATATATCATTAGTCCTTCAAAGCCTTGCCCTATCCCACCTCCCCACACACAAACACCTCCTCGTTGACTCTGTCCAGGGTCCAGCCCAGTCCTACATTTACACTCAGAACCTGCGATCCGTCTCTGGATTTGGACACCTTCTCACCGGGCCCTCTTTCATTCAAGAGTTGCAATTGTAGTTGGAACCGTTTGGCTCTCTCCTACTGTCAACGCGGAGCTCAGGGGGAAGAGTTGGTGTGAGATGGGATCAGCACTTTCAGGGTCGAGGGTTCATTTGTTGATATCCGCATCTCAGGTCTGAGAGATCCTGTGTGGGGGTGAATTTCGAAAGGGTGAGGGGGGGGGCATGGGTTTAGGGTTAGTCCTCTTGTCATCTCCTCCTCTCCTCCCCTCTCTTCCTCTGTCCTCATATACCCATCTCTCCTCTCCTCTCTCCCGACTCAGTTCACCCCACCCCCCCTTGTTTCTTTTCTTAGCTCCCATCCTCAGTGTAAATGCCACCTGCAGGAGCAAGTGTTTGGCATTTAAAAGGTGCCCCCCATATCTACACCCTGGGGGGTTCCTGTGTGTTGTGTGCTAGCGCCATGGGCCGCAGCCGCTAGCATCTCCTCCTCTCATCTCTCAAACATCGCACTCTCCCCGTCCTCGGAGGGATTCGTCTGTTTGTGTTTGGGGCGATACTGAAGCGAAACAGGAACAACGCGCGTCTCCCACGAATCGTCTCTTTATATGGGAGCTCCTATTTAGTCTGTGGCAGAGCTCCTGCTAGCTTTTAGGTCAGTGGGAATTCCTCAAATGTCATCCCTGCCAGACTCACAGGGTCGCCATGGTGCCCGTGTGCCACCCCCCGCAGAACCGAACCCCCCCCCCTGTCCATCCTGGAGCACAGTTGTCCCTCCCTCCCTCCCTCCCTCCGACTCCAACCCCCTCACTACGACCTAGTTACCCCTCCTACAGAGACGGAACGCTAATTGGAATGTTGTGCACTAATTAACCTTCTCTAGAACACACAGTATGTTTATCCGTCTCATTTCTGCGTGAGGTGGACGAGGAGGAGGAAGACACACACTACAATAAGGAGATAGTGAGGCAGAGCAGAGACAGAGAAACCAGTGACAGAGAGACCGCTGTGTCGCTTTAGGTCGCAAAACATTATAACAAAAGCCCCTCCGCACTCCACTTCTCTCTCGCTCTCTGGCACCGGTTCACGACACGTTCACAAAAGAGGTTCACGTTCACATTCACGTT
>CAEFZP010003471.1:0-21540 GCA_903064625.1 Mallotus villosus | reverse complement strand
TTGCCTCTTGACAGTGAATGTGTGTGTGTGTGTACAGGCAATGGTGACTTATTAAGCCCAAACCATGTTAGAGGAGAGGTTAATAAGATTGACCAGACTACCTCCACCCCCTCCCTTTCCCCACCACAGACACACATTGGATCAGGGTGTGCCCGATCTGCAACGGCCTTGCTTTCCTTGTGTGTGTGTGTGTGTGTGTGCGGGGGGTGTCCACGTACACACCCTTATGACCACCCATCCATATGTCCACTAACCATTGCGTAAGCCCTGCCACATCAATTATTCAGTGTCCGAGATGTGATATGTGTGTGTGGTGTGTGTGTGTGTGTATTTACTCGATGTGCCCGAGTCTGGTGGTAACCGTCTGCAGCCTGGTTACATAACGTCCCAGAGCCGACACAGACACAGAGGGTTTGCCCTTCCTCCCTCAGCCTCTCAGCATGAAGCTATCAGACTTCTGAGACTCCTCCTCGAAATGCCTCCGTAGGGGTCAGGCAAGGCACCCTGGCAGGCTGACAAGCCGAGCGCCTATCTGTCAGGGGCCAGGGCTATTAAACGATCAGAGGATGCGTTCCCCCGACACAGCTCCGGCGGACAGCGCCAGCAACTCCCTCCTGGAGTGCTGCCTAGAGAGTGTGTGTGTGTGTGTGTGTGTGTGTGTTTGTGTGTGAGTGTGAGCTGCCCAAAGGGAATGTCATATGCTTTAAACAGCTTAGCCGGCATGACAATATTCAAAAGCTTCCCTGAGAGTAAACCCCAACAGAGAATATGAAAATGCACTTGTATGTGCTTGACTGTGTGTGCGCCTCTGTGTGTGTGTGTGTGCGGGCGGGTGTGTGTATTTGTGTGTGGGCTTACTGTGTGTGTCCTCCACTTACGATCTCCTTCCAAGTCATCTTGTCACTGAGCAACAGCAGGACAATGTCCATGCTAAATGTGTGTCTGTGTGTGTGTGTATCTGTGTGTGTGTGGGAAACAGAAATGAACTCTTTCTCTCCCTTTCTCTCCACTTCTCTCCATTTCTCTCCCTTTCTCCCTTTCTTTCCCTTTCTCTCCCTGCTCTCTCTCCTGCTCTCTCTCTATCCCTTTCTCTCTCATGCTCTCTTTCCCCTTTCTCTCTCCTGCTCTCTCTCCCTTTCTCTCTCCTGCTCTCTCTCCTGCTCTCTATCCCTTTCTCTCTCCTGCTCTCTTTCCCCTTTCTCTCTCCTGCTCTCTCTCCCTTTCTCTCTCCTGCTCTCTCTCCTGCTCTCTCTCCTGCTCTCTATCCCTTCTCTCTCCTGCTCTCTTTCCCCTTTCTCTCTCCTGCTCTCTCTCCTTTCTCTCTCCTTCTCTCTCCTGCTCTCTCTCCATGCTCTCTATCCCTTTCTCTCTCCTGCTCTCTTTCCCCTTTCTCTCTCCTGCTCTCTCTCCCTTTCTCTCTCCTGCTCTCTCTCCTGCTCTCTCTCCTGCTCTCTATCCCTTTCTCTCTCCTGCTCTCTTTCCCCTTTCTCTCTCCTGCTCTCTCTCCCTTTCTCTCTCCTGCTCTCTTTCCCCTTTCTCTCTCCTGCTCTCTCTCCCTTCTCTCTCCTGCTCTCTCTCTCTCACTCTGTCTCCCTCTTTTCTGTGTTATTGTCTCCATGTCTTGTAGTTTGTGGCTAAAACCACAGGCAGCATATATGGCACACACAAACCCCCCCCTCCACCCACCACCCACCACACACACACACACACACAGTTCCAACCTTCATTAACTGACCTCAGGAACACAATAACAGTGCCTGTCTGATGCCTTTTCCATCGCTATAGTTGTGCTTTTCAAAGAGTGGGTATGTGTTTGTGAAACACGTGAAAGCGTGTTTGTATGAATGAGCGTTCGAGCACGACCCTCCGTGCGTTTTCCCAACACGCCATTAATCAAGTGGACCCCTATTGTTTTCAGCATCTCATCCAAGTCAGAGTAGTACCGTTTTAATTACACGACGCTCTTATTAATCTTCTTACCACGCGCCTTAGCATCGTACACAACTCATACCACTATCAAAGAAGGACTTCACAACGACAAGGCCATAAAAACAGGACGGGAGCACTAATTAAAAAGAAGTGGGGGGGAAGAAACAGACTTTTTAATTAAAAATATATAAAAGAAATACATAAAAACATGGGTGGGGTATGTGTGTGTGTGGGAGAAAGGAGAGTAGAGCGACCGCAGGCCTGATTCACGACCATGGATGATGTCAGCAGAAAGAGAGAGAGAGAGAGAAGGAGAGAGAGAGAGAGAGAGAGAGAGTGGAAGTGGGTGGGGGGTGGGTGAGGTGAGGTGGGGGGGTAGAGGGTTGTTGGAGGAGAGAAATCGCCCGTCGGACGTTGTGTCTGCTGTCTGGCCCGTTGAAAGATGGACGTCGCTAATCACGAATCCCCTCGGCGCTCCCGACCAGAAACAAACACCAGTTGGAGTTCAAATCCCTGTTGGAGTTCAAATGTGTTTTTCCCCTTCAGCTGTTCGCCCAGAGAGAACTGAACTGCGTGTGTGAACACGTACGTGCGTGTGGGTGTCTATGTGTGTGCGTCATGTACCCGTCCTCCTGTCACGTGGGTGGGCGGGGCGGAGTGTAGGCGGCGAGGTGTGGGGGGGGCTGGGTTATTATATCCCCTTTCAAGTTAAAAAAGCGCATCTTCCTCGTCAAAGGGAAGACTGACTCCGGGTACCCCCACCCCAGCCTCCCCCCGCTCCCCCCCCCCTGCCGTGTCATTGTGTTGCCGCCCCGACGAGGGGGCGGCCATTGTTGTCCGCTAATCCGTGTATTTCCATATCAAAGGCGACGCTAAGTGTCTGTGATGGACATGAAAGAGACCCATTAGGCTGTGTCCCTGTGCGCCTGCTGGGACGGAGGCTTCTGGGTAATGATGTTTGCTTTTGGAGTCTCTGATGGGCGTTGTAGTCAAGAGCCGGACCTCGAGACACGGCCATGCGGCTGTTTGCCTGGATGTGGGGATTTGATGGAAAAACTGATGGATTTTACCACTTGGGGGGGAAAAAACTTGATTTGTGGAGTGTGTGTGTGTGTGTGTGTGTATGTCCTCCAATGGAATGTGTTTGCATGTGTATGCGTATGTGTGTGTGTGTGTGTGTGTGTGTGCATGTGCGTGGAGGGGGGCAGATGGTGGGGATGGGGTGGCGTTTCCCTGGCAACCTAACTGGGGTCAGAATGTCAGGGGCTATTTGGTGGCTGAGTGTGCCACCATATGCAAATGAGGCCTCGGCCAGCCATCCAACATTAGCATGATGGAGAATTAGCATACAACTTCAACTGCTGTTACTGGAGACTGCAGGAAGGGAGAGCAAGACAGAGTGTGTGTGTGTGTGTGTGTGTGAGAGAGAGAGAGAGAGGAGAGAGAGAGAGAGAGAGAGAGAGAGAGAGAGAGGGGGGTGGAGCTGTAGAGAGAGAGAGGAGAGAGAGAGCTGACGAGAGATCCGAGGAGAGCGAGAGACCGACACGAGAGACGAGTCTGATATGAGCAGCGAGAGCGAGGAGAAGAGACGCCCTACGCAGATCCCAGGTAAAACGATAGGAACGTGACATGTGGTGATAGACGGCAGAGTAGGAAGGGAGAAAGAGACAGGTGGTGATAGACAGGCAGCTGAGTAGAAGGGAGAGAGAGACAGGTGTGTGATAGACAGGCAGAGTAGGAAGGGAGAGAGAGACAGGTGGTGATAGACAGGCAGAGTAGGAAGGGAGAGAGAGGACAGGTGGTGATAGACAGGCAGAGTAGGAAGGGAGAGAGAGACAGGTGGTGATAGACAGACAGCTGAGTAGGAAGGGAGAGAGAGACAGGTGGTGATAGACAGGCAGAGTAGGAAGGGAGAGAGAGAGACAGGTGGTGATAGACAGGCAGAGTAGGAAGAGAGAGAGAGAGAGAGGTGGTGATAGACAGGCAGAGTAGGAAGGGAGAGAGAGACAGGTGGTGATAGACAGGCAGAGTAGGAAGGGGAGAGAGAGACAGGTGGTGATAGACAGACAGCTGAGTAGGAAGGGAGAGAGAGACAGGTGGTGATAGACAGGCAGAGTAGGAAGGGAGAGAGAGACAGGTGGTGATAGACAGGCAAGAGTAGGAAGAGAGAGAGAGAGAGAGAGGTGGTGATAGACAGGCAGAGTAGGAAGGAGAGAGAGAGACAGGTGGTGATAGACAGGCAGAGTAGGAAGAGAGAGAGAGACAGGTGGTGATAGACAGGCAGAGTAGGAAGAGAGAGAGAGGACAGGTGGTGATAGACAGGCAGAGTAGGAAGGGAGAGAGAGACAGGTGGTGATAGACAGGCAGAGTAGGAAGAGAGAGAGAGACAGGTGGTGATAGACAGGCAGAGTAGGAAGAGAGAGAGAGACGGTGGTGATAGACAGGCAGAGTAGGAAGGGAGAGAGAGACAGGGAGGGAGAATAAAGATAAAATGGGAGTAAGAGAGACCCAGGGAGAGAGAAATCAAATCAGATGTATTTGCGTAGCCCTTTTTACAAGCAATGTCACAGAGGCCTTCCCATACGCCCCTCAACCAACCTGAACCCTCAAGGAAAGACACAGAGAGAGCGAGAAACAGGAAGAGAGAGAGAGAGATAGAGAGAGACTGGCCCGCTGACGCAATGATCCATTCAGACAGCCAACCATCTCTGGATCTCAGAGATCTTAGAGATGGATCTCACAGATGCCACCATGGACGCCCCACCTCTGGGCATCCTCTGGACCATGAGAGAGGTTTCTAGAACACCACGGTGCCCCTCCTAGAAACCCAGACAGCTGCCTCTCGCTCAGACCCGCGTACTCACACTCACACTCCTCCTGCCCCCCACACAATGGGACAGTGTAGTCAAAGAGTTGGGTCTCTCTCTTTCCCTGCCCGTTCTCTATCTCTTTCATTCTCTCTCACTCGTTTGATCATTCTTCTCTCTCACTTTCTCTCTCTTGATCTCGCTCTCAATCTGGGTCTCCATCGCTCTCTTTATCTCTCTCTTTCTTGATCTCTCTTTTCTCTCTTTCTCTCTCTGTGTCTGAGTCTGACGCTGCATGTGTGTGTGTGTGTGTGTGTGTGTGTGTGTGTGCAAGGCCATGGCGTTCTTCAGGTTCATCAATACAGGATGATGTAACAAAAGGAGTGCTGTGTATCTATGCTACGGAGCTAAAAACAGACAGTTCCTTTAATCTCCACATGAAGGCCTGACAAGAGCAGGAACGTATGTGTGATTGCAGGCCCACACACGCACGCACACGCAGGTGTGTGTGTGTATACTGTACATTCACATACACACGCGCAGACGTACGTTCATAATCACGTCAATTGGAAAAGCACTCGTATAAACTGTACATACGCACAGACAGAAATACACACACACACAGACACACACGTTCATACACTCGCACACTCAGACACAACATCCACACTGTACGTGATTGAACTCGCCAACACGCGACATCACAGCAGGAACATTCCTGATTGCCCTTCTACCCATTGGATGACTGGCAGTTTTGAACACTTGTTTGTGTGTGTTTGGCTGTTTGACTCACGTCCCGTGTGTCCGCCCGTCTGTGTGCATTCATACGTGGGTGTGTCTGTGTGTACGCAAGCGTTTATCATTCACATTTACATTTAGTCATTTTAGCAGACGCTCTTATCCAGACCGACTTACAGTAAGTACGGGGACGTTCCCCCCCCGAGGCAAGTAGGGTGAAGTGCCTTGCCCAAGGACACAACGTCATTTTGCACGTCCGGGAATCGAACCGGCAACTAGCCCGATTCCCTCACCGCTCAGCCGCCGGACTCCCTTATCAGTGTGTGTGTGTGTGTGACAGCGTGTGTGGGTGAGTGTGTATGTGCCCAGCCACTCTCTGAGTGCAAGTGAACTTAAGGGGATCCTTCCTCTGTCTCTGAGGGGATTATTCAGACCAATGGTAATCTCTAACTCTCCTCCTAGCATGCTTTGAAGAACCGTGTGTGTGTGTGTGTGTGTGTGCGTGTGTGCGTGTGTCCTGGCCTGCTTTGAAGAGGCTATTAGACACAGATGAATGTTTGATGCTCCCAACGGTTCGTTTTTCCTCCTCAGAGTGTAGCTTTTCACAGCGATCGGGTATTGACAGAGGCATCATGCTGTTGGCAGTGGTATTACACACACACGCACAAGCTCAGGGAGATGATTTGACTTGCAGAGGAGAAACTGGATGTACTGAGTGCTAGATAGGAGTGCGATTGGTTTTCCTATATGTAAAACAGTTGGGTGCTTACTTCACCCCTATCCTCCATCTAGAACGTTCTGTGCCGCTCCTACCCTCCGCCTCGCCCGAGAGGAAGGGAGAGATAGAGGGAAAAGAGAGGGTGTGGAGGAGAGAGGGAGATAATGAAAGCAGGTACATGTACAACAGTGGATATAATACCAGCCTCTCGTCTCCGCCGTCTTTCAACGCTGCTCTCTCTCTCTCGCTCTCTCTCCCCCCTCTCTCTCTCTCTCTCTCGCTCTCTCCCTCTCTCTCTCTCTCTCTCTCTCTCCACTCTATCTTCTCTTCCTCCTCCTCTGTGTTATCCACCCTCCCTTCTCTCCCTATTTTTGGGTCTGATGAGAGCTGAAGGCGCTATCCAGTGCTGCGAAAAGCTTACGCAACATCCTCTGGCGTGCACACACACACACATTCACACATCATACACACAAACCCATACACACCCCTTTTCATCGGTGTGTGCGTGTCTGTGGGTTTGTGTGGCTCTGTGTTTGTGTGTGTGTTTGTGCGGGTCTGTTTGTGTGCGCGTACGTGTGTGCATGTGTGGGTTTGGCATAGCATCCTGCAAATGTTGCCTCTTGCCCTACATTAGATCACAGACTTATAAGAATTAGCATTCATTAGTGAAGAAGAGGAAGAGGGAGAGAATGGGAAACGAGGATGAGAGGAACCGGGAGAGAGGGATAGGGCGAGAGGAAGAGGAGAGGAGAGGAAGAGGGGATGAGAAGACCGATCGAGCTATATTTAGATGGCTGTGTTTCCGCGCATCAATTAGGAGAGAGAGCGCAGTCTTCATCTCCCGAAGTTGATGGCGGTGGATACACGGCGCGTTGCGTAATGAGCCGGTTGTTCTGCCCTGCCTAAACCCATCGATCCCGATCCATGTTGTTAAGCTGGCGCACACACACACACACACACTCCCACACAGGTAGAGTTCCAGTGTGTTGTTATGGAGTGTTCACCTCCTCTAGTGCCCTGGTGCCCTCCCTCCCCCCCACTCCCACCCTCCCCCCACGCCTCCATGTTACAACCCTCATTCCTTCCTGGGAGCAGAAAAGATCATTTATTTTACCTTTCTCATGAAATTCATTCTCCACACACGGTTGGAGACAGACAGGTAATTGACAGGTCATTTGAAAAAAGGTAATCATTTGTAGTTTCAGACCTCGTTTCCGTGTCCCGTATTAAGCCGACGTCATAGTCCTTCGGTCAGGGCCTTTGTGTGGGATCACCCATGCATGTTAATTCATTAACACTCTCTCTCTCTCGCTCTTTCTCTCTCCGCCTCCCCTGCTTTCTAGTTTTGAACCCCCCCCTCCCCCCCCCATCCCCTAATCCCATAATTTCTTTCAGTCTCCCCCCACCCCTCCTCCGACTGTTTTTTTTTCTAAAATGCTAACCCTCCCCTCTCTTCTCCCTTACCCTCCCTCGCTCTCCTCAGTTCTGCTCATGAGACCTAGCGTCGACGCTGGCGGGAAAATGGAGCATAAGTGCTTCACCTCTTTTAGTGTGTAAGGCCCTCCTATCCTCGGCTTTTGAATGTCATGGGTGTGGAAGGATCTCAGCCTCTCCACAGCAACTCCACCCTGCTCCCCTGAATCATTTAGAGATGTGTGTGTGATGTGAGGGTGGGGGGTGGTGGTGGGTGCATTGACTATCTGCCACCTGTCACGAAGCCCCCGCTAGCTCCCACCTAGCTGCTCCTCGCCCTGCATGCTAATGCTAACCCGGATGGGGACCCGCATGCTAACGCGGGTCCTAGCACCCTCAGCTAGCAACCCGAGCTAGCACACTTAGCTAGCACTCCGAGCTAGCACACTTAGCTAGCACGTTCAGATAGCACCCTTAACTAGAACCCTCAGCTTGCACCCTTAGCTAACACAGCCGGCTACTGCCCTCAGCTATCACGCTAAGCTACCACACATAGCTAGCTCCTTTAGCTAGCATGCTCAGCGAGCACGCTCAGCTAGCATTATCAGAGCGTCATCATCTAGCACAATCAGCTACTGCCAGCAGCTAGCACCCTTAGCTTACGCAGAGTGAAAGAGACCCGGCCAGCGTTTTAAAAAAAAACATTTTATTAAGAATTTGTTTATCTGCCTCGCTGGTTATGGCTGGGGTTGGAAAGTTGTCAGGAAGCGTGTGCGTGTCTGTTTGTGTGTGTGGGTGTGTGTAGTCGAGTGTAGGCCTATATGTTTCTTCCCAAAGAGCTAGTGTCAGGTAATTGTAATTCATCATGTGTATGGTCACTCTTTCCCCATTAATTTCAGTTTCCAACCGACTTGTTTTTCTAAATAGACTTCGTTCTTTTTGCCGATATAAAAACACATGCTTGAGGAATATTAATGTCTGTCAGGTCCTCGGGAATGCTCTCTCGGAATATTAATGCCGATGTTTATTAATCAAGCCGCCTTAATTCCAGACAGATGCAACTGTTTGCTTCGCAATCTTTGATTGGAGTGAAGAGGGATTTGGTGAGGCGTGAGCACACACAGTGAGTGTCTTGGGTTTGCTGTTAAGCTAACCGCACTTAATGTTGCAACTTATCTAAGTCCATAGTGAGTTACAGTCGAACACGCTCTCTCTGGGTTTGTACTTCCCTCAGAGAAACTTTGTGGGCCTTTGTGAACAGATAAGTCTGTTGTGTAAACAAGTATTCCGTGCCGGGCGTCCTCTGGGTCGAGTTTTTTGTTCCCGTGTCATTGTGGCGTGCGTGCGTGTGCGCGCGCGCGTGTCTTTATGTCTTTTTTGTTTGTGATTTTCTCTTTTTTTTGTACCCGTGCCCATATCCGACTGTGTTTGTTTGTCGGTGTGTGTCCGTGTCTGGCAGTGTGTGTGTTCCCAGTGCGTGTGTGTGTTCTGTAGCTGTAGTGTTCCGTGGTGTGTGTAACAGGATTAACGCTACTGGGCTGCCTGTCTCATCCTCCTATCTCCCACCAGCTAGGCTGCCTGTGTGTGTGCGTGCGTGTCTATGTCAAGGAGACTGGCAGTGGGTGGGCGACAACCCCTCCTCCTCAGCATCCCAACTAGAGGGGGATTTGAATACAATCTGGCAAGCGCTACAAAGAAGAAGAAATCTCCCTGTCCTATTTCCTCCACGGAACCCCCCCACCCCCCACCCCGACCACCCTCTAGGCCTCTTACTGCTGAGGATGGATTCAGAGTGTGTGTTTGTGTGTGTGTGTGTGCCTGTGTGGGTATGTATGTAAGTCTCCAGAAGGCTCTATAAAGAAGGATGGTGTTGTTAGCCTGCAAAGTAGATGGTAGATAGATGGACGAACACCGATGCATAGAAAGATAGAAGTGTAGACAGACAGACGGACGGACGGAAGGACGGTGCATTGTGGTCGGAATATGAGCTCACCGGCATAAGACACCTCTAAACCATCCCATTGGATCACCGTGTGTGTGTGTGTGTGGATCGTAAATGTGACATCTCATTAATGTAGTCTGTGTGCATGTGTGAGATCGTAAATGTGACGTCCCCTCGATGGGGCGTGCGAGCGTGTGTCATCTCTGTGTGAGCAGTCAGGCATGACAGTTAATCCAAGCTCAGACGTGACATCATCACGACGATGTCCCCGCCACACGAAATCGACAAATCTACACGCGTGGACAAAGAGCGAGAGGCAGGTCGAACAGGGCGACGATGTTCTCCTCCCTCCCTCTCTCCCTCTGTTTCGCCCCCCTTTCTCTCCCTCCCTCTCTCGATCTCCCTTACTCTATTTCTGTCTCTTCTCTCTCTTACTCTCTCTCACAGTCTCTCTGTCACTCTCTCTCTCTCTTCGCCAGTCACTTTCCCTCCCTCCCTCCCTCCCTCCCTCCCTCCCTCCCTCCCTCCCTCCCTCCCTCCCTCCCTCCCTCCCTCCCTCCCTCCCTCCCTCCCTCCCTCCCTCCCTCCCTCCCTCCCTCCCTCCCTCCCTCCCTCCCTCCCTCCCTCCCTCCCTCCCTCCCTCTACCTCCTCCTCACCACCTCTCACTTTTTCTCCAGGGCCTCACACCTCACAAAAGCACACACCACACACACACACACACACACACACGTACAGACACGAGGACAGTGGAATGACTATCATGAATATCAGCACTCATAATCCTGAGGGCTGTCATGAAGTTGAGTAGTAAACGTTTGGCTCCGTTAGGTTGGAAAACACTCCTTAGATACAGACACTCAGATCTCCTAACTGTCTCATTTATATAACTCCCCTTCACACCACACACACACCACACACACACAGTGTGCGTAACACAAGTTGACACACACACGCGCGCACAAGAATGAGCACTCACAGACAGACAGACAGACACACACACACACACGGATTCTTCAGAACAAACACTCGCAAACAAGCATACACACACACACACATTTGAGACGGCCATGCCGGGAGATATGCTTGTTCGCTGCCCACTGGTGAACCTTGCTGCTTACCCGTTTATGTAACTTGTTTTTTCAGATAATTCACCGTGGGTCACATTGACAGACTGGGGGTGTTCACACACACACACACACACACACACACACACTCATAGGCAAACTAGAGGACTCTCCCCCGTTGCTTTGTGTCCGTGTGAGCTGGTGTGTGTGTGTGTGTGTCGGTGCCTGTTCTCTGTTGTGCCCTAACCCAATGAGGCCTGGATAAGTAGTCCACTTGCCAGGATAAGTGGAGGAGACAGTGGGAGTTTTATCTCATCCCTTCTGTCCCCATGTGTTCCATTTCCCTAACCTACTGACTATTCGTGTCTCTCTACTCTCTATGCCTTTTTCTCTCTCATGCCTTTCGCTCTCTCTCTCTCTATCTCTCTATCTCTGCCTTTTTCTCTCTCGATGCCTTTCTCTTCTATGCTTGCTATATTTCTCTATATCTCTCTATATCTCTCTATACTCTATCTATCTATAGACATATATCGATCGATTGCCTTTCTATCTCTCTCTGCCTTTCTCTCTCTCTGCCTTTCTCTATATGCCTATCTCTCTCTCTCTCTCTCTCTCTCTACTCTCCTCTCTCTATCTCTCTTTCTCTTTGTATCTCTACTATCTTTTTGTCTCTTTGGGTCTCTCTCGCTCTCCCTCTCCCACTCGTGCTCACTTTCCCTCTTTCTTCTCGTTCATGGCGTAGCAGTGTGTGGCCTTTATCACCGTGGGTCAGAATGTTGGAGAACATTTGGCTTAGAAAAAACACGGGCCGTTAATGGGCTCTTGTAAAAAAAATAGCGGTGGATGTTCAACTCCGAAGTGTTTTGGATTGTTTATATGGAATTATCCTGGTTCAGTGACCAGGAGATGAAGTCTTTTATGAGGAGATCAGTTTAGCGAACCAAAGCACAGGATTCTGAGGATTGACTGTATGCTTGGCCGGCCAGGGACAGAGAGGGGAGAGGAGGGTGAGGGAAGGAGAGAGGGAGGAGAGAGGGGAGGAGAGAGAGGGGGAGGAGAGACGGGAGGAGAGAGAGGGGGAGGAGAGAGAGAGAGGGGAGGAGACGAGGTGAGGAGAGAGGGGGGGTGATGGGAGGAGAGGAGAGAGGGGAGGGAGAGGGGAGGAGAGCGGGAGGCATGAGAGAGGGAGGAGAGAGGGGGGTGAGGGGAGGAGAGAGAGGGAGAGGAGAGAGTGAGGAGAGAGGGGGGTGAGGGGAGGAGGAGAGGGGGGGGAGGGAAGGAGAGAGATGGAGTAGGAGAGAGAGGGAGGAGAGAGGTGAGGAGAGAGGGAGGAGAGAGGGGGGTGAGGGGAGGAGAGAGGGGAGGAGAGAGGGGGGGAGGGTGAGGAGAGAGAGGGGAGGAGAGAGGGGAGGAGGAGAGGGGAGGAGAGAGGGAGGAGGGGAGGAGAGGTGGAGGAGAGAGGGGGTGAGGGAGGAGAGAGGGGAGGAGAGAGTGGGAGGAGAGAGGGGAGGAGAGAGTGAGGGGAGGAGAGAGAGTGAGGAGAGAGGGAGATGGATGAGGACGAGGGGGGTGAGGGGAGGAGAGAGTGGAGGAGAGAGAGGGGGTGAGGGAGGAGAGAGGTGAGGAGAGAGTGAGGAAGCGTAGAGAGGGGGGTGAGGGGAGGAGAGAGGAGGAGAGAGGGGGATGAGAGAATGGAGGAGAGAGGGGCGTGGGAGGGGAGGAGACGAGTGAGGGGAGGAGAGAGGGGAGGAGAGAGGGGTGGCGGAGGGGAGGAGAGAGGGGGGAGAGGGGAGGAGAGGCACCCGCTGAGGAGGAGGAGAGAAGGAGGAGAGAGTGAGGGGAGGAGAGAGCGGTGAGGGGAGGAGAGAGAGGGAGAGAGAGAGGAGGGAGGCAGAGAGGTGGAGGAGAGAGGGGGGTGAGGGGAGGAGAGAGGGGGGTGAGGGGAGGAGAGAGGGGGGTGAGGGGAGGAGAGAGGGAGGAGAGAGTGGAGGAGAGAGGTGAGGAGAGAGGGGGGTGAGGGGAGGAGAGAGGGGGGTGAGGGGAGGAGAGAGGGGAGGGCAGGAAGGGGTCCAGGGGGTGGACAGGGCGAGGACAGGGGGGGGACAGGAGAGGAGGAGAGGGGGGCGGGGCAAACGACTGGCAGTGGTGTGTGTGTGTGTGTGTGTGTATGTCAACACTGACACAAACATAGTCAAAGAGAAGGATTCAAAGCTACAGAACGTAATAATAAACCAGCTGCCTGTGTACATAGAACAAAGGGTTGAAGGCCTCGGTCATATAGAAAACTGCAGTTGAGCCATGTTCTTACTTTTCACTCAATGCGGATAGTTCAACCCCACGCCAGCGGAACCCGCATCTTCTTCCTTTATCTACGCTTTGTACGACCGTATGCCATTAGCATTTCAAAGAGATAACATTGACCGTCGTCCCCCGACGCATCAAGGATACCTGCTTTCTCATATCCGATTCGTTTTCACTCACAGCCGACTACCTGAACACAACCAACCAGAACAATGGCGTCCTGACGGAACTGCGGTCCTCACCCCCGAGTCTCTCCGGAGACGACGCCGCGAGCAGATGAAACAGGGAACGCTCGCTCTCGCAAACACGGAGCTCTTTGTCGGTCTCCGGTTGCGTTATTGACGTGTCAAAGGAAGACGGCGTGCCGCCGTCATCGCGACCACCGGCTCATTTTTTTGCTTCTTTTTCTTCTCAGAAGGCGGCTTCCCGGAGGTCTGTTCGAGATGAATCGATACGAGCGACTCGAGACGCGGGAGAGAGCTGCTGCCGTACACGCCAAGGCGTCATGTCGCACGCGTTTACGTATTTAACGGGACACATCGTTTCCCATCTGCCCTCGCGATGGGGAGTGGGGTCGCAAGCACGCTAAAAACCTTGTGTTTCTCTATATGCGTGCGGTACGAGACGGGGCGAGTTCCTCCTTTGTGTCGTCCTGTATCCGTGCGTCCGGGCCGAGCTGAAACAGTCATGCTGGAAAAAGGGGTGCGGGGGTTGCAGGGGGGTCCGAGGGGTTGGGATGGGTGTGTGTGTGTGTGTGTGCACTGATGGGAGCAGATGTGACATGTTTTGTCGGATGGCCTACTTCTGGGCCTGTGATTGGGGTATTAAAATTGTATGACGCCGTTATAGCGGGCCCGAGGACGCCCTACTGAATCATGCATGTTGGGGGGGGGCGGTGGGGGGGGCGGGTTTGGGGTGGTGCAAATGGAAGTGGTTGGGGGAGGGGAGGAGGGTTGTAAATGGGAGTGGCGGGTGGGGGGCGGGTGGGGTTAAAGGCCTTGGTCAGGGTATGGCAAGGGTCGAAGCAGGGCCCACACCACACACACACACACACACACACATAACCACCGCCCCCACCCGCACTAATGCACTAATGGCCTTTAATCGCTCTTTTTCCTGATGGCAGACGACAGATGGAGTATGTGCAGTGTGTCAAGGGGATGTGTTTGCTGCCGTGTGCATGGAAGCGTATATTGATGTGCGTGTGTCCATAGGTGCAGGTGTGTGTGTGTGTGGTGTGTGTGTCTTACGTGGAGCCTGAGCCTTAAGTGGGGCCTGAGGCTTCGCCTGCCAGCTAGAGGTCCTGCAGCACCAGGGCCACGCCCATGGAGAGAGGGGAGGAGGGGGGCCACGCCCATGGAGAGAGGGGAGGAGGGGGGCAGCCCATGGGAGAGGGGGGAGGGGGACCAGACCATCAGAGAGGGGAGTGAAGATTGTTTGAGAGGATGTTTTCAATGCTCTATCCTGCATGCGATCCGGTGAGGGGCGTAAACCTGCCCCCCTCCCCCTCGCACGCACACACACACACACTCCGGGACCAACGGTAGGAGCAGACAGGACCACACCCTCATGTCGGGAGAGACCCCCCTCCCTCGGCTCTCTGTCCTCTCTCTCTCCTCCCTTTCTCTCTTGGCCTCTCAAATCTTTTTTTTATTTTCACCTTTTTCAAACCACCTCTCCACCCCTCCCCCTTCCTGTTCCCTCTACCTGCCCCCCGCTCACCACCAGCTCAGTGAAGCCAGGCTGTGCCTCGTGAGAGATCATATCCTCTTGACCTTGCTCCAGGAGTTCTCACATATTTCATCTCTCATCGATTTTCTTTCCCATCCTCCTGTTATTTCTTTTCTCTCTCTTTCTCTCTCCGTCGCCCACTCCCTCATCCCCGTCATCTCTCCCTCCCTCCCTCCCTCTCCCCACTCCTCCCGCTCACTCACTCACTCACTCACTCGCCCGGTCTCTCTCCCTCTCACCGCCAAATGGTTTTCATCTCTCATCTCTCGCAAACATACAGCCGGATTTCTATTAGTCGTCAAGAAAAAACTAACACGCCAAAAAAGAAAAAAACTGCGCGGCAAAGATTGCGTTTTCCATCAGAGTGAACTTGGAGAACACATCCACAAACAAACACGGGGGCGAAAAAAAAGACAGAGAAAGGAAATAAACGCCGTCGGGAAAGAAAAAGCTTTGCGCGAGAAGTAAAGCAAGGAGAGGATGGGAGATTGAGGGGGGGTGAGGGGAGAAGAGAGGGGGGAGGAAGGGAGAGAGGGGAGGGGAGGGAGGAATCAATACCCAGCAGCCACCATGTATTTTACACTTAGACACGACTTCCAAAGACACCACTTACCTTCTACTACATTACCTTCCAATACGCTGCCAGGGTTTTTTGTCCGTGGATGTGTACGGTTAGAGGGTAGGGGGTCACACGGTGGGTGGGTGGGGGGGGTGGATTCAGCCGAACAAACAAACTTTCCGTTTGTCTGCTGCTGTTTCATGTCGTCTGTCGGAAAGCCGCTTCTGCCGTCAAAGCGTGCCGACGCTGCGTTTTCCGTCCGTAAAACTGGCGCGTCGCTTCTCTTCCTTTCTGAGAGAGAGAGTGTTTCTGAAAACGGGGGTGGGGGGGAGAGAAGGGGGGGGTGGGGGGTCGTACCTACCTGCTGTCTGGCAGGTCGGAGGTCAGGGTTAGTCCCCGCGGACGTTGGCGCGGGCCGTGTGTTCCCTGTCGCCCGGAGCCCTCGGGGTCGCGACCTCCCGTTCACAGCACAGCTGGGGCGCCGTCTGGAGACGGACGTCCAGCGCGTCTCAACAGTCCGACTGGAGCGGCTGATGGGTTGACCTCCGCCTGAGTGTCCGCCCCTTTTCCCCATCATCCCAATCATCTCTCGTCAGGACAGAGCTAAAAACTAGGGTGAGAAGAAAGAAAGACAGAAGGGAGAGAGGGAGAGAGGGAAGGAGAGCAAAGAAAAAACTGAAAAACAGCAGTTGGCTCGTGTCTCTGAGCAGGCGGCTGCCGGTCGCCACATTGTCCTTAGAGAGACGGACTTCCAGTGAGCTCCTTCCCCCTCTCCCAGTCTCAGATCCCTGGGGCCCGTTTCCACCAAACCAGGCCCTGGGCCTCTGTCACAGGGCGTCAACACTCCCCTCCAGGGTGGGACGGGGCCAGGACCCAAGGGTCAGACAGGAGGGGGGCTGTCCACTCTCCCCGTGGTCGCCCTCCACCCCTCCACCCCTCCACGCCGTCACCCTCCCGCTGTTTCACAGAAGTCCATTATGGCTCTTAATTTAGATATTAGCACAATGTGCTGTGCCCTCTCTCCCTCACACACACACACACCGTTTTTCTGAGCCTTATGTAATCTGATGAATTCATTTACCCCCCAGACAGACTAATTATCCTTCAGACATGTTGGATAAGAGGCCAGGGCGGAGCGCTGTTTGTTAATGTCGCCATTGTGCTCAAGTAAAAGTTATGTAAGACGATGTCCTTGTTGTGAACCACAGCCGGTGTCAAGCTCTCTCTGTGTACGTGTTGTTGTTTTGGTTTTTTCGGGGTGGTTGTCACAGACTGTCAAATGTTTGAAATCTCTCTCGCGCATCTGTGTGTGTGTGTGTTTGTGAGTGTGTAATTGTGTGAGTACGTGTGTGTGTGTGTGTGAGTGTGGTCTTGCTTACGTCCCCACAAGAATAACAAACTTAAGGACAAATTGACATTGTTCAGATCGTTTCTTAGGCCACAGAACAAGTGCTATTAGAATTAGTGTTGAGATTAGAAGGTCATTAGGGGTTGCAGTTCGGTTTAGGGTTTAAGGGTTAGGTGTTAGGGGTTACGGATAACATGATTTTCAATGGCAGTACATTGTTGGTCCTCACTAGGATAGGTAAACCCAGTTATGTGTGTGTGTGTGTCCACAATGCTTGTAAGGTGAAGAACCTTGTTTGGGATCGTCTCTAATTGGAATGTGTGCAAAAGTACTAATGACCAGGTGAAGGACAGTGCTCAATAGACACTTTTAGCACTAATACATGGAGGAGATGAAGTATTGATTATGTATTTGTTTGTGCCGAGATGACATTTGAGAAGGAGAGGCCAGCAGTAATGTCAGCAGTGAGGACCGTCTCCATTCCACTGCACTTCCTCTTTTCACAGGTCGAACCAGATAGATTTTTGTTTTGAACAACAAAATTCAATTTTGCCTGACTCCAGTGCGGCAACTTACTGTTACTTACTTCTTTAGCTTTTTTCCCCCCATTGCTCATCTATATATATATATATATATATTTTACTGCGGCAAATGTCTGAATGTTTGGTGTTTAACTTCTTACGTGACACACCTGTCTTCCAAAATGACAAATTCGACCTCTCTCGCTCTGGTTTTTGTGTGTCTCCTCGTTAAGATGTTGAAGTGATGCATTTAAACAGCATCATTTCCAATCCATTCCCTTCCAGATGAGGTCTTTCAATATTTTATGCAAATTAGCAAATTAGCTCGGAGTACTTGATGAGTGTCTCTGTTTCTGTGTGTGTGTGTGTCTTGGGGCTAAATATGCCCTTTAAACCATACACTTCTTAGTTTCTAGTGTTTGTGTGTGTGTGTGTGTGTGGTGTCCTGAGGCCAAAATCCTAAAACACACACTTTATTCCTTTGACAAGGTAACATAGTCCTCTCTCATTCCTCCTCTCTTCTCTCCTCCTTCTCTCTCCTCTCTCCTCTCTCTCCTTGCTCCTTCTCTCCTATCATCTCTCTCCTTTCGCCTCCCTTTCTCCTTCTCCTTCACCATTCGCTCCTTTTCACCTCTCCTCTCTCCATCTGTACTCTCTTTCTCTCTCATTTTCCACCCTCCTTCTCCTCTCTCCATTCTGTTCTCTCCTCTCCCCCCCTGCTCTCTCCTCCCTGCTCTCATCTCCTTCTCCTCCCTCTTCCCTTCTGCTCTCTCCTTCTCCTCCCTCTTCCCTCCTCCCCTCCCCTCCTCCTCTCTTATGTCTGCTCTCTCCTCATCCTCTCTACCCTCCTCCCCTTCCCTCCTCCTCTCTTCTGTCTGCTCTCTCCTCATCCTCCTGCTCCTCTCCTCCCCGCTCTCCCCTCCTCTCTCTTCCACACTCTCTCACGCTCAGCCACCTCGGTGCACAGGCAGCTCCATCCAGGCCCACGTCTCCCCAGGGGGGTAGGAGTCAGCTCTGGACTGTTAGCCTGACCCTCCGTGTTTCTTTATGGTTGGCCGGAGAAAACATGTGAATCTGCCCATCCCCCTAGGAGAGCAGGCGAGGGCGCACAGGTCCTGGCATTCTAAAACTCTGTGTGCGTTCACGGCCGGCCCCAGGGGAGGGGAGGGGGGGGGGTGTGTGTGAGGGTGGTGTGGTGGGGGGGTTTGCTTTAGAGCTGACATTTACACATACCCTGTTTAGAGGTGACAGAAGGGGGGTAGGGGGGGGCGGGGACGTGGGGGGAGGCGGGGAGAACAAGAGGGGGAGGAGGGGGAGAGAGACGGGGAAACAGAGGGATTTAGAGTCATGCTTTGGGTTGCCAACTGATCCAAACGTGTTCAAAGTCCCAGATGTGGTCTGTGGGCGCGAGGTCGCAGATGTGTGTTTGTCTGTTTGCGCGTGTTTGTGCGCGCGCGTCGGCCTGCGCCTCGGGGACAAGGCGGAGGGGATGTCTGTGTCTCTGTCTGTCTGTTCGTCTGTCTGTCTGTCTGTTCGTCTGTTCGTCTGTCTGACTGTCTGTCTGTCTGGGTGCCTCTTTAGGGAAGAGCTTATTTTGGTCTGAGCCCCAGTTTTCTCCATTGTGGGGTTCTCATTGTGTTCTTTCCTTAAAATGATCTTGCTTTGTCCCGCTCTGTGTGTGTATAAGGGTGGTGTGTGTATAAGGGTGTGTGTGTGTGAGGGTGTGTGTGTGTGTGTGAGGGTGTGTGTGATTGTGTGTGTGTGTGTGTGTGTGAGTAGTTGTTCCTTTGTTGGAGGCACATCTGTTTATCTGGCTGCATGCTCATGTACACACACACACACACACACACAGGCACACACACACACACAGACAGACGCTCACACACACTGGCACACAATTTATTGTGTTATAGACAATTTACACTTTTCTCTCTCCTTCTCTTCCAGGTGAGTACTCGCCGAATGGATGCACACACACTGCAGGTCGTTTTGTTTGTGAGTACGGATGATCTCACACACACACACACACACACACACACGCCTATCAACACGTTGTCCAGACATCGGGTGAGGAAACGGCCTCTCCTCTTTCCTTCCCTTCCGACGAACGAGATCACACGTCGGCGTGTGACATCACTGCCTGTGACGAAGGCTGCTCTCCGTGGTTCTGAAAGCCAGCCACAGATCATAACAGCGCACTCAGTGCAGAGCAGTAAAACATTTTATTATTTTGAATAATTGAAGCACGAGCGACAGGTGTTGTAATGGGCGTCGCCTGGAGAGAGGAAAGATTGTGGGGGGGAGGGTTGGCAGGGAGTGGTGATGTTGTTATGAGACAATGGCGGCCATGCGTACCATCGCCCCGCTAAAGCCCGGTAATTGGTGGTGCCTGTGTGGTGAGGTTTCTTGGGAGGGTGGGGGGGTGGCGAGGAGGTCGTTGAGACCGGTGAGTGCCTAACTAGGAGTTTTTCCAGCCGCCAAGGAAGGGCCCCTTTGATGTTTGCCCACGGCGATAATGAGGCGACGTGCCCACCGCAAGCGGATCAAACCCCGCCCCTTCCAACGGCAATAAATCATTACCCAAACAGAATCCCGTAAGCAAGCGTGTTTGCTTTTTCCTTCTCTCATCGCCTTTAAAGAAAAACACACCACACAAACATGTGCAGGTACACCACTTTAATTGGTTATTCACTGGTGTTTCATTAGCGGAACATGGCCTTGGGTGGTTCGGGGGCGCAGAACATGCAAATAGCCTGCACAGGTGGACCAGTCCAAACACGAGCACAATTTCGCTGGTGAAAATTGCCTTTGTGGGACAAAGGTCCTATTCAGACCACGGGTGTTGGAGGGGGCATGGAGAGGGTCACTTCAAGAAGTTTGACGTACAATGGGGGTGGTGGTGTTGATTGGCAAGAGGGGGCAATGTTTGGGGATTTTTATTTTCAGATTTCTGACACCGTGTGTCGATGCCCTGCGTGTGGACGGGTACATCTGTGCGTTTGCACGCGTGTGCGTGTGTGTGATTTTGGATGTGTGGTGTCATACTTGTGCGCGGGTGTGCGCGAGTTACTGTGTGGTGCGTGCGTGCTTGTGTGTGTATACAGTACGGAACAGACTCCATTATCTGAGTGTCTGACGGTTTTCCCGCCTCATGCATCATCTCCCAGCGTCTGTCTCAGTGTCAGCTCTGATAAGAGCTGCTGTTGCCTAGAGATGACTAATCAATAACACTGTCCACACACACACTCACACACAGGCAGACACCAGGCACACACTCGCACACAAAGTCACACAGAAGTCACACACAGATAGACACAAACACACACACACACAGCAGAAATGCTGTCCACAAACATTTAGACTGGGCTACCGTGCCAGACATTCTGTGACCGATCATAGTTGGCCAACAAAGAGACTGTTTGGTTTTTTTGTGAGGTACATTGTAGTTTCACACACAGATGTTTCGCGCGTTTACCCGCACACACACACACACACACACACACTTACTCACTCAGATCAACACACTCAGACACACACACAAACACACACTCAGATCCAAACAGGTCACATGCTCTCAGGAGCTAAACCCACACAGGGCCACACTCCAGCCCTGACGCACACCCCACACACCGACGCACGCAGACTCGCGCGCGCACGCACAAACACGATGCCAAAGTTATTCTTTAGAAACAGTTCTTCAGAGTAGCGCCGCCGAGACCGTGTCAGAGGCAGGGAGGACCTGTCAGGGACCCGCTCTCGCAGCGCCCAGGGCGTCAGCACCTTTGATGGTCCACCATCTTTGATTCAAAACCCTGTGTGCTCGCCACGTCAACACGGCGTCCCCCTCGCCAAATCCCCGTTCCCTCCTCCCGCGCCTCTCCCCCGTGCCCCCTCGCAAGCCCTCGCCTTCCTGGGCTTGGAATTTCCCACGATCCTTCACCGCACTGCCCTTCCTCTTGTGTTCCTCTGCAGGACACACACACACACACACAGAGACATACATCCTCTCCAGGATGTTCCGATGCGTCAGCAAGACTGTATGGGAGCGCAAGCTACGCCTTATTGATCAGCATCAGTGGACGGGCCGGGCAATAATACCCTTCCGGAGAGTTCTAAGAGGACTCACTCTGACAAATAGGACGGCCCTCCCTCCCCCTCTCTTTGTATCTGTCGCTCTCTCTTTCACTATCGGGCTTCAATCACATGGCTCTCTGGAGCCCGCTCTCTTTTTGGGTCTCTCTCTCTCACTCGCTCACTCTTCCTCTTCCTCTCTCTCTCTCACTCGCTCACTCTTCCTCTTCCTCTCTCTGTCTGTCTCTCTCTCTATCTGTCTCTCTCTTTATTTTTCTGTCTCTGTCCATCTGTCTCTCTGTCTTTCTCTCTCTCTCCCCATCTCTCTTTCTCTTTGTCTATCTGTCTCTTTCTCTACATGTCTTTTTCTTTCTCTTTCTTTCTTTCTTTCTTTCTT
>CAEFZP010003468.1:0-10322 GCA_903064625.1 Mallotus villosus | reverse complement strand
AAGGAGGGTGAAAACGGGAGGGAAATGGGAAAAATATTGGTGTGAAGCCCGTCCTCCTCCCCGTCCTTGTCCTCATCCTCCTCGTCATCCTCATCCTCGTCATCCTTCTTGTCTGCTCAGAGAGACCCAGCTGGAACTGGGTTCTTACAGAACGACTCCTGCCAGAGGACGGATAGGAGAGAGTCAGAGTAGAAGGATGAGAGAGAGTGGGATCGATACACAGCGAGATCTAGCGAGAAGGTAGAGAGCAGAAAGTGAGAGCCATAGACGAGAGAGATGTAAGTAGATCTAGAAGGGAGAGACCGCTCTACGCATACTCGTCATAGATCTCAGTTGCGCGCCCAAGCTCGCTCTACGTCGCTCTCATCGTTTTCTCTAGGCGCTAGAGAGATAGCGATCGAGCAGGTAGCGATACGATCTCCTTCGTCTCGCTCAGGTGCTATCCAGATCTCGCTCATCTACTCGTTCGCTACGCGCTTTCTCTCTCCCTCGCTCTCTCTGTTGCTCTCGCCGTTTCTCTCCCGTCCTCTTCTCTCGTCTTTTGCTCGAGCGTTGCAGCGCACGCGCGCGCGCCGGGAGCTCCCCTCTCCTCGCAGTCGCTCGCGCGGGGCGCCCGCTCGTGGTCTGTTTCGTATCTCGCTGCTCTCGACACAGGTTGTAAAACTCTCTCACTGGCCTGTCGTGCTTTCGCGACACGCGCTGCTGCCCGCACCACACACACACATCACCTGGCGGAATCGTCGGCTGCCCCTGCGGTGCTCTATCCTGGCTCCAGGACCCCCTGTGAGACGGAGGGTCCAGGCAGCGGAGGCGCCCTCCTCTCAGCCAGGAGTCAGGTTCATGCTGCACAGCTCACTGTGTCAAAACGCTTACTGAAATCCTCTGCACTGATCCTGATGCACACACACCACTAACGACCGCACCATTACACACACACACACCATAACACACACCACACTACCACAACCCAACGACACCCACACCACACACACAAACATAACACAGCCATTCATTACCCACACACCACACACACGACCACCACCCACACCAACGCACGCACTCAGAGGCTCACTTCTCTCACTACCAGAACTCTCCATCCTCAGTCTTCTCCAGCTGAAGCCTGGTATCTCTGCAACGGTCGACCTCATTCACAGTCTTAGATCTGCAAGACACACACACACACAGCACGAACACACACACACACAACACACGCACACACACACACACACACACACACACACCACCCCACACACAGAGATGACTGAGGACACACTACCCACACACCTCCACACACACACAGACGACTGCTCCTCACCTGTCACTCCACACACACACCTCCACACACACACCCGCCCTCCACACACACACTCCACACACACACTCCACACACACACCTCCACGCACACACCTCTCCACACACCACACTCCACGCCCACAGCCTCCATGCCCACACCTCCACACACACACACACTCCCACACAACGACACCGTCCACACACACACCTCCACGCACACACCGGTCGCACCCACACACATACGGATCCTCTGCACTCTGTCACTCACACACACCCACCTTCCACACACACACCTCCCCACCCCCACCGTCCACAGCACACACCTCCACCACGAGCCACCTCCAACACACACAGAACGGATCTCTCACGCTGGCCTCTCACACACCCACCCCTCCATCACACACCCCTCCACGCCCACACCTCCACGCACAAAGCACCTCCACACACCCACAGCTCTCACCTGTCCCTCCAGCCCACTGTAACTCCACGAGCCCCCAGGGAGTTCCTCAGTCTCGAGCAGAGAACAGCACCTGCTGGCCTTCCTCTCACCTGGAGCACACACACACAAACATGCCTCACCATCCCTACATCACCTGCATGCTCACCCATCCCTCTCCCAGTCAGGGCACACCCGGAGGAGGGGTGGTGTTGTGTCTGCTCCCCACGTCCGTGTCTGTGATGGCGTACGCATGGCTTTCATTTCACCAGTCCCGTCCGTGGATCACCGTGCCCACCTCACGCACGTTGCTCGCTCTGTAGTTGGAAGAGAGACAAAGTCAGTAAGCAATGCGTGGTGGTGAACTTGCTGTTTGTGTGTGTTTGGTGTGCCTGGGTGTGTCTGTTTTTGTCTTGATATGTGTGTGTGTACCAGTTGGTGTATGCCTGGGGTGTGTGTGTACCTGTGTGTCTCTTGGGTGTAACCTGTGTGTGCGGTACCTGGGTGGTGTGGGTACCTGTGTGTCGTGTTGTGTGGTGTATATGTGTGTGTGTAGGTATGTGGTGCGGTGTATATGTGTGTGTGTGTACTCTATGTGGTGTCGCCTGTGTGGTGTGTATGTGTGTGTGTCCTAGTGTGTCGCTGTGTGGTAGTGTGTGTGTAGTGTGCGTGTGTGTGTGTGTCGTGTGTGTGTGTGTGTGTGTGTGTGTGTAGTGTGTGTGGTGTGTGTGTGTGTGTGGTTATATGTGTCCTGTGGTGTGACTGTGTGAGTGTGTGTATCTCGTGTGTGTGGTCCTGTGTGTGTGTGTGTCGTGTGTGTTGTGTGTGTGTGTGTGTGTGATGTGTGTGTGTGTGTGTGCTGATGTGTGTGTCCCTGTGTGTGTGTGTGTGTGGTGTGTCCAGTGTGTGTGTGTGTGTGTGTGTGTTGTCACTGTGTGTGTAAATGTGTGTGTGTCCCGTGTGTGGAAATGTGTGTGGTTGTTGTGGTGTGGTGTGTGTGGTGTGTGTGTGTGATGTGTGGTGTGTGTGTGTGTTGTGTGGTGTGTGTGTCTGTGTGTGTGTGTTGTGTGGTGAGACCTAAATGCTGTGTGTGTGTGTGTGTGTGTGTGTGTGTTGGTGTGCGTGTGTGTGGGAATGCTGGTGGTGGGGTGTGGTTGTGTGTGTGGTGTGTGTTGTGTGTGTGTGTGTTGTGTCCCTGTGTGTGTGATTTTGTGTGTGTGTGTGTGTGTGTCCCTGATGTGTGTGTGTGTGTGTGTGTGTGTGTGGTGTGTGTGTGTGTCCCTGTGTGTGTGTGTGTGTGTGTGTGTGTGTGTGTGGTGTTTGTGTGAACCTGTGTGTGTGTGTGTGTGTGTGTGTGTGTGTGTGTGTGTACCCACATGTATGAAGGTCAGCTCAGTAGACTCCCGCGGCCCAGGGCTCCGTTCAGGGCTCTCCACAGACTGGGGGGTGGCGGGTGGAGGTGTGAGGGAGCGGCTATGCCCCCTGTGAAGTCCTCATGCCCTCAGAGTGATGTTCTTCAGACTGCTGGCGTAGAAAACCAATCAGTCTGCACACACACGCACACTCACACACACACACACACACACACAACGGTGACAGTTTCATAATGGAAGGGACATGGTGTGAGACCTCAGCTTGTGCCAACACCTCAGACATTCCCACACGGATGGGTGATGTCAGACCATTACACACACAGACACCCCCACACACACACACCACACACACACACAGACACACACACACACACCACATATGCCGCAGACTGACTTGGCGTGGCCTTTCTCCCAGCAGGGCGCTCTAGAACTCATCCCGATTGCAAGAGTATCCAAAAGCAGACGGTCTCCACGCACTGCAGCTTGTCATCCACACCACCTCCACCCACTCACCATACTGCCAGAACTGCAGAGGAAGACAGGGAGGAGACGGAGAGGTGGGAGGAGGAGGACGAGAGGTGAGAGGGAGCCAGGGAGGGGATCAGGGAGTGTCCAGTTGGAATAACGCTGACGTCCTGAGAGAGAGAGAGAGAGACAGAGAGAGGAGAGGGAGAGAGAGAGAGGAGAGGAGAAGAGATAGAGAGAGAGAGAGAGAGAGGAGAGGGGAGAGAGAGAGAGAGGAGAAAGAGAGAGATAGACAGAGAGAGACAGTGAGACAGAGAGAGAGAAAACAGAGAAGAGAGAGTAGACTGCATCGATATCGCTCTCTCATCTAGAGATATATATATACGATAGAGATTATCGCTATCGATAGCGATCATCGATATATGTATCGTATATCATCCCAGATATATTCTCGCTCCATACATTCTCCATCAGACAACGCATCGTATCTCCGCTCCATCTATCGTCGCTCCCTAGAAGAGAGAGAGAGAGAGACTCCAGACTGACTGGACATTAGTGGTTGTTCACCAGTAGCTGTACACTGTCCTGTGTGTGCATGTGCACAGCAGTGGGCAGGTAGCGACAGGCCTGCATTCTGTGTCCTTTCAGTGAAGTGAGCCATTGAGGTATGATAAACGTGTCTGGACCACATTCACGTCCACCCTCAATCACTTCTTACCCTTCACAGAACTGGCCCTCCCCAATCTTTCCTTCGAAAGCAAAGAACTAGCACAAACTAAGCAATGGGCACAAACTAATCGACAATCTTTCTTCATTTGATAATAATTCATTTCTTTCTCAACATTATGAGGGTTTAATTAAATCTCTAATCTCTGATCTGTCTGCCTTCATGTTTCTGGATCGTGTTCCCTCTCTGAGCGATGAGTGGACAAGCTGTGACCTGCTGGATCTGATCCTCAAACATACAGGAAACACCATGGCAACCTGACACAGTAACGGAACAGACACACATATGTGCCAAACAGGCGATAACCTTTTATCGTAGTTCATCAGTCATTCCTTCATCGTGATGTTATTGTAATGTTATTTTCAACATACGTTCCGATCAGATTTGAACCAGCGTGTCCCGCAGGGCTTCTCGCTGATGACAATCGATGATGAAGCAAGAATGACAAGCAAGGATCATGACAAGCCAAAAGAGCGGTTGTCAGGCGGGGTGGCGGGGAGGGGGGGCGTGTGTCTGCATGTGTAAACAGGATGTGATGTCACACAGTAGCAGAGAGAAGCAAGTGTGCTGCTGAGCAGGCAAAACCATTATAAGAGGCAGTGTTCTGGTGAGGCAGTGAGGTGGTGAGGCAGTGTTAAGGTGAGGCAGTGTTCTGGTGAGGCAGTGTTCTGGTGAGGCAGTGTTCTGGTGAGGCAGTGTTCTGGTGAGGCAGTGTTCTGGTGAGGCAGTGTTCTGGTGAGGCAGTGTTCTGGTGAGGCAGTGAGGGGGTGAGGCAGTGAGGGGGTTATGGGAAGGCGTGGTGAGGCAGTGTTCTGGTGAGGCAGTGTTCTGGTGAGGCAGTGTTAAGGTGAGGCAGTGTTCTGGTGAGGCAGTGTTCTGGTGAGGCAGTGTTCTGGTGAGGCAGTGTTCTGGTGAGGCAGTGTTCTGGTGAGGCAGTGTTCTGGTGAGGCAGTGTTCTGGTGAGGCAGTGTTCTGGTGAGGCAGTGCTGTGGTGAGGCAGTGTTCTGGTGAGGCAGTGTTCTGGTGAGGCAGTGTTCTGGTGAGGCAGTGTTCTGGTGAGGCAGTGTTAAGGTGAGGCAGTGTTAAGGTGAGGCAGTGTTCTGGTGAGGCGGTGTTCTGGTGAGGCAGTGTTCTGGTGAGGCAGTGTTCTGGTGAGGCAGTGTTAAGGTGAGGCAGTGTTAAGGTGAGGCAGTGTTCTGGTGAGGCAGTGTTCTGGTGAGGCAGTGTTAAGGTGAGGCAGTGTTAAGGTGAGGCAGTGTTCTGGTGAGAGGCGGTGTTCTGGTGAGGCAGTGTTCTGGTGAGGCAGTGTTCTGGTGAGGCAGTGTTCTGGTGGAGTGTTCTGGTGAGGCAGTGTTCTGGTGAGGCAGTGTTAAGGTGAGGCAGTGTTCTGGTGAGGCAGTGTTCTGGTGAGGCAGTGCTGTGGTGAGGCAGTGTTCTGGTGAGGCAGTGTTCTGGTGAGGCAGTGTTCTGGTGAGGCAGTGTTCTGGTGAGGCAGTGTTAAGGTGAGGCAGTGTTAAGGTGAGGCAGTGTTCTGGTGAGGCGGTGTTCTGGTGAGGCAGTGTTCTGGTGAGGCAGTGAGGTGGTGAGGCAGTGTTCTGGTGAGGCAGTGAGGTGGTGAGGCAGTGTTCTGGTGAGGCAGGTTCTGGTGAGGCAGTGTTCTGGTGAGGCAGTGTTCTGGTGAGGCAGTGTTCTGGTGAGGCAGTGTTCTGGTGAGGCAGTGTTCTGGTGAGGCAGTGTTCTGGTGAGGCAGTGTTCTGGTGAGGCAGTGTTAAGGTGAGGCAGTGTTCTGGTGAGGCAGTGTTCTGGTGAGGCAGTGTTCTGGTGAGGCAGTGTTCTGGTGAGGCAGTGTTCTGGTGAGGCAGTGCTGTGGTGAGGCAGTGTTCTGGTGAGGCAGTGTTCTGGTGAGGCAGTGTTCTGGTGAGGCAGTGTTCTGGTGAGGCAGTGTTCTGGTGAGGCAGTGTTCTGGTGAGGCAGTGTTCTGGTGAGGCAGTGTTCTGGTGAGGCAGTGTTCTGGTGAGGCAGTGTTCTGGTGAGGCAGTGTTCTGGTGAGGCAGTGTTAAGGTGAGGCAGTGAGGGGGTTATGGGAAGGCGTGGTGGGTTGTGTGACTACACGGTATATACGAGGGTCCCAGCTGTTTGAGTAGCTGTGTGTGGGGGGGGGGAGGGGGGGGGTAATTATGTACCTCCGTCGTTAGAGAGGGAGGGGGGGGGAGAGTAATTACACCCACTACATCTAGAACAGCTATTTATCGGGGCTTATTACAACCCCCCCACCCCAGCCACACACACCACAAAACCCCACACACACCACACACCACAAACACCACACACACCACACACACCACACACACCACACACAGCACACACACCACAAAACCCCACACATACCACACACCACAAACACCACACACACCACACACACCACACACACCACAAAACCCCACACACATCACACACACCACAAAACCCCACACACACACCACACACACCACAAAACCCCACACACACACCACACACCACCACACACACACCACAAAACACCACAAAACACAACAAAACACCACAGAACGCTTCCGTTCCCTCTGCATGTATCTTGAACGTGTCTCATGGTCGTCTGCTCATGTGTGTCTACCTTTTCACATAATTAACCTATTATTCTAAACTATCTTGTATACAAAATGATTGTTTTGGCTGCTCATCACCCTTACCCTGAAATGGAAGATGCCAGCGTAGGATTCAGTCAGGCTCTGGGCGGGAGGGTACCACCTTGGCGAAGAGCTTGGGGTGCATGGTGAGACAGGACAGGGCAGCCAGGAGCCAGCAGTTACCTGGGAGGACAAGACAGGTCAGGTGGCTGAGCGGTTAGGGAATCTGAAGGTTTTTCTTCTGCATAGTTACTAGGCTAGTGCATTCCCCAATCAGATATAATTTGTAGTGTGACTACAGGGGGGCTTACACCCTACAAGCTCTGCTTTTTAGTCGGCCTCCTCCCCTTTCAATTTCATGTTTATTTGTTTAATGTACTGTATTGTGCAAATTGATCTATATGTATATAAATATGTGAATATGTTCAAATGTACTATCATTGTAAACATGAACGATTGAAAGAGGAAAATAAATGAATTGAATTGAAGGTTGCCTGTTCGATGACTGCACCTAGATTCAGTTCTTGGAAAAAGTGTTTACTCAGAAATTACACAGTAACAGACACATGAAACACAACACACACACCACACACACACACATTCTTGTTCAACAAAAAACAGCTGTTTCGGTTACTTGGAAACTAGCCCTTGACTTCCCTCCCTCACCCCCCCAAGGATCAGACCCACAGTTGAGCAAAACGCCCCCCAAACAAGCAAGTAGAACATTCTCACCATCAAACACCAATCTAGAACAGATTGAACGAGCACCACAGACAACTGAGATCATTGTTTCTATCTGAAGAGACCGATGTCCCCATGGCACCTTTTATACCTCCCCCACCCCCCCGAGGGAGGCAGGGAGTGTTTGCATCTCACACACTCACACAAACAAACAAACACCCTCTCTCTTCCACTGACACACTCACCCAGCTGCCCTTGGCAGATATCAGTGGTGTCTGTGCTGCCTTCCACAAACACAGCGTTCGGACTGATCTCCTGAGAAGATAACGGGGACAGGATGTGTTTAGAACGACAGACAACCCTACACACACAGACAACCCTACACACACAGACAACCCTACACACACAGACAACCCTACACACACAGACAACCCTACACACACAGACAACCCTACACACACAGACAACCCTACACACACAAGTTATTAACGCTGGCATCCGTGGTCCTGCTTCTCTCTCCAGTTCCCTCACAGTCTAACCTGACACACAGAAGTCTGTTTTAACACCTCTGCAGTCTCTGCCTGTGAGGATGTGTGGGAGTCACAGCTGTATCTGTGTTTATACTATCCTGGCCTTGCCTCTCTAGGGGTTTACTGATGCTCCTTGACACAGCTTCTTTACTGTCATTCAAGCACAACAGCAGGTATAAACTGTATAGGCCTACTTCTACACAACTATTCAAATCCACCCTTAAAAAATATATAAAGGATATGATAATATGATGCTGGGTAACAAAATAAGAGCACCTGACTGTGTCTCATATATATCCTACCTTGGGTCGCAACCACTTGATCGCCTTTTTGGGGTCGGGGTCGACGGGCATACCGATGGATTTCTGGTCAGTCGTAAAGGTTGGGTCGAAAAACAGCGAAACGGGTCTTGAGGCATGCTTTCAGGAGAGCATCGTAGTCCTGGTCACGGAATCGTAACGGGTTGTCAATGGAACCAAGTTCACCCTTCAGTGATGACATGTCGATCAAAAGTCAGTGGAATTCTTACAGAAAACGGACTTCAACAACTATTGTTGCTTGAGTTTCAAATATGTCTTGCTCATCAGAAGTGAAGGTCTATGGAGGAGAGTCTCTGTTTAAGTATGTTAACACACCCACCAACCGATCCAATTGGGAAACATTAGATCGCACCCCACCTCCAGACCAGACCGGGGAGGTATGCAGAACGCCTGGGGGTTCGGGGAGCTGGAGTCGTGGTAATGACACGGTGCCAAGTCTTTGATCCTCGCATCGTCAGTGAAAACCATCATCAGTGAGGTGAAATATGTCTCTCTGCATTAGATCTATTGATCAAATCAGTTACTAGCCAATAAAAACTTGCCGCAGGTTAGGGTTAGCGTGTGAAAAACGAATGGGATAATCTGTGTGAAACAACAAGTACAGATACACGCACCTGAAAAATACACCACTTTATATCGAAGGTATACGCGCTTTTATGCAAGACAACCGAAAGTATTTCAAACCGCCACTAGAGTGCAGTCTGTCCACGCGGAGGGCTGTGGAAGGACAAGGAACTTCTGTTATCTCAGAGTTAGACGACAAAGCACATCGCAGTGGTACAAAGTCTTTATAACTGGAAGATAATAGAAGTTTCTCAAAAGCCTTGATATTTTTCTTTCAGCCGCTGTTTTGGTGCTGTTCGGCTCATTTCGGCGGTTAGTGCTCAGTAGGCTACTGTAGCTGTAGCCAATTAATATGATTGCGTCTGGATTCGTGGCTGAAGTAGCCTACGTCTGTGTGTCAAGGCTTAGACTATATGTTTTAACCTAATCTATCCATGGTTATGAGCTCTGGATTCTCAATGATTAGAACCTATTGTATCAAATCTAAGGTATTGCGCGGTTAGTCTGCATTTTGTGGTCAAGAACATTCTCAAGACCCCTTCAACTCGCTTATAGAGGGTTTCCACATTACGCCCGATACACAAACAAGTACAGACAAGAAAGCGGTGACCAGACCTAAACAAACACGAATAATAGAGACACGGATCTATACAATGGTGCCTATTTAACTCAATTTACCGCCTTCCTATTATCTCCGTATGCTTGCTGAGGCCCGGACTATGCCCAGACTCAATAACAAAGGTCACTAGCCCGCCCCTATCGTGCCGACTCTCATACACCTTCCGCGACCCTTCTGATCACACGACCCCGACACCCCGAGCGGTTGGCTTAGGAGTCTGAAAGGCGGACTAGTTCCCAGGGGAAGATGGTCTTCAAACTCCTACCATACATCTCTTCTTCTGGTCTCTCTGATTTAGTGTAACAATGGGGAGTCATTCTTTCTCCTAAGAAGCGTGTAGCAAAAAGCATAAAACGTCTGAGAAGTATAAAAACGTCTGATTTTCAACTGAAGCAGTAATGTAATTATACAAATTTGTATGAAGACTGAAGAGAGGTGATGAGGTATCAATCTACGTATGGTATAAAGAATTCAGTCTCTTAAAGAGATGAGACTAAAACAACCATTTCAAGAGAAGGTTCCAGACAGATTAAAGCCCTTTGAGGATCAGAAAGAATCCTGAACGTGTTCCTAATACTACCTCCCTGTTACCACCTTCCTAACCTTCCTTAACTTACAAGATGTCCGGGTTCTCATCCTCTCCACAAGCACATCTCAGTTCTAGTTCG
>CAEFZP010003467.1:0-142187 GCA_903064625.1 Mallotus villosus | reverse complement strand
GAATTAGACTACATAGAGTAAGTAAGTAAGTAAATTTTATTTATAAATCACACTCAAAACACAGCAAGGCTGACCGAGGTGCCGAACAAAAGCACAAAAACAGAATCCAAATACATTTTTTAAATACTAAAAAAAAACACAGTAAAACTAAATACAAAACAGTCAACAACAGAAAAACAAGCAACAGCACAAGTCAAGTGGTGGGAAACGCCAGAACATAAAGGTGGGACTTAAGCCTGGATTTAAAAACAGACAATGAAGGACCCTGCCTAATAGATAGGGGAAGCTGATTCCACAGCTTAGGACCAGCAACTGCAAAGGCCCTATCACCTGTGCGTAGACAGCGTGATCGGGGAGTGTATAAAAGAAGCTTGTCAGCAGACCTCAGTGACCTAATGAGTGCGTGCAATTTTACAAGGTCCGAGATATATGAAGGGGCCGGTCCATTAAGAGCTTTGAAAACAAACAATAACATTTTAAAACTTATTCTAAACTGGACAGGAAGCCAGTGCAAAGAGGCCAAGAATGGGGTAATGTGGTCAAACTTTCTAGTGGACGATAAAATTCTGGCAGCAGCATTCTGCACCATCTGAAGACGGGCAATTGAGGACTGGGGGAGACCATCATAGAGGGAATTACAATAATCCAAACGTAAGGTGATAAAAGCATGGATGATAGTTTCAAGGTCTTTAAAAGACAATGCAGATTTAACCCTGGAGATCAGTCGCAACTGAGAGAAACTATTTTTTACCACAGAGTTAATCTGTTTGACCAACCCAAGGTCCGAGTCAATAATGAACCCAAGGTTCCTAACATGAGAGCTGACACTGGGAAAAATGTTACTAACCATGTTACCAAGACTAGCTCTCGAGCCAGCAGGACCAAACATGATTACCTCGGTCTTTTCCTCATTTAGTTGGAGAAAATTACTGGAAAGCCATTTCTTTATATCCGAAATGCAGTCTAAAAGAGGTTGAACAGTATCATTGGGTTTCAAAGGCAGATAAAGTTGTGTGTCATCAGCATAAAATGAAACGAGATGTTGTGTTTCCTAATGATATCTCCTAAAGGAAGCATATACAGATTAAAAAGAATTGGCCCCAGAATTGACCCCTGCGGAACCCCAGAGGAAACAGGAACTACGGAAGAAGAAAAGCTATCTACAGTGACTGAAAAGGTCCTGTCAGTGAGATAGGACCTGAACCACTGTAGTGCAGTCCCCTTAACCCCAGCCCAGTGTTCCAACCTCGCAATGAGGATGTCATGATCCACCGTATCAAAGGCAGCGGTGAGATCCAATAAAATCAAAACAGCATTATTCCCAGAATTGACAATAGACACTTCATTAAACACTTTCAATAATGCTGATTCAGTGCTATGGTGAGCTGAGAACCCTGATTGCAGAAGTTCAAAAATGTCTGATGACTTTAAAAAAGGAAGTAGTTGAGATAACACAACTTTCTCCAATAATTTGGACAGAAAAGGCAGTCTAGACACAGGTCGGTAATTGTTCAGACTGGCTTGATCCAAGTTGGGTTTCTTAAGTAGAGGTTGAACAGTAGCATGTTTAAAACAAGCAGGGACAACACCACGATCCAGAGACAAATTTATAATTGACTGGATACTAAGTCCAAGTGATGTAAATGAAGATTTCAAAACTATCGCTGGGACAATATCATGAGGACAGGAGGACGGCCTCATACCACTAACCATGTCACCAAGAGCAGGAAGGGAGACATGTTGGAAACTGGAAAGAACATTAGAAACAGAAACCAAAGGCCGAACATTAACCACAGGGGATTTATCAAGAGAAGAGCGAATGGTATTAATTTTGTCCCGGAAAAAACACAGACATTTGTCACAGATTTCACCAGAAGGAGCTACTTTATAATGACAGCTTGGATTAATTACAGAATTAAAGGTTGGGTCTATTAGTGTGTGTATTAATTAAATCTGAGAGGTATCTTATTCTAGCCATTTTAGATGCATTCTGAAAGCTCCTCAAACAGTCATTAAAAATCTCATAAGAGACAGTAAGTCCTTCTTCCATCTCCTCTCAGCTATACGACAGGCCCGCCTCAAAGTTTGGGAATTATCATCTAGCCAAGGGTAAGATTTCGTTGTTTTAGCTCGTTTCAACTTCAGAGGAGCAATAGAGTCCAAAATGGTTAAGCAGGATGAGTCGAATAATGAGAGCAACTCCTCCAGGTTAGAACAGTATTGAGCAGTAGATAAGATCAATGTTTCAGCCGCATTTTCCTGATAACTGTCAGAAAATTTGGCTACAGTAGTATAATTTATCAAACGTCAAAAATTTATAAAATCCCCCAACAGCAGCAAACGATCGTACAGCGGGACCACCAGAGATAAGAATTCAGAGAATTCTACAATAAAAGCGTTGTCACTCTTAGGAGGTCTATAGACCAGCGCACATAAAGTCGTTGAGGAAGCAGACTCAATCAGCACACACTGCAATTCGAATGATGAGTATGAGCCAACAGAAATAGTTTGAAGCTTATACAAGCTCTTGAAGACCATAGCTACACCTCCACCTTTCCCAGTGCTCCTCGGGGAACTAATGAAACAACAGTCAGGTGGGCAGAGTTCACCGAACATTGTAGACTCCCCGACCTTAGCCCACGTCTCCGTCAGGAATAGAAAATCCAGGTCATGGCTGGTGAAAAAGCGTTTACTAAAGCCATTTTAAGACGGGAGTGCGGTACCTGAGCCTGAATCCGACCAACATACTCGAGAAGCTGAATGTTTGACAGGTTTATTCCCCCGCCTAGCAGACGCGGTCGTGGGGGGGGCAATGAACACAGGTGAACAAGTCATGTCAGCTGTAACGAGCACATGACAGGAATAACTAGGATCCAGAGAACGACGAGACAAAGATGGTGTGATATTCCATGGGAATTTAGATGAGGGTTGCAAAAAGGAGGTTTTAACTGCCCTCCTGATCCTCACGCGAATACCAGAGCGATTCCCCCTTTTCCTACGGTGCTTCCTATGGCGCGGAATCCAGCAAGGAAAGTGATTAGAGGTACTCACGGGAGATCGAAAGTTGTGAAACTCATAAAGAGTAGGGCATCCAGGTAGACGGGATTCAATCGAATGCTTTATCCAGATTAAAGTTTGTCTGTCATATGTCAACAGAGTATCCACACCAATTGATAGTGACCAAACACAGACTACAAACAGATAAAAGGCAAAAAAAATCGAGCGGACAGAAATGTTAGAGACAAATTAGGTAGACGGCGTGCCGACAAACACACTGGCGCCATCTCATTCCTTGAAAGTACTATTGTAATACAAAGCAAGTTCAACACGCCCGGGATCAATTCTTGTTATCTTACTTGACTAAGCCTTACAACCGCAATCGCATAGAGACCTGTACAGGTGTGGATTAGACTACATAGACCTGTACAGGTGTGGTGGATTAGACTACATAGACCTGTACAGGTGTGGATTAGACTACATAGAGACCTGTACAGGTGTGGTGAATTACACTACATAGACCTGTACAGGTGTGGTGGATTAGACTACATAGAGACCTGTACAGGTGTGGTGAATTAGACTACATAGAGACCTGTACAGGTGTGGATTAGACTACATAGAGACCTGTACAGGTGTGGCGGATTAGACTACATAGAGACCTGTACAGGTGTGGATTAGACTACATAGAGACCTGTACAGGTGTGGTGGATTAGACTACATAGAGACCTGTAGGTGTGGTGGATTAGACAACATAGAGACCTGAACAGGTGTGGATTAGACTACATAGAGACCTGTACAGGTGTGGTGGATTAGACTACATAGAGACCTGTACAGGTGTGGATTAGACTACATAGAGACCTGTACAGGTGTGGTGGATTAGACTACATAGAGACCTGTACAGGTGTGGTGGATTCGACTACATAGAGACCTGTACACAACACAGAAATTAATGTAATTCAAGACCTTCCAATCTACATTTACAGATCAGGATCCAGTGTGAGTTTAGCTAAAGCCTCCAATTAGAAAAGAGTTACAAAAACAGACATAAGTACATACCAACACTCACTACACAAGCCCACATAGGTACCCATGGATGGACTTGGATCTGAGTTATATAAATGTAAAAGATTGTTTAAATAGCATGTCATAATGTCTCCAGTGAAAGGTTTTTCCCCAATTTTCTTTGGGTTCCCATTCCATGTTTGTCTACTTCAGTGTTTAGGCAGTAGGGGTGTCTGCCAGCCTACACATCACAATCATCCCCCTCCTCTCTTGTTCTTCCCTCTCGCCTCTCTCTCTTTACCTCTCTGTCTCTCCATCTCTGGTTTCATCTTCAACAGGTCTTCATGGAGTGACTATCAGATAGAGAGTTACAACGAGGAACCGGCAGAGAGAGAGAATGGAGAAGAGTGAGAAACAGGGAACAACTGAATAGATGAATGGTGCACTGAGGAGACCAGGTCATGGGGAGCAATTGTTCCAAATGTTGGAGAGGTGAGGAGGATGAGACCTCACCTCTCCTACAGTCAAAGGAAGAGACAAGAAAGGTGGAGACGGGAAAGACGACTGGAGATGACGGAGGGAGGAAGACAGAAACAACAGGTGAGGTTTTGGATCTACACAGAGCCTTGTCCTATTGTTGTTCATCTTGATCTTACAAGTAATGTGTGTTTGTGTGTGTGTGTTTCTGTATGAAGCAGCTACTCATGTGTTCTCCAACCAAGCTCAGGATGGCGACATTGTCACGGCTCCAGTGTTCACAAACACAAGTGTTAAAGGGAATGTGACCTGCAGCACTGTTGTAGACAATGTAACCCACAACATGACTACTGGAGACAACATAACCCACCGTACCATCAACGTAACCAATATTGTTTCTGAGAAAAGTATGAAAATTGAGGACCATCAGAAAAAAGTTACAACTTAATCATCTGGCTGATTCTTTAGAGAAAAAGAAAGTGTTTTCACAGTCAGTACAGAGCCTCACGCTAAGACACAATATATACTAATAAGACAATAGATACTGATAAGATACAATAGACACTGATAAGACACAATATATACTGATTAGACAAAAGATACTGACAAGATACAATATATACTGATAAGACACAATATATACTGATAAGACAATATATACTGATAAGATACAATAAAGACTGATAAGACACAATATATACTGATAAGATACAATAAAGACTGATAAGACACAATAGATACAATATATACCGTTAAGATACAATATATACAGAAAGATACAATTGAGACTGATATATATCAATTACAAAGTCTAAAAAACTAAATAAATGTCTAGGCTAAAATATATGATATACTTTACATATTTTTTCGTAAGCCATTCAGCAGGAGAGCCTGCTTCTGTTCTGAACTCATGCTGCTGATGCATGGTGGCATTATACTGTTTGTTTCTGTTTGTTTTAGAGGAAGCATCCCCAATCCCACAGAAAAGCACTTCCCCACAAATGTAAGACAGTAAACATAAATTTGAATGTGGAATCATAAGGTATCACTATAATTAAGTGTAGATAATACAATCATTTTGACAGAAGAAAAATCATTTGTATTCTTACAGTAGGTGAGGCAGTTCCTCAAAGAAAACAAACTTGTCATGTTTAAAAAGTGAATGCTGACATTCACTTTTTCAGGCACTGCATCTATGAAGACAGAGAGACAAACAGGAGTGGTGAAGACAAGGGTGAGCCTGCATTTTGAACTTGCTTTCTTTTATAATAATCTTTTGCCTGCCTTTCAAAAGCCATCAGCCAACAGCTTGGCTAAAAAACTAGTAAGAGTAACAGCTCAGCCCCTCATGCTCAACAGTACAAACCCTCTTTAGTCTCCCTGTTCATTACAGTCCTACATTAACATTAGGCTCATCTTATCAGTTATAATAAACTCTAGTCGAGATGGGAGAGTCACACCAGCATGGCTACAGGCACTCAACACAAAAAAAACTATTCAAGAACCTGAGTTTGACACAATAGAGCACAATGCTTCCTGTCTCTAGATACTGTATTAAACAGCAATATCCATTTTTAATTTTAGAGGAGCGAGGAAATGAACTGGTACAAGAGGAAGAGGAGAGAGGACATGAACTGGTACAAGAGGAAGAGGAGAGAGGACATGAACTGGTACAAGAGGAAGAGGAGAGAGGAGATGAAATGGTACAAGAGGAAGAGAGAGGACATGAACTGGTACAAGAGGAAGAGGAGAGATATGACAGAGGACAAGGGGAGGAGAGAGGAGTTGAGAGGGGACCAGGGGACTTAGAGGAGAAGAGAGGAGATGAGAGGGGAGAAGGGGAGTTAGAGGAGGAGAGAGGAGATGAGAGGGGACCAGGGGAGTTAGAGGAGGAGAGAGGAGATGAGAGGGGACCAGGGGAGTTAGAGGAGGAGAGAGGAGATGAGAGGGGACCAGGGGAGTTGGAGGAGGAGAGAGGAGATGAGAGGGGACCAGGGGAGTTAGAGGAGGAGAGAGGAGATGAGAGGGGACCAGGGGAGTTAGAGGAGGAGAGAGGAGTTGAGAGGGGACCAGGGGAGTTAGAGGAGGAGAGAGGAGATGAGAGGGGACCAGGGGAGTTAGAGGAGGAGAGAGGAGATGAGAGGGGACCAGGGGAGTTAGAGGAGGAGAGAGGAGATGAGAGGGGACCAGGGGAGTTAGAGGAGGAGAGAGGAGATGAGAGGGGACCAGGGGAGTTAGAGGAGGAGAGAGGAGATGAGAGGGGACCAGGGGAGTTAGAGGAGGATAGAAAAGAGACGGAGCCTGGAGAACATGAAGAGGATGAAGGGGGCCTAAACATTAAAAAGAAGAGAAAAGAGGGAGACACAGACCAGAGAAGAAAACAGAATGACACTGGAGCAGAATCACATCTGCAAAGAGACTCAAAGTAAGATCAAGTCAGCTGAACACAGTCCATATTATTTCTGTATTGAAGTTCCAGATTGTGGGCATAGTGGGCAGTGTCATGAAGTACAAACCCACAGCTTCAGTCTTTAGATGCTGTAGGACTACAGTACTGTGTGTGCAAGCCCTGGCAGGAAGACATACTTGACCTCCTCTCCTTCCCCCCTCAGCCCCTGCTCCCCTGATGATGGAGGGAGGGAGACAGAAACAACAGGTGAGGTTGTGGATCTACACAGAGCCTTGTACTATTGTTGTTCATCTTGATCTTACAAGTAATGTGTGTTTGTGTGTGTTTGTGTGTGTGTGTTTGTGTATGAAGCAGCTACTCATGTGTTCCAAGCTCAGAATGGCGGCACTGTCATGGCTCCAGTGTTCACAAACACAATTTTTAGAGGCAATGTGACCTGCAGCACTGTTGGAGACGTAACCCACAAGAATGTAACCCACAACATGACTACTGAAGACAACAGAACCTACCGTTTCACCAACGTAACCCATATTTATGAGAAAAGTATGAAAATTGAGGACCATCAGAAAAAAGTTAACTTAATCATCTGGCTGATTCTTTAGAAAAAAAGAAAGTGTTTTCACAGTCAGTACAGAGCCTCACGCTAAGACACAATATATACTGATAAGACAATAGATACTGATAAGATACAATAGACACTGATAAGACACAATATATACTGATAAGACAATAGATACTGATAAGACACAATATATACTGATAAGACAATAGATACTGATAAGATACAATATATACTGATAAGACAATAGATACTGATAAGATACAATAGAGACTGATAAGACAATAGATACTGATAAGATACAATAAAGACTGATAAGACACAATAGATACAATATATACTGTTAAGATACAATATATACAGAAAGATACAATTGAGACTGATATATATCAATTACAAAGTCTAAAAAACTAGATCAATGTCTTTGCTAAAATATATGTGTACTTTACATATTGTTTCGTAAGCCATTCAGCATGAGAGCCTCCTTCTGTTCTGAACTCATGTTGCTGATGCATGGTGGCGTTATACTGTTTCTGTTTGTTTTAGAGGAAGCATCCCCAATCCCACAGAAAAGCACTTCCCCACAGACGTAAGACAGTAAACATATATTTGAATGTGGAATCATAAGGTATCACTATAATTAAGTGTAGATAATACAATCACTTTGACAGAAGAAAAATCATTTGTATGCTTACAGTAGGTGAGGCAGTTCCTCAAAGAAAACAAACTTGTCATGTTTAAATCTAAAAGTGAATGCTGACATTCACTTTTTCAGGAACTGCATCTACGTAGACAGAGAGACAAACAGGAGTGGTGAAGACAAGGGTGAGCCTGCATTTTGAACTTGCTTTCTTTTATACTTTTTTGGGCCTGCCTTTCAAAAGCCATCAGCCAACGGTTTGATAAAGAGTAACAGCTCAGGCCCTCATGCTCAACAGTACAAACCCTCTTTAGTCTCCTTGTTCATTACAGTCCTTCATTAACATTAGGCACAGGACTAAACCATATGATGTACTGTTAGTGTATGTCTTTATAGTCTATATTATACATATATTCTCTCTCCTCACAGGTGTCACTGGTGCTGAGGAGGCTGGTGGGAACAGTTCAACTTCCTGTCTTCCTCAGGAAGTCCAGGGTTCCTCCAACACGACTGAGACTGGAGGCCATTCTGCTGCTCCTGGTGGAAACCCCTCAGAGCAAATAGACTGTCATGGTACATAAGAAATGATCATGATGAAATAGACTGTCATGTTACATAAGAAATGATCATGATCAAATAGACTGTCATGGTACATAAGACATGATCATGATCAAATAGTAATTTTACTGTAATGGTAAATCTTCTGTAGATATTTTAGAATGTAAGAGAGCTGAATGATGGATTGAATTCTCAGAGCATGGTAAATAATCTGACCGATTATTATCGGTCAGATTATAGGCCCGGAAAGGTAATAACCACTATTAGTCTGCAGAGGAAAGTGACTTCACTATCAGGACAGGAGCATGTATAGAAAGGTTAACATGTTCTTAAAGGGTTAATGTTTTGAGATGGTCAGTATATGTTCTTATCAGATAATAATGTAAATGTAAAACTCCTCTTGTTCAGCTGTTATTAGAACACTGATAAAGACCTTGATATCATGATGTCATACAGAGTTGAAGGGGTTGTCACATGAACATGGTTGTTACAAAGCATGAAGAACAGTGATGTACTGCTGTATCTCTTCATATCACTATCGCTTGTCTGACCACAAATGGGACTGTAAGTCTTATTTACAATCTCCAGTCTTTTCATTCATATCTCTGTGCTGTGCTGCCCCCTACTGTTCACACTGGTAGTTCTTGACTGAGGAGTTGGTTCAGGACTGTTTAGTGTCGTCATCAGAGGGAGAGTAGGTAGTAGTAGGGTGCTGGTTCAGCTGGTCACTATAGATCCAAGTTCTTGTTCAGATTCTGGTGTTCATATGTCTGATTCTCACTGTCTCTCATCTCACTTCATTTACAGAAACGCTCAGGAATGGTAAGTAATATCCAGTATTGTAAGGTTAACATGTTCTTAAAAGGTTAATGTTTTGAGATGGTCAGTATATGTTCTTATCAGATAAAATTGTACATTTAAAACACCACCACTCTTGTAAACTCAGATTATACATCAGTTAATACTGCAGAGTGGTTTTAAGCTAAGATGTAAAGTGGTGTTAAATTACAACTGTTAACAAAAGACTTCTGATGAACAGTCACTAGAGTAGAGTAGGTAGTGGTAGGGTCAGCTGGTCCCTATAGATTCAAGTTCTTGTTCAGATTCTGGTGTTCGTATGTCTGATTCTCACTGTCTCTCATCTCACTTAATTTACAGATCATGTTAAGATAAAGAATAGTAAGTAAGATCCAGTTTATCATTATGTTATGATGTTGAAGCACTACTGTCATGGTAGAACAGCTGTGCAGCGTGGTGGAACTGTCAGAAGGATTCCTGAAGAGTGAATTTAACTGCACTGTCAGGACAGGAGCATGTGTAGAAAGGTTAACATGTTCTTAAAGGGTTAATGTTTTGAGATGGTCAGTGTATGTTCTTATCGGATAATATTGTACATTTAAAACACCACCACTCTTGTAAACTCAGATTATACATCAGTTGCTACTGCAGAGTGGTCTTAAGGTAAGATGTAAAGTGGTGTTAAATTACAACTGTTAACAAAAGACTTCTGATGAACAGTCACTAGAGTACTGTATGTAGTGGTAGGATCCTGGTTCAGCTGGTCACTATAGATCCAAGTTCTTGTTCGGATTCTGGTGTTCATATGTCTGATTCTCACTAACTCTCATCTCACTTCATTTACAGATCGTCTTGAGAAGGAGAATGGTAAGTGATATCCAGTGTATCACTATGTTATGATGTTGAAGCACTACTGTCATGGTAGAACAGCTGTGCAGTGTGGTGGAACTGTCAGAAGGATTCCTGTAGAGTGGATTTAACTGCACTGTCAGGACAGAAGCATGTTCAGGAATGTCTCTTCTTGTTCAGCTGTTATTAGAACACTGATAAAGACCTTGATATCTTGATGCCATACTGAGTTGATGGGGTTGTCACATGTACATGGTTGTTACAAAGCATGAAGAACAGTGATGTACTGCTGTATCTCTTCATATCAGTATCTCTGGTCTGACCACAAATTGGACCGAAAGCCATATTTACAATCTCCAGTTTTTCCATTTATATCTGTGGAAGGTTTTTCTTCTTCAGAAGGATAGATCAAAAATAGAGTCGGAGACACACTATCTTTCAAAGTCAAGGTGGCTTAATGGTTTTATTCAGCCATGCAGCAGCGGTACATGAAACACAAAAAGGCAATCACTTCCACCCCACAATCTATCATTCACCTAAATATGAGGAAAATCTCCCGCCCTACATTTCACATGTTCTAGAAGGTGATAAAATGGTAATTTTACTGTAATGGTAAATCTTCTGTAAGGTAAGAGAGCTGAATGATGGATTGAATTCTCAGAGCATGGTAAATGATCTGACTGAATATTATCTGCTGATATCTACTGGTCATTTAGAAGGTAAAGAGCTGAATGATGGATAGAATAAAGTGTGTTACATTAGCAATAATTACAATCATCAATCATAAAGACACCATACAAAATATGAATTCACTTTTCCCCAATTAATGTTCAATCTTGTAATGAAGAGGCTATAATATTAGGCTGCTCATTCATTTTCAAATTGGGATATCTTAATAGTATTTGTTGAGTTCACATGTTGACTTTTTTCTGTAGATATATATGCAGAAAACATCAAAGACAACAAACTCAAACTTCAAAGACTTCTAAAATCAAAGTATGAAATAGTTGATGGGATGAAACAGCATGGTCAGAAAATCTCCCTGGACAATATCTACACAGAGCTCTACATCACAGAGGCTGGAGGTGGAGAGGTCAATGACCAACATGAGGTGCGACAGATTGAGGGAAAATACAGGAAGATTAGAGGGTCAGAGAAACCAATTACATGCAACAACATATTTAAACACCCATCTAAACCAAACAAACGTATCAGAAGAGTTCTGACGAAGGGATTCGCCGGCATTGGCAAAACAATATGTTCACAGAAGTTCACTCTGGACTGGGCAAACGGCAAACAAAACCAAGACATTGATTTCATTTTCCCACTGCCTTTTCGACAGCTGAATTTGTTGGAGAAAAAAAAACACCTTGATTGAAGTAATTCAAAAATGCTTCAAAGAAATGGAGAAAGAGTTTCTTACTGCCATTTTCACAAGGGGACGAGAAAACAAGACAGAATTGAAAGTTCTGTTTATCTTGGATGGTCTTGATGAGTTCCAGATGACCCTCAACTACAAGAACTACGAGAGCTGTGATGATGTCACAACGCCAAAGACCATAGATGTGCTGCTGACAAACCTGATCATGAAAGATCTGCTTCCTTCTGCTCTCCTCTGGATAACGTCCCGACATGTCGCAGCCAATCAGATCCCTTCTGAGTGTGTTGACCTGGTGACGGAGGTACGAGGGTTCAATGACCTACAGAAGGATGAGTACATCATGAAGAGATGCAGTGATGAGATCCTGGCCAGGAGAATCATCTCACACATCAAGACATCAAGGATCCTCTACATCATGTGCCACATACCAGTCTTCTCTTGGATTACTGTTACAGTCCTTGAACACATGCTGAGGACAGAGAAGAAAGAGAAGATGCCCAAGACCCTGACTGAGATGTACACAGCCTTCCTGGTGTTACAGACCAAACAGAAGAAGGTGAAGTATGCTGGGAAAACTGAGACCGATCCACACTGGGATGAAGACAGCATTCAGAGTATTCTGTCACTGGGAAAACTGGCCTTCCACCAGCTGGAGAAAGGCAACCTGATTTTCTATGAGAAAGAGCTGACAGAGTGTGGCATTGATGTCCATGATGCCTCAGTGCACTCAGGAGTGTTCACACAGATCTTCAGACAGGAAGTCTTCCAGGAGAAGGTGTTCTGCTTTGTCCATCTGAGCTTTCAGGAGTTTCTGGCTGCTGTGTTTGTGTTTCTCTCATTCATCAACAACAATGAGAATCTGATGTCTCAGTCCAGCTCAGACACATCTGACATCCAGCTCTACAAGAGTGCTGTGGACAAGGCCTTGCAGAGTAAGAATGGACAACTGGACCTTTTCCTCCGCTTCCTCCTGAGCCTCTCAATGGAGTCCAACCAGACTGACTTACGAGGCCTACTGACTCAGAAAAGTAACAAGACAGAGAGCCATGAGGAAACAGTCAAGTACATCAAGAAGAAGATCAGAGAGGATCCCTCTGCAGAGAGATGCATGAATCTGTTCCACTGTCTGAAGGAACTGAATGACCATTCTCTGGTGGAGGAGATCCAACACTACCTGGGCTCAGGAAGTCTCTCCAGTGAGAAGAAGCTCTCATCTACACAGTGGTCAGCTCTGGTCTTTGTGTTGCTGTCTTCAGAAGAGAACATGGACGTGTTTGACCTGAAGAAATACTCCAGATCAGAGGAAGGTCTTCTGAGGCTGCTGCCAGTGATCAAAAACTCAAAAGTTGCTCTGTATGTATAAGGCATTTGATTTGTTTAATATAATATAACAACATCACATATTAGTGTTCGATTATCATATGTTCCTATAGTACAAAACGTGACTCTGATGATGTCTCATGTTCTCCTTATGTCATGTAGGCTGAATGACTGTAACCTCTCAGAACGGTGCTGTGAAGCGCTGGCCTCAGCTCTCCCCTCCTCAGATCTGACAGAGCTGGACTTAAGTAACAACATCCTGGGGGATTCAGGCATTAAGCTTCTCTCTGCTGGACTGGAGAATCCACGCTGCAAGCTGGAGACACTGAGGTCTGTATTCATGTTCAATATGACACAACTATAGTTATAATCTCACACCACGCACTGAATCACACACTGGTCGTAAATTTGTGGTCTATTAAAGGTACAAGGGGGATGGACAAAGAATATTCAGGGCAGGCTTGTCATCCACAAAGCAGAGTCATTCAGGTACAGGGCAGCAGGCAGACTCAGTCAGGGCAGGCAGGATGTAAGGACCAGGGGAACTAAGAGGCAGACAAGACTAAAGGAGGTAGAGAAAAACAAGCTGGTACTGTAGGCTTGACAAACAAGAAGAACTGACACCAAGCAGAAAACACAGGATAAATGAGGGTAGGAAGGAAGATGGGAGACACCTGGAGGGGGTGGAGACAAACATGAGATGGGTGAAACAGAACACGGTGGGACAGGAATATATTTAAGACATACTACTTCTTTATATTATTGTAGATTGACATGGCATTGTGTTTTGTATCTGTCTGCTAGTGTACTGTTGTCCCTGTGCTTGACACCACTATCCCTCAAGGGTTGTGTGTCAGAAATAACTAGAAATGTGTGCTGCATGGTATACTGACAGACCTGCTATTGGATGTAATATGTAATACTTTATTGGTGTATTGTATTACTATAGCTCTGGACAGAATTAAGAGACCACTGCACCTTTGTCTTTCCTTTTTTTATGGAGAAGGATGATTTTGAGTGAGGAACAGAAGGGTAAATTTTAAGAGGGGCGGCTGTGGCTCAGGGGGTAGAGAGGGTCGTCTGTTAATCGCAAGGTTGGCGGTTCGATCCCCGACTACTCCCAGGCCATGTGCCGAAGTATCCTTGAGCAAGACTCTGAACCCCACGTTGCTCCCGATGGGCAGAGCGGCGCCTTGCATGGCAGCTCGCCGCCGTCGGTATGTGTGAGTGTGAGTATGAATGGGTGAATGAGAGGCAAAATTGTAAAGCGCTTTGGGTGCCGCTAAGGTATAAAAACGCGCTATATAAATGCAGTCCATTAAGAGGCCATTGCAAATGTTACCCTTCTGTTCCTCCCTCAAAATGGTCCTTCTCAACTTTTTTTTAAAAAGGAAAGAAAAAGGTACACTGCATGTACAATTTCTGACTCTATAGTTTGGTACGATTCCATTTGAGATAAAAGGAAAGTCAAACAATCTGGACAGACAGTCCTCTGACTGATCAAACCTTCTTGGTGTTTGAGAGGAAAATGACTGACTATTGACTGATATTCTTTATTTCTACCTCCAGAGGGTAGTAGTGTTTGTAATCCTTCTTATAATCATAATACATAATAGAAATACTTCAGGATGACCACATGATGTCTCAGTATACGACAGGATAGTTTCTGGAATATTCCACAGGTCTGAGAATCAGCTTCCCAGGCAGGTTCATATTTCACATTGGTTACTGACTACCGTGTCATTGTGTTCAAATCAAATGTTATTTGTATAGCCCTTTCTACAAGCAATGTCGCAGAGGGCTTCCCATACGCCCATAGAACTGCACCTAAACCAACCTAAACCCTCAAGGAAGACAAGGACAAACTCTCAGGGAAACTCATAGTTTAAACTTTTAAGAAAGGCTGAGAGGAGCAATTCACTGAGAATTCCACTTCTCCAGAGATGGTCGGTGACAAAGAGAGGTGCAGACCATAAGCAAAGCATATTCATGCATCAAGAGTAGATTTGAAAATGCAAATGGATGTTGAACACAGATATTCAGTTCCAACTCAGTGCTCTTGAGGTAACCCTAAACACCTAGACAGTGCCAGCTTCCCTCACTGAAACATAAAGTCTGTTCCAGAGGAGAGAAGCTCTATATGAGAACACCTTGATAAGAGGCGGCCACAGATACGATTCTAGGCGTCGGGCAAAAAACAGTGCATCTTGACTTGTAGCTCAGGCCTCTGCCTGCAAAGGACGATGCCTGACTCCAGGTGGCCTTCTCCCTCACTCCTCAGCCTCTGTCACCCCGATCTCACACTGAGGCTCAATATTTCATTTTGTGGTAATAATACTCAGTCAACAGCTTAACATATGGTTTCCAGTAATGTAGAATAATAATAAAAGGGGTGATTCGAGAGTTTCGCGAGGGGTACATCATTCTGGGGTGGGATATTCTTCAATTCGAATCCAACTCAGTAAAACTAGTTCACCAGGTAAGCTAATATTTCACTGCTTTATATGTAAAATTACATTTTAGTTGACTGAGGCAGGGTAGGGGGAACGGGAGGTAGTTACAAATATCTAAAAGAGGCAGCAGGAGAGGGCTTTAGGGTTAGGGTTGTAACCCTAACCCTAACTCACAGAGGGAGACTTATTAGTTGATTTGGTCACTACCCCAGTAAACAGAGGAATGGACATTTTAATGAATCCCCCGTTTAAACTGTAGTATATATAGTTAAGATGTAGTTCTCCTTCAGCTTTCACAGAAGATAGACAGCATCTAAGGAAGGAGACTTTCCCAACTGTACACTGGGTGGCAGTCATTGGAGGCACAGGGTTCTATATATATTACAACTAATAAGTTGATTTGGTCACTACCAGTGTTGTGCCTGAACGCGTTCATTGAACGAAAGTTCATGAACTCGTTCATAATTTTGGTGAACGTGAACTGAACGTACTAAATACTGCCTGATGAACGATAATGTGAACGCGTTCATTCTGGTGTCTGTAAACGGCACGTTCACTCTTTTTAATTTCGTTCAATAAGGGGGAAAAACACACCGTTAACAGTCCTGTATCCAGGTTGCCTAAACCATAGATATATATAAATACATATCTATGACCCAAATAGTCAATCACTGCGTGTGCTTTCTTCTACTGTCTATGCCTAGTAGTGATGTGTCGTTCGTGAACGATTCGTTCATTTTGAACGAATCCTTACAAGGACTCGAGAGTAACGAGTCCTCTCAAAAAAGATTTGTTTTCTCGTGGCCACGCATCGGGACTTGCATAGGCTCAGCCAAGGAAACAGAAATGATTCGTTGAATGCAGGTCACGTTGAAAATGATCCTTCTGCCAACCAAGTGGTACCAGTGCTGAGCCTATGCAGGTCACGTGAAAAATGAACGATGAACGAATCATTGATCTACTCGCTACCAGTGCTGAGCCTATGCAAGTCACGTGAAATGAACGATGAACGAATCATTGATCCGAAGACTCGGTTGGCAGATGAACGAAACATTGACCCGAAGACACAGTCGGGAGGTGAACGATGCGTTCATCTGCCGGATACAGAACTTTAGATCATTTTTTCACGTGACCTGCATTGGTTTAGTAGAGGAAACAGTTACCTTATTCCCTTTCGCGTGACCGCTGTTTTTAGTATAGAAACGTGAATTATATTCGTTCACAAGTCATAATGACTGGTTTTGTTATTTTCACTTTACATTTACACTTACAGTTTAGTGCAGTGTAATTGTTTGCCGTGATAATTAAATGCCAGTGTGATAATAAATGATCACTTCAAATCATCCAGACTGACTGTCATGATACATTATTTTAATGCAGGAATTTATCTTACCACCACCACCACCACACCACCATGACTCGAAAAAAGATTTGTTAATTTTACTGAACGAGATTCAAAGAACCGAGTCGGTAAAATTATCCCAACTTCCCATCACTAATGCCTAGCAAGTGTGTCAGCGCCGAAGTTGCGTAGAGGCCGAGAGCGGTATTGCAGACAGAACAAATGGGGGAAGGCTATCCCTTCAATGCGAATGTAAATCCTGGTTGGATAAGGATTACAAATTGGATATGAAGATTAAATCTGATCTGACACACAGTTTCAGCGTTAAACTAATACAAATAATTGCTGTCTGTGGTTTTTATGGGCTGTGGAAATAATTCAGAAAAATTATAGCTCGCAACATATTGAAAAATAGAACTGAACTAGTTCATTTTTTTGAGCTGTGAACTTAGTTCACAATTTTGAATTATGAACTATGAACTAAACTAGTTCATTTTAAAATCAGTGAACTATGAACTGAACTAGTTCATTTTAAAATTTGTGATCTATGAACTGAACTAGTCACTGGTCACTACCTCAGTATAAAGGGGAATGGCCATTTTAATGTATTTATATTTTTTGTGTACGTCTATTTATTGTAAAGTGGTATGTTCATGTTTAGCATTGATGGATATCAGAAATCTAACAACAGACAATCCCAACCAAGAGGCCAGTAGTAATGTGTCGTTCGTGAACGATTCCTTCATATTGAACTAATCTTTAGAATTACTCGGGAGTAACGAGTATTCTCAGTGAGTGATTCGTTCATCTTCTCATGGCAGCGCATTGGGACTGTTGCATTGGCTCAGTAGAGGAAACAGAAAGGATTCGTTCACCTCATTCACTTTCACGTGACTGCTAGGTTAAGCATAGTAGATGTGAATGATTCGAGTGATAATGACAGGTTTTGTTATTTTTACTTTACTTACAGTTCAGTGCGGTGTAATTGTTCGCCGTGATAATTAAATGCCAGTGTGATAATAAGTGACCATTTCAAATCATGCAAACTGTCATGATGTATGTATTTAATGTGGGAATATTCATTTAGAAATATTATCTGCCACACAAATGTCCAATTCCCTTCTCTATAGCCTACTCTAATTTATATTGGCTGGTTTAGATTCACTGACATTTCTTACTTTGGAATATGATAACTGTTTAAAATAGTGGACATATTCAGGCCAGGGAATTGGCTAACTGATTGAATTGTTGAGCAAACTTGCCTGTTATTTATCCTTGATTTTCTATTATCATCCCAACATTCCCAATACAAAAACCATGTTGTACAAATATATAGATTAATTGTCTGTATTCATAACAATGTCGAAAAAGTATACTTGGATTTGCTTGGGGGGTGCACCCGCAATGACCTTGTCAACTTGAACCTGTCTTGAATGAGTGGGATTACGTGGGGGGGGGGAGGTGCAGCTATGACAGCACCTTCCAAATGAACCCCTCTGTGCTGACTCACTCTGGAGGCCCAGATGGATTCTGTCACAACATTGATCCTCTTTCTACAGGCTGTCAGGCTGTCTGGTCACAGAGGAAGGCTGTGCTTCTCTGGCCTCAGCTCTTAGGTCCAACCCCTCCCACCTGAGGGAACTGGACCTGAGCTACAATCATCCAGGAGAAAAAGGATTGAAGCTGCTCTCTGCTGAACTGGAGGATCCACACTGCAGACTGGAGAAACTCAAGTAAGGACATGTTTGTTTTTTATATACACCTTTTTATGTAATGTTACTTAACACTGAACATATATCAAACTAAGTTAATAGGCCTTGCATTTCATGATGATACAATTAAAAACTGCATGTTTACTATACAATCTACAATATGGTTCAACTATGATTGTAGTCACAGTCATAATTGTATTTCCAGAAAGTGGGTTTAACGAAAACAGAGTTTTTAAACCCTGAGATGAGGGAAACTGGGTTTGTATTCCCACCTTCACAAAAACCACATGCCCAACCCAAAATCCACACATTTAGAACCCTATACAAAATTCACACCCCATTCAAGTCCTATCTGCCAGAAACTAAACACTAGAAATGAGTTCCAGTTTCTGTCTTTCTGCTTGAGCAGCACTGGTTGAAGCCTGAAAATACTGTAAACAATTTCTGCATATATGCGGGTAGTAACGCTAGTGCTAAATAACTATATCCCAGCTAACACAGTTAAGTTGCCCTTCCGTTGCCGCAACGTCATTCGCTGACCAAACTTTCGTCGCCGCAACGTCTTTTGGCGAGGTTGCGGCAACGTGAGAAGTGAAAGACGCCCTGAGGTAACGGCAACGTCATTTGGTGACATTGCCAGTCCATAACCGCGACGTTGTCGCGACGTCATTTTTCCGACGTTGCGGCAACGTGAGAAGTGAAAGACGCCCTGAGGTAACGGCAACGTCATTTGGTGACATTGCCAGTCCATAACCGCGACGTTGTCGCGACGTCATTTTTCCGACGTTGCGGCAACGTGAGAAGTGAAAGACGCCCTGAGGTAACGGCAACGTCATTTGGTGACATTGCCAGTCCATAACCGCGACGTTGTCGCAACGTCATTTTGCCGACGTTGCGGCAACGTGAGAAGTGAAAGACGCCCTGAGGTAACGGCAACGTCATTTTGTGACATTGCCAGTCCGTAACCGCGACGTCGTCGCAACGTAATTTCCCGACGTTGCCAGTCCGTAACCGCGACCTCCTAGCAACGTAATTTCCCGACGTTGCCAGTCTGTAACCGCGACCTCCTAGCAACGTAATTTCCCGACGTTGCCAGTCTGTAACCGCGACCTCCTAGCAACGTTGTTTTGTGACGTTGCCAGTCCGTAACCGCGACCTCCTAGCAACGTAATTTTGTGACGTTGCCAGTCCGTAACTGCGACGTTAATTAAGTAACCTATATTTCTAATTTCTAGGCTACTGCTTATATTGGGGCGGTTCATATGCAGACCTCATTTGCCCAAAATGCTTCTTGTTCTTGTATTTAATAGGCTAGCCTACATGGTAGCCAACTTTAGGACTATGTTTGTGTGATGTGTAGCCTAAGTCAAGCTAATCATAAACGAGGCAGCATTTCCATGTAACATTCAGTCATTTTATTTCAAACAAAGTGCCAAACAGTGAATTAAAATCTTCTGCCAGTCTCCGCTACAGGTCCTGTCTGTTGGCCCTGACAATGAAGCACAAAATAAGTTAGTGACCTATCAACATCATTTGTCACATAACCATGTGAAAGGTTGGATATGGAAGCTGCAATCATGATTCATTTACCTGGCTTGTTTTGAATGGGCTGCGTTTGGGCCACCTGTAGGTCCATCACTTGCACCTCTTCAGTGTGTCTACCCTGTAGTCGCCTGCATAGGAGAGCCTCTTGCTGGTTCTCCTCCAATGCCTCCATCTTCCGGAGCATGACCTGTAATGTGTCTGTCATTAATGACAAGTAAAACACGTTAACAAGAGTTTGCATTATTGGCATACACTGTGGTTCTTCTAGATTAGCTGTAATATTGCTGTAAATATTGCGTTCATCGTTTTTACCTTGAATTGTTGTATACAAAGCATTAGTATGACAACATTTGTTGTTTTGACAAATATGTATCCCCCCCACCACGATCAGAACAACTTAGGTATGCCTTACAATGAGTTGACAATACTATTGAAAAGCTTTGAGTATTTTTTGGAGGGTCTTATATTTGCACTTGCCTGGCTGCCAGCCTGGTTTTCCTGGACCCCCATGGGTTCCCCTCCACCAGACCAGAGTTGACTCCTACATCTGGTGATGCAAAAGTTTCAAGTCATGCATTTGCTTCAAAACATAGCCTTTAGGGTTGCCATGGCTCATACAATTATTGTCACTGTTATAAACGGTCATTCATTACCCTCATTTCCCAGGGACACGTGCTAACAGTCCGGGGTGTCTTTGAAGAACTTCTCGACTGGATGCGACGAATTAGCACTGCATGAAACTGTAAAGGAGCAAGAGGCAAACCAATTAATTGAACAATTCGAGCTAAGCTTGCCTCTATGTAGCCTTTTGCATTAGCGTTACCTATCTTAGCTAGATTAAAACAATATGGCACTAGCTAAATTAGCTAAGCAGAGCTAGCATTGTGAGGAGCATCGGCCAACTTGGCATGTGTTAGCTAATGTAACGCTAATGTTATGCTAACTATTTTAACTATAATAGTAATATAGAAGCATTTTGTAACACAATTAATTAAGGTGATTTTGAATTAGACGGCTCAAACATGATAAAGTCCTTACTAAAGAGCGACAACGCCGTTTTATATAGGTTAGATATGTACCTGGTGCATTCCATGACCGACTGTGTGGCCGACCGTGTTATCAGCCACGCTAGCTACAAACAAAGAAAAATGAGGGCTAAGCTATTTTGGAACAAGTTTTTCTAACAGTTCTGAACGTTTATGTTCACTGATAATTTTATGGGTGATTTGTGAGCCGCTAAACTTTGATATACGCATTTCAACATAACTTTCTGGAGGCTTTAGACTACGTTTGTTATTTTACCTTGAGGGAGAGCTAGCTAGCTAGCGAAATCCTAACACAAACAAAGTGAATCTGATAGCAAATAATCATGCTAAATAGCCTACATTTCAAACCTTTAAGTAATAACATGCCCCATTCAATTTCTGCCAATACATTTACTTAAAACTATTTCTGTAAAGAATACTCACCTTTGAATTTAGCCGGTGGGGTGAAAGCCGACGCATGAAACGCAGTCTCTTGGAATTGTGAAAACCCCTGCTTCAGCGAGTCGGACATGCACACATCGTTGGGTCCGACTGTTAACCAATGCTTTCCTAACTTGAACATTGTAGTAAGCCCTTTCACACAAAAATCTGTAAAGCTATTTAGAACAACCAATTTTATCTAGTTGATATGGCAAATGAACATGCAAAGATCAACGCCAAAACTCCCCCTAGCGAGGACGTCCATGACGCTCTGAGGGATTTAGCTGCCTCTCCCAAAACACGCGTGACTGCCAGGCTGTAGAAGAACATTCGGAGATAGCTAGCTAGGCTAACTTGAAATGCCAGAAGCAAAGAAGCCAGAGTGATAACTATTTACCGGTAGCCTACTCATTTAACATTGTCATACAAAACAACATTGTATGTACAATATCATATATGCTGATATTATTAAGTAGGCTACATATATTTTCGGAAACAGTAGTCCAGCAGTGCCCGGGCGACATGCGACACATACGACAGCGGTCTGTGATACATCTGTTTTCAATTGTTAAAATAACCATGAAATAAATGTTTGTTTTGGTATTTATTAGACATGACATTGCAAGTCAACGATTTGTAATGCCACAAGCAAAGAGGCTATGGTGATAGCTAACTATTTACTCATTTAACAGTGTGATATGAAACACAATTTTGAAATGTAGGCAGCTAAAATATGATAGCTCTACTGTACGCTGATATTAGAGCTAAGCTAGTATAGATGCTTTCCTAACTTGAACATTGTAGTAAGCCCTTTCACACAAAAATCAGTAAAGCTATTTAGAAGAACCAATTTTATCTAGTTGATATGGCAAATTAAAAAATGTTGTTCAACTTCTCAAAAATGACATTAAGGTGAACAATTTCAAGTCTTATTTTTTACAGTGTAGAAATACAATAGCATATATATTACTATGCAATTGCTGTAGTTGCTTTCACAGGCAGATTCTGATGTATTCCTCAATTAGCATATAAGACAAGATAGCCTAGCCATATATTCGTCCCAAAATGGGGAAATTCGGGATAGGTTTGCTAAGGAAGAACTGTAATATTCTGTGATGACATGTCTTTGGAAATGAAACTTTTATAAGAGTCGCTTTTCCTTTTGATCACATTGAACACTTTTATTACAAAATGATAGGCTACATCACCAATTAATTGCTTTTGTAGCCTACATGTTTATAGTAAAGAATGAAAGACTAAATTATATTCCAAATTCAGTATTGTATTTATTAAAGCTAAGTTTCTGCATATGAGAAAACATTCTGGGGGTGAGTTGCACATGAAGCATGCATTGTCTAGCTACATAGGCCTACATGCTGCAACATTTAATATTGTGTGTGATTGAAATTAATGTAGCCTAGTCCTACATTACAAAAGCCCAGTTCAGTGTGATCTCTCTATCTCTGGATAAACCGCTTATAATGCATTCGAGATCCATTGTCCTACGACCAAAGAGCGACGGAGCGGCAACGTAACGCAAGGTACCAAACTTAACGGATCCAACCGACCAAGGTACGACGTCGCGGCAACCTTGTCCACTGGACCTAACATTAACGTAACCAGCCGACCAATGTTCGATGTAGCGGCAACGTTGTCCACTGGTCTAAAAATAACGTAACCAGCCGACCAAGGTACGACGTTGCGGCAACCTTGTCCACTGGACCTAAAATTAACGTAACCAGCTGACCAATGTTCGACGTCGCGGCAACGTTGTCCACGGGTCTAAATATAACGTAACCAGCCGACCAAGGTACGACGTCGCGGCAACCTTGTCCACTGGACCTAACATTAACGTAACCAGCCGACCAATGTTCGATGTAGCGGCAACGTTGTCCACGGGTCTAAAAATAACGTAACCAGCCGACCAAGGTACGACGTCGCGGCAACCTTGTCCACTGGACCTAAAATTAACGTAACCAGCTGACCAATGTTCGACGTCGCGGCAACGTTGTCCACGGGTCTAAATATAACGTAACCAGCCGACCAAGGTACGACGTCGCGGAAACCTTGTCCACTGGACCTAAAATTAACGTAACCAGCCGACCAATGTTCGATGTAGCGGCAACGTTGTCCACGGGTCTAAAAATAACGTAACCAGCCGACCAAGGTACGACGTCGCGGCAACCTTGTCCACTGGACCTAAAATTAACGTAACCAGCTGACCAATGTTCGACGTCGCGGCAACGTTGTCCACGGGTCTAAATATAACGTAACCAGCCGACCAAGGTACGACGTCGCGGAAACCTTGTCCACTGGACCTAAAATTAACGTAACCAGCTGACCAATGTTCGACGTCGCGGCAACGTTGTCCACGGGTCTAAATATAACGTAACCAGCCGACCAAGGTACGACGTCGCGGCAACCTTGTCCACTGGACCTAAAATTAACGCAACCAGCCAACCAATGTACGACGTCGCGGCAACGTTGTCCACGGGTCTAAAAATAACGTAACCAGCCGACCAAGGGACAACGTCGCGGCAACGTTGTCCGTGGCACCAACCGGCAACATTCACTTTATAAAGTTGCTACGACGTCGCGGCAACGTTGCCATAAGGTAACGTCGCGGGTTACCAAATGACCACTTACTAGCAACGTTGCCGCAACGTCGTGTGTTAGCTGGGATATATATAACTATAACTCCATGACGCCGGGTAAGTAGGGCTCGTGAGACTGCTCACCAAAAGAACGAAGGGGAACCCACTTGTCTCGCAGATTAAGACATGTTCGTAGGTACCTAGCGAAAAGTAGCCTCAACTTTCCTAGACCTTTAGCTACGGTACTTATGCTGAAGGGCTCTCTGATATCGCTGTCTGTATTACTAGAACGGCGTATCTATGCGTCGTTGCTAACGTGTGCTGATGTTGTGACGTTTTGACTGTGTGTGTGTGTGTGTGTGTGTGTGTGTGTGTGTGTGTGTGTGTGTGTGTGTGTGTGAGAGAGACGCGTGAGAGAGACAGAGGGAAAGGAAATGCAGCTGAACGAATATGCTGCCCGTTTTAAATAGCGTAATAAAAAATAATAATATTAACGAAAGCGCACCGTCACAAATTTGTCTGTGTGGGAAACGCTGCTGCATTGAAATGTACTGAATGACCAATTGCCTCTCTTTTGCTGTTGCAGTTGTTTTTTGCTTTCTGAAAATGTCTTCATACTCGCCTGCACGCATGATAATTTATAATTCCAGTGAATTAGAATTGAACTAACTCAGATCAGCTGTTCTGGAAGCGATAACTCTGAGCTTCAGGGTTCATCAAGTCAGAGTTCAGGGTTAGGCTCAGAGTTTGTAAAACATGCTTTCTGGAATACACCTCCTCATGTTTACTTAGAAAGTCAGTTGCTACGTCACTTATCAACAGGTGAAATGTATTTTCATAATTCCTCTTCTTATCCCTACAGTGTGGATCATGGTGCATGATCAAACCTGGCCCTATGTGAGTACTGACTGTAGGGCTGTTTTGGCAGCCCCTTTGTCACTGGTCACCCAGACACTCGTCTGGGACAGTCGTTGATTTACATGAATGCTAAAATGACAATCACACCTGAATGACACACCTCTGGAGAGGTGGTCTCAACAGTGAAGAGGAAGATGAACAGAGGAAGACTGAAATTAACATTAAAAGTTGTGTTCTTGTAAATATAGTTCTAAACAGCTTTTAATGTCATGTTTGATATGATTTTGTTTCTTATTTTATGTATTACATTTTAGTCATAATTTTGATACTGTAACATGTACATTTACAGGGTTTACAGAGTTTGGGCTTGCAGAAGACCAACATGTGTTTAACATATTCCCTTGTCTAGCAAGGATACCACTTGGTCTACTGAAGCCTTGATTAACGATCCAATTTGAATTTGTATGCGTTAGACAACTTTTCTGTCACATGGGCGGTGTCCCATTTTAGCCAGGTTAGGGTGTATATAGGGAGAAGTTTTTCCCAAATACTTTGAGTTCTGTTTCGGATACAGCTCCCGTGCGCTAGGCACGTATCTTGTCATGTGTGAGTTTTGTAGGGCTGTTTTGGCAGCCCCTTTGTCACTGGTCACCCAGACACTCGTCTGGGACAGTCGTTGATTTACATGAATGCTAAAATGACAATCAAACCTGAATGACACACCTCTGGAGAGGTGGTCTCAACAGTGAAGAGGAAGATGAACAGAGGAAGACTGAAATTATCATTAAAAGTTGTGTTCTTGTAAATATCGTTCTAAACAGTTTTTAATGTCATGTTTGATATGATTTTGTTTCTTATTTTATGTATTACATTCTAGTACTAATGTTGATACTGTAACATGTACCTTTACAGGGTTTACAGAGTTTGTGCTTGCAGAAGACCAACATGTGTTTAACATATCCCCTTGTCTTGCAAGGATACCACTTGGTCTACTGAAGCCTTGATTAACGATCCAATTTGAATTTGTATGCATCAGACAACTTTTCTGTCACATGGGCGGTGTCCCATTTTATCCAGGTTAGGATGTATATAGGGAGAAGTTTTTCCCAAATACTTTGAGTTCTTTTTCGGATACAGCTCCCGTGCGCTAGGCACGTAGTCTTATTCGAGTTTTTGTGTACTATACAGCTCCGGTGCATTTAGGCATCTAGTCTTCATTGTGAATACCTTTTGTTTAACCATTGCTCTGAAGGTATGTTTGTATTTGATGATATTCTATCATCATTGTATTGATTATCTTGCTATTTAGATAATAAATGATTATTGCACATTTAAACGTTGCTTGTTCTCCTTGAAACTTATCTATCACGGTGAAAACCGTGATCTAGCCGGGTGGATACGGCTATTAACTAGGCTACTTATAAACAGGGACTTTTGGTGTACGTTTTAAACTTAAGGCCTCTGAGTCACTTTACAGTGTCGATTTACATGCTAGGTCCTTGGTTAAATTCCATATTATAGCAGAGATAAACGGCTGTTTAGTGAACACGCATACTTTAGGGTCGATGCTCTGATCCAGCAGACGATGTCTACCTACGTCAAAGTTTTATGTGATTAACTGTTTGGCGCTCAAGGTTACAGGTAACGTACTTGTGCACATTCTTAAAATTGGAGTCAGATATTAACGAGTTATGATCTCCCTGAACATTCAACCAGATTTACAGTGGTGTCTCCCGCGCCGTTGACGAACACACGCGTCTTAGGCCTGTACGATTCACCACCTACAGTTTAGTTTACTATACAGCTCCGGTGCATTTAGGCATCTAGTCTTCATTGTGAATACCTTTTGTTTAACCATTGCTCTGAAGGTATGTTTGTATTTGATGATATTCTATCATCATTGTATTGATTATCTTGCTATTTAGATAATAAATGATTATTGCACATTTAAACGTAGCTTGTTCTCCCTGAAACGTATCTATCACGCTACGGCGGTGAAAACTTTGATCTAGCCGGGTGGATACGGCTATTAACTCCTTGTAAACAGGAACTTTTGACAGTCCATACATTGAACATTTAACCCCACTGTCCGTTAATATTAGGCTACAGGAGAAAAAGTGGTGGCCTTAATAAAATAGCATGTTCAATGTTTTATTAAATATAAAAACATACTACGAACAGGTAATGCATAGTGTGCTTAGGCTATACGCTTGTGATTGTAGCCTCGTTGTCACCTTGGTTTTAATCATATTCGACATGATACTAATTCAATATCAATTAGTGCCTATTTCAAGCAGTTTCCCCCAACAGAATGCTTTCCATCAAAAGATGATGATGACGAAAAGACAGACTGCTGCCTCAGAAATGGATGCAGAGAATTATGTGGTAGCTGGTAGTTCTCTCCCCATGTAGCCTACTATTATTTACATCGTATGAAAACGATCTGCACATTCTAATCCTGTTGAACAGAGCATGGATGCTACAGTGAGATGTTCATTTAATGGCAGGTGTATTTTGCATGTGGAACTGTGAAATGTAGCTAATGTAATCTCATGTATTCCTATATAGTTACAAATAAATGAGTTGTACAAACTGTAGGCTACCTCATAAAGAAAGTGCCAACAACTGACCAAGAGATGGTGTAGGCCTACTTAGGGTAGACGAATAAAGACTCATCTCGAAAAAGATTTACTGGAACTCCAGTTACGGGAGGATGCATGGTCACAGGTGATGTTAATTGTAGGAACAATAACCTATATGAATATTAATTGTTGAATTTGCTGAATTTCTATTTTGACCAAGAGATGGTGTACTTAGGGCAGAAGAATAAAGGCTGACCTTGTAAGGCTATCAACCTGCCCCCACCTGTCATATGGTAAACTATGGAGTTACTGGATGGAGTCTCAACTTGATGGCTCTCACATCTCATTGTGTAACTTACTGTAGCATTGTCATGTTGATAAGAAAGGGTCAAGATTGTGGTGTGATTGTAGTTGTTCTTGGGTATTAAAAGGAATTGTGAAGCATTTTTCTGTGGATGATTGATCTCCCGAGACCTTCTCCTCAGCTCTGGCTTTTTATCTCTGGTTTACAATAGTCATGGTAGAGTAGGCCTAGTTAACCTTCATTGATTTCATTCATTTGCAATATGATTACATGATTATATTATTTCACCTTAATTTGACCATTCTTGCTTTGATTTAACCCAAAGAGTCGAATAACTGCAATTGGTAGGCTATTGGCATTATTTGGTTAATGTTAATACACTGTTCAGTTTCCCATCAAACCAAGGCTACTCATTGTTAGATTTCTATTTGTAGGCAATGAAGAAGACCAAATCCTACAATTTCAATTATTTTTCTTTATTTCAGTGCCAAAAAGCTTTTGGTCAATTCTGTGTGCACGTCCATGGCGTATAACACTAGCGATGAAGACCCAAGGGCTGAGAATGTTGCTCAAATAAATTACAGATCGTGACGGGAAACGGTAACGTTAACTTAGGCATTCATCAGGGAATTAAAGCACATCAAATCGCAGTCTTAAAATCGTCTCCTCGTCTTCAGGGTTAAACAACTCAGAGTTTTCACAAAACCGGCTACCAGGGGGCTGTTGCACAAAAGTAGAATAAAGATATCCAGGATAACTGAAAAGGCGCCGCTTGACTTAGTGTGATCAGCTCATCGCGGCTTAATCGGTTGCACGTTTGCCGAGCCAGGATGAGAAGGTAAAGCTATGTCAATTCAGGTGTACACAGTTGGGATAAGTGCAGCTTCACGGATTTCTTAAATAGACCAAGGTATCGATCACAAATTCACTGATGCAGCACATGCGTGCAGCATTCTTCACCCGCTGAGCAACAATTAATAATATACGATCAGCAAGACTAATATGTTATAGCCTACAAATACGTAAAATACATGACCAAGGCTATGAAATGTGAGGACATATAATAAAAATGTGTGCAAAAAAATTAGCAGCTCAGCCCAGTTTGTGTGGGATTGTGCAATCCGAGAGGAGGCACAGCTAGTCGCTTCTTTCCCCGTATTTAAACAGGAAAATACTTAAATTCAGCGATAGTGGCTATAAAACCCCTTGGAATCATCCAATAATTATATTTATATCACAGATCAGTGGACACATATTATTATTTTATGTTAGGCCCTATTCGTTTTATTAGCCTACATATGATAACACTGCCTCCCCTGACCGCACGTCACTGCAGGTAGCCTACTCCGCCGAAAAAGCTAGGTCAGATTTGTCCCGAAACACCCTTTCATGTCTAAAAGCACGTCTTAGTATCAGTGCTTCTTCGTTCAACATGTCGTTTAGAAATGGGAATGCCATGGTGCAAGAAGAAACACAGATACTTTATATATTGCCCTCATCACTGACTTTATTCAACCATTTCTAACCATCTAAACAACTGCAATAGTATGGTTTAAAATCTAACTCGTGACAGCAATAGTGACAAGTAGCCTAATGCATGTTAATAAAAATAAATCGGAACACATTCAGAAGACAACGAAATAACTGCTAAATACGTTTATTTCGGAACAGAGCGTCCGCTGATTTAACACACGAGACTCCAGAATTAAGTTTAGCCTGACTGTTAGCCTGCTCTGGAGCAGGCTAACTGCAAAGAATAAATCTCCATGGTTACTTGGCTGTGCTTAATTCAAGCTGCTTTCGTGCAACCAAATCAAAGCTAAAGTCATCCAGGATAACTTGAATATCCCGGCTTAATCGCTCATCCTGGTTTCGTGCAACAGCCCCCTGGAATACCCCCCAGGTCTAGCTAGTGTATTTAGACAGTAGTAATCCCTACGGGTGGTGTATACCCCGGGGCAGCTCTAACCTAATCCCCAGCCCCAGAACAAAAGAACAAGAAAACTAAAATGGACACTTAACACTGCAAACAAACCAACACAACAAGACAAAAGAAAACAAGTCACAAGGTTAACAGAGAGGGGAATTCAAAGATATAGTTCTCAACACAAGTGGGCCTTACCCACACACAACACAACAATATGCTTACCCGAACACACAGATTTATTCCCCTCCCAAACAATCACAGAATGGCGCAATTTATACTGGTGGAAGGATGATTGATAACAGGAACCAGGTGAACCAGATTATGGAGGGGAGGAGTCATGCATAGGTGTTGATTGGGCTGAGATGATTTGCGCCACCTGTGGGGATCAGACAGCACAGCAGTTACTAGTAACTATTACAATTGTTACTAGTAACATTATTATTCTTACTAGTAAGAATTGATTTTTTACTCGTCATTGCTTAAGAAGAGTAAAAATGACTACTTGATAGTTACATTTAAAATGTTACTAGTAACAATACAACTTTTACTAGTAAGAATTGGAATAGATTCTAGTAACTCATTTATAAGTACTAGTATCTAATTATTAGATACTAGTAAAACCGGAATAGATACTAGAATCTATTGGAATAGATACTAGTTTGAAACAAATAGTAGATATCTGTAAAGCAGAGCCCCATAGAAAACAATTGTAAAAATGTGCAATTTGTTACTAGTAAAACAGGAATAGATACTAGTAACTATTAACTAAAGAATAGTTACTAGTAACTAATGAATAGTTACTAGTAAAACTGGAATAGATACTAGTAACTAATCCAATAGTTACTAGTCACTAAAGAATAAGTAGGCTACTAGTAACTTCAAAATAGTGACTAGTACGTTTTTAGGAATAAATGTTAAAACGGCCTGCCATAGTGGTGGCCTTGTGGTGAAGAGTGGTATTGCTCTGTGCAACAGGAATGTGTTTACAATCCACAGAGCTACACACGTTGTTCATGAACCAGTATGAGCAAATGCTGAGTGTGCCCAGAGTGGTCCCCACAGTCGTACTGACTTTGCAAGGTGAGTTAGCAGGTGCACATGACATGTCATGGATGCTTTCCCAGACAGTAACTGAAACACTGTCCCAAACTGGACCAGCATGTTCTCTGCTTTGTTGATGTCTTGGAAGGTGAACTTCTCTTTCAGGAGTAGAAACACTGCTGACACCAGAAGGCCTAGGTGCTCCACATAGCTGGGTTGAAGTTCACCATTCAGGACTGACAAGCTGTAGAACAGGAGCCGTGCTCTCCACTCTGAGGCTCTCCAGGACTTGAACTCTGCAAGGGGGTCTGGGTAGTCGTGTTATTAGGTGTGGTGGATTTATATCCTTGATCCTGTTGTTTCAGGACCCTCGTGTAGTAGGGTGGATCACTACTGATCAGAAGAAGCTCTGTGAGCTGTCTAATGACTCCATAAGACAGCATTCATCTAGTCTGGATCAAAGCCCACACTATATCAGACTGCCCGTTTGCCCTCCTCGAGTCAAAGTGCACCTCAGGGTAAATTTAAACAGCTGCAGAATTTAAAATCACCAACTGAAACATTTCATAGAGTAGCCTTATTCACTTCCAATCGATAAGCCTATGGGCAACGTCAGAAGGGGGGAGGGGGGGGGGTTTACTCTGAGGTACTGCACGCGACCGCCACCTGAGCTTGATTGTCTTGCCCATAAGAGACGGTCACGGTTGTTTTCTTCTGTGTCGATGAAAAAACTGCTTTGTTGTTGTCAGAAAAAGGTTAGTTTTAAGTTGTAGAAATGTATAACAAACGAACAATCATCATCAAGTTTTATTAAATAAATTAAAATCTTCATAAATCCAGGCTCAGTTTGCCACGTTTAGCCTAAATAATCAGACGGCTAGCTTGCCTACCAGACAACCAGCCCGTTATCACATGATAATTCGTTGGTAGGAAAGCTAAGCTGCAAGCTACATGTCTGCTGATGGTTACATTTCGTTTTAACAAGAAGAATAAATGATGGGAGTAATGCATCACATGAATTATTTCATTCAAAATGGTTAAATGTTTAAATCCTATCACTATTTTGGGTGTTGTTAAGTAGAGTGCAGAATGCCTAGTGAAAAGAGGAGGACTCAGAAGAGAGGCCAGAGCAACTGCCCTTCAAAATTAATGTGCACGTCCCTGACCCTTACATAAGAAAGTTCTAGTAATACACTCCAAACAAGATCAACTGGTCCAAACAGAAGTGTGTGGGTAAGGAGTCTTCAAGCAGGGGGTAGGTTTGGTCTCAGCTTTGGTAGGGACATAGGCCTATTTATTACCAGTTAATATCACTTTTGAGTTGCTAGCCTGCTGGTACTAGGCTAAATTAGCACAGTCTCATTATGTGGGTATTGGTTAGCTTTATCCTTCTGGCTTCAACAAGATCAGCTGCTGCTAACACACTGGTCGAAAGATTGCAGACGCTAGGGATAGATGTAATACAAGCAAAAGTTACATGCTCTACTACGCAAACTAACAACTTTTAAAACATGTTTCCATTGTAGAATGGGTGGAGATGTCAGGCTAGCAGGTTTGCACTGTGTGGGTAGTTTTTCTACTAGCTAACTGCGGTGAAAAAACTTCTGATATCTCTCTTCTTTTTGGGTGACACTTTCCTATCTACAAAGCACAAAAGGGTCACAAATATCAATGCTGAGACCAAACTAAATACTAATAGGCTTTATTATTTCCTGGCGTAGTTAGTAGTTTACCGTGTCAGACAACTGCCAGCTCTCTTTCTGTAAGTCACGATTCACGAAGGGTTTCTGACTGCCACTTCAGCCAATTAAATGCCATTTACATTTAGTAATTTTGCAGACGCACTTATTCAGACACTAGGGAAGTACACTAGGGACATTCACCCCGAGGCAAGTTGGGTGACGTGCCTTGCCCAAGTACACAACGTAATTTTACAGGCTGGAATCGAACCAGCAACCTTCTGATTAATAGCCTGATTCCTTAACCGCTCAGCCATCTGATCGTTAGCCACTGGAGTTGAAACCGACAGAGTCTGAGACAAATGTGTGTGACTAGCGTGTGTGTGTTTGTTTGTGAGAGAGTGTAAAGTGGGTTACCATGTGTGACTAGTGTGTGTACTGTGTGCCAACACAAGAGCACAGAGAGGTGCCAAGAGATTCCCACCCCTAGAATTCATCGTTGTGAATTATTATCAGTTGTTTAGAATGACCAGAAGTTGTGAGTCTATATAAGACTGGGTGTGTATTGGAGTCAGTATCACTCGGCTGGATGACACTAGCAATACGTGTCCTGCAGTAGATCGATCACAGAGCGCTCTGTTAGGTAATGTACGGTACAGAATAAATAATCTGTATTAATCTGGTATCCTGAATATTCAAGTACACAATGTCTTCAGGTTTTCCACACCCCTTCTCTATCTCTCTCCTTTCCTACTCAGTGCCTGGTATCTGTTCCTCCCCCTCTCTCCTCCCCCTCTCACCCCTCCCACCTTCCCCTATTTCTCCTCACCCTTTCTGCCCCCTCTCTCCTCCCCCTCTCACCCCTCCCACCTTCCCCTATTTCTCCTCACCCTTTCTGCCCCCTCTCTCCTCCCCCTCTTCACCTCTTGTCTTTCTTCGCTCCTCCTTTCCTCCTCTATCCACATCCTCTCTACTCACCTCTTTTCCTCCTTTCCGCTCTCCTCCTCATATATCCTCTCACATTGGGCATGCATGCACCCTTACATAATAAAGTTCCAGTAATAACACTCCAAACAGAATCAACTGGTTTGAGTTTTATAAAGGTCAGTAGAAGGTGTTTATTCATATGTTGGAGAGTGAAGGATTTACTGTCTGTCCAGAATAGGTTATGATTAAGTAAATCAGCATCCCTACCCTGGTCTGATGTCTTATCCTTTCAAATACTGGACATGTGTTTGTTTATTAGAATAGATCCTAGACAGAAATATAACATGATTTCATGTCAGTTAAACATGTCTAGTTTGTCTGTAAATGTGATCAAAGGCTAACGTCTGTTAACCACTATAGTGGTTATTGTATTAGTCTATAGTTCCTGCAAATTTAAATTAAGTCAACTGGTGATTTTTGTTGTTTGTATTCTTCCCCTGCAAGCGAAATTGCACATGTCGGTTGATTTGATAGCGATCGCTGCCCTTGCTCACGTTTGTATTTCAGGTGCATTATTATGCTGAAGTAGTTTTACTTAATAAATAGTGGGTATATTGTTATTATTTGCTACAGAATGCTTAGCCTATCAAGATCAAATGAAGCAGACAGTGTACATGCTTCCGAGTGGCCTACTTTAATCGATAGGCTAGGCTACTGACCATTTACAATAAGTTGTTAGGTCAATTATTAATTGGCAGCGTTTATGCCATTTAGAACATACTTTATGATGTAAGGTGTCCTTAAGCAGGCAAACTTAATTTCTTTAGGGGAAATAGGATGAAAATATGTGCAATATTACATTAGCTACTAGACTATTACATTAACCTGCTCTGAAATATAGGGTTAGGGTTAGCACTTTGTGTCGGCCAGGGGGGTGGGGCAGTGGAGGGTTCGGACAGACCTGCCCCCACTGCTAAACAAATCCTAGAGGAAACACTGAGACATCCAGTGAGGTGCTAATGAAGCAGCTGTTGAGAGTAGCTTTGTAGAAAAATCCAAGAGAGTGAGTTCATTGTTTGTATTGATTATCAGTTTAGAATGACCAGATGTTGTGAGTCTATATAAGACTGAGTGTGTATTCCGGGAGTCCAACGATACAACGATACAAGTTACCTGATGTTAGTTTCCTCCAGGATCACAATGACTCTAATTGAGAGACTTGTTGCTCTTGTTGATTAGTTGTAATTGATTTAAAATGCTTGTACTCGCTGTGAAATATATTATTGCTGCTTGCTTTTTCTACAGGTACACTTGCATTTTTGAGGTTTGTGTTGTTTAATTGTTTTAGCAACACTGTCTAAACAGTGGTTAAGGACCTCCTAACTGTGTTGAATTACAGGAAGAGGATGTGCTGTGTTATCAGTAAACAGTGGCCAGGGAAGGAGACATCCTATGACATTTGACAAGTAAACTGTACATGTGTAATCAAGGGTGTAGGAGCCATTCTTGTTCTATTATGGGGTTTAGAGGGCTTGTTTCATTTGGGTGTGGTTTGTGGTGGTTCATTCATGTTTGGCACAGGTGACCTATATTCGGCTCGGCCATAGGTGGCGGTGGCAGGTCAAAAACGATATAGGGACACAGTCACCATTGTACGGGAGGCTAGGGTGACGGGAGGTCACACTGTTTTTACCGCTTTAATGCTACAGGCTTTACTCCACAACACATCCATCCATCCTGCTGCCTTAAACCACCACCCGGATCCTGGACTACATCATTCATCATTTGGTTTTATATTTAATAAACGGGAACACCACAAACGAACATACTTCAATCTGGACATGTTTCTGTACAGCGGGTTATAGATCCCCACAGTGGACAAACAGTAATATGCATTAAACCAGGAAAACAGGATTGAATGGATCAGTAATATTAGTTAGATGAGTTAGGACAGTCTGCTTCTAGTGGACATACAGTAATATTAGTTAGATGATTTAGAACAGTCTGCTTCTAGTGGACATACAGTAATATTAGTTAGTTATTACTTCTTTAGATACATTCTTGGTCCTACCCCTCTCTGCAGTTTCCTAGTGGTGTAACTCTACGATACAGTTTCCCAGACATGTATTAAGCCTGGTCCTAAACTAAAATACAAATTCTGCATAGATTTCCATTAAGAACATGTGTAGGACAGGACCAGGCACAATCCATATCTGTGAAACTGTGTTTTATCATAATTAATAATAATCAAATCTCAATTCCAAGTGAGCAAAACACTATTACAGTATAACTTTAATCTATGCCTTTTTGAAGCGGTCTTGCACAGCAGTGTCTCGCTGTGTTCCTAACTTAATAATTGTTCTATGTCGTCTTTGACGTAAGCAAATAAATGGGGTGCTTTTGCGTTTGTTTTGCAAATGGGTCTATAGCAAAAAAGAATCTCTGTGAAAAAAGTATTAATATTGAGCCGGGTTTGAGAACATAAAAAAAACTATCCGAGAAGATAGTTTTGGATATTAAAAGGAAGCTCATGGAATACAATAACCAGAACGAGCCGTGACCACCAAGATCCATCAGGGCCTTCAAGCTGAGGAGCTGCTAGGGCATTAGACTAAAGCTGCTGAACACCTTTATCCTCAGCATTTCTTTCACGGTGCCTGCGATAGTGTCTACATGCCTGTGTGTTAGTGTGTCTATGTACAGTTAAGCAATGTTTTCTTTTCCCTCCCTAGGAAGACTGGTCTTGAGTCTGAACCACGCCCTTCACCCTTCCCAGCCTGCACCTGTAGGTCAACCCCCCTCCCTTGGAGTGGGCGTGACCCCAGGGTTGTAGTTGTAGCAATGAGCTTTGAGAGGCACAGCAAAGGGGTGGTTGTGGTGGAGTTGGCAGCATCATCTCCATCAAACCCAATGAACATTACCTCCTCTTGGAGAAGACCAACGATGACTGGTGGCGTGTCTGCAAGGATGAGAGTTCTAAGCCCTTCTACATCCCTGCCAAGTATGTCAGGGAACTTCCCAGCAGGTTCCCACTGGACCCTGCTGACCCCCCCACAAGACGACAACACAAGACACCACAGGTGTGTTTCAGTGTGGTGAACAGGGTCGTACTGAATGTAGAACAACCTGGGGGGACAGTGAAATACCAGACTCATTCACTTAGATTTAGAAGCATCATTACTATATACATGTGGTGTGCAGAATGATGTGTTACAGCAGTGGACATCAAGGAACTGTTGGATGAGACACTGTCCTGAAACCTGCTGTGCAGATCCTCCCTGAATCAACACAGGGAGCATGAGTACAAGGACATGGGGTAACACCTGACACAGAGTCAACATGTGACACAACACAAGGAGCATGTGTACAAGGACAGTGGGTAACACCTGACACGGAGTCAACATGTGACACAACACAAGGAGCATGTGTACAAGGACAGTGGGTAACACCTGACACGGAGTCAACATGTGACACAACACAAGGAGCATGTGTACAAGGACAGTGGGTAACACCTGACACAGTGTCAACATGTGACACAACACAGGGAGCATGTGTACAAGGACAGTGGGTAACACCTGACACAGTGACAACATGTGACTGACTGAGGTTCAAACTATGTCACTTAATATGCACTTGTGTGCTTTTCAAATGCATTGTTAGGTAATCCTAAAATATTGAAAATTGTGTTTGAGTGTTTTGATTTCATGACACTAGATTGCTGCATCTAATGTAGATAGCCTCTGATGATAAAGATATATAATTTTCTGAACTTTTGACACCAAACCTCAGTCTGAAAGTCCAACTAGATCCTGTGAAAACTTGCCTGTCTCCCTATTATCAATTATTATTAATTCATGAATCGTTTCAGGGGGCTGTCGCTAAAACAAGTCTCTCTGGGGAACATGACATGGACACCAAAGCTAAGAGGTAAGATGAGAATTCATACCTGTTCATGACTGTTCTCCATCTCAGAGCTCAGCAGTGATATTATGACATCATCATTAGTCAGAATAAATGAGAGACTGAGAACTTTCCCTGTTGTGTTGAAGCCCAATCCAGCAGAGACCAGCCTCACCTGTACCCAGCTGTGTGTCCATGAAGAGTGACAAGTCTATGAAACTACCTCCCATGCTCAGTGATGCAGGAGGACCTTCTAATAAGGAAGGGTATGTACTGACCTCTGCTGGTGTTCAATGTTATATGATGAAGGTCACAGGATGTGAAGAAGCCGTCTGTACTGGGACTCAATATTCATATATTATAATATATTTGTCGTATTGTTTATATGTGATTATAGTGATAGTGTTTAAATGTATTTGGGCCAATATGAATCAAAGTAACATTACTTATTCATGTCAGAGCACAACCTGCCAGCCTCAATCCCTACTGTTTATTGTCTTTACTGTCTAGATACTAAAGTATCCCTCATCACATCCATACTAAAACACAGGGTTAGAGCTGCTGACTGTAGATACTAAAGTATCCCTCATCACATCCCTACTAAAACACAGGGTTAAAGCTGCTGACTGTAGATACTAAAGTATCCCTCATCACATCCCTACTAAAACACAGGGTTAGAGCTGCTGACTGTAGATTCTAAAGTATCCCTCATCACATCCCTACTAAAACACAGGGTTAGAGCTGCTGACTGTAGATACTAAAGTATCCCTCATCACATCCCTACTAAAACACAGGGTTAGAGCTGCTGACTGCCAGCCTGGCTGACATACAGACCATGTGGTAAAGGTTCACAGTGAGAGATACAGAGTAACAACAGGTCTGGAAACCTGCCTGTCTGACTCATTCAAGTTGACCAGCAATATTCAAGCCTGGTTCTGACCCTACTGATTAATGACTACAGCAACACATATTGGACAGTATGATATATCTGTGGTGTCTACTTTAGTGACTTATGTTTGTAAGACACTTTGTTGTGTTTGTTTGACAGGATGAGACAGCAGAGACCAGCCCCACCTGTACCCAGCTGTTTGTCCATGAAGAGTGACAAGTCTATGAATCAACCTATCAAGTTCAGTGATGGAGGAGGACCTTCTAATGAGGAAGGGTATGTACTGACGTGTTCAATGTTATATGATGAAGGTGACATCATGTGAAGAAGCCGTCTGTGTATAGTGAATACAGGTAGGTAGGACACACACATTCATTGACAACACACAATAAATAACTTGAAGTATAACGTCATCATTAGATTCAGGATCATCATGTGGCATTACTACTAAACAAAGTCAGAACTCATATCCTGGCTGTTCAGACCATGAGGTAGACCTACACAGTGAGTGGGAGCTGTTATTTCATATTATTTCATTAACATGTGGTGTTGGTCTTCTCTTTATGTATCTATGGTTTAACCACTAGACACCATCAGACACATCAACACCTTTGACCTCCTTGTTGTGTTTGATCAGTGAGAGACAGGACCACAACCTACCAGTCCACTGTGCTGCTTTAATGTTGAACTTTACCTGACATGAACACAGAGACACAACCACAACACAACCACAATAAACTACCCTGAAACAAATGCAGTTATGCAAGTCATACCATACTACCATTAGGTCATTCCATGTCAGTGCAGAAAAATTATTCAAAGCTGCTCTCTCTAATTCAGTAGAGACTAGAGCAAACTCCAGGATAAGCCTGTGAGTTACTTCTCCACCTTAAAAGACTTGACATTTATTGTAAACATGTAATTTTGTTATAATAGTTTAGCACCCCTAGCCGGAATGCTAATAGGCTACAGCCAAAAGACCCATCCCATCTATCCCACAACCCCCCAGAACCTCCAATAAGAACATGAACATTAACAAACAATGAATGTAACAAACAATGACTAACTCAGGGTCGCTACAATGGCTTTACATACAAAAAAGAGAGATCAGTGCAGCTCTCGTGAAAGTTTGACAACAATAACCTTCCTACAAACACAGACACACACACACACACACACACACACAGACAGCATGAGAGTCAGTGTCCAGCCCTGCAGATACCAGGCCTGGTATGAGCACAGACCGGGCGGGGCTCAGCCCACTTAGACTGGTTGAGACCAGAAGGTCTTAAACTCCTGGGTGGAGGAGTGCTGCAGTGTCTAAAGCAGGCTTCTAGCAAACATGCAGCCCTGTGTGAGGTGGACCCTGATGTCATTCTTCAGTGTCTGGTTGAAACACAACACACTTGTTTACCTGGGGGTGACAGTGCTCCTATCTTTGATGAATGTATTAAAGGAATAGTGCCTTGTAGTGGTATAGAAGATGGTTTACTTGGTAGTGATGGTATCACTCTTATACAGTGTGTCTGTGTGTATGCATGAGTGGATACAGTTAAGTTTACCACTCATGCTTAAGAATGATAAACCTGTTTAGTAGATTATCAGCCCTTGTACATGTGGTTAAGTAATGTCATCTCTTGTCCTCAGAGATCAACAGGAGAAGTCTGAATCAGACCAGAGTCACCATGAGGACTTGTCCTACATATTCAAAGTGAGTTTTGTGTTAATCTAAAGTACAAACAAGACAGAATCATTTTAATCATATTGTTCTACTTTGTAGATAGTTCCTGGTTCATCTGATATCTTCCCTCTCTGTTTCAGGTGCTTGAGGAGACTGTCATCAGGTATGTGAAGAAAGAGCTGAAAAGGATGAAGAGGATTCTGAGTTCAGATTTCCCAGAAGGCTTAGAGAGTCAGAGGGAGGACCAGGAAGTGGTGGACCCTGAATATCAGAAGCAGGAGAGCAAAGCCAGAGAGGGAGCTCTGAAGATCACACTGCACATCCTGAGGAACATGAACCAGAAGGAGCTGGCTGACATTCTGGAGAAAAGTAAGAGACTCCATATTTAGTCTTAGTTGACCGATTGATGAAGGTTAGATATACAAAGAAAGTTATGAGACTCAGAGTAGCCCAATGTTGTGTAGATCTTCCTATGACCTTGTAACATGTGTGAGTATACTAAACTGTTTCATTATTGTGTACCTGATAAAGGATCATAGATTTGAAATATGTTTTGAATTTAAAGTAGAGGACACATTGTCAGTTCATAATCTGTGAATAATCAGAACTACGTTTAACAAAAAGACACACTTAACATGTTGTTTTTTGTTTAGATGAGCATGCTGAGATTTGTCGACGGAAACTCAAATCTGAACTAAAAAGAAGTTTGAAACTGTGTTCGAGGGCATATCCAAACAAGGAAATTAAACTCTTCTTAATAAGATCTACACAGATCTCTACATCACAGAGGGTGAGAGTGGAGAGGTCAATAATGAACATGAGGTGAGACAGATTGAGACAGCATCCAGGAAATCAGCAAGAACAGAAACAGCCATCACATGCAACAACATCTTTAAACCCTCAGCTGGACGAGACACACCTATCAGAATTGTTCTGACAAAAGGAGTTGCTGGCATCGGAAAAACTGTCTCTGTGCAGAAGTTCATCACAGACTGGGCTGAGGGACTAGCCAATCAGGAAATCCAGTTCATCTTTCCTCTGCCATTTGAGAGCTGAATTTGTTGGATGGAAAAGAGTTCAGTCTGATGGAACTTGTCCATCACTTCTTCTCAGAAACCAGAAAATCAGGAATCTCCTATGACAAGTACAACGTTCTGTTTGTCTTTGACGGTCTGGATGAGTGTCGACTGCCCTTAGCCTTCAAAAAGAACAAGAGCTGGTGTGATGTCACAGAGGCCACCTCAGTGGATGTGCTGCTGACCAACCTGATCAGAGGAAACCTGCTTCCCTCTGCTCTCATCTGGATCACCACTCGACCTGCAGCAGCCAATCAGATCCCTTCTGAGTGTGTTGACCTGGTGACGGAGGTACGAGGGTTCAATGACCCACAGAAGGATGAGTACATCATGAAGAGATGCAGTGATGAGATCCTGGCCAGGAGAATCATCTCACACATCAAGACATCAAGGATCCTCTACATCATGTGCCACATACCAGTCTTCTCTTGGATTACTGTTACAGTCCTTGAACACATGCTGACAATGGAGAAGAAAGAGAAGATGCCCAAGACCTTGACTGAGATGTACACAACCTTCCTGGTGTTACAGACCAAACAGAATAAGGTGAAGTATGCTGGGAAAACTGAGACCGATCCACACTGGGATGAAGACAGCATTAAGAGCATTCTGTCACTGGGAAAACTGGCCTTCCACCAGCTGGAGAAAGGCAACCTGATTTTCTATGAGAAAGACCTGACAGAGTGTGGCATTGATGTCCATGATGCCTCAGTGCACTCAGGAGTGTTCACACAGATCTTCAGACAAGATGGTAAAGTCTTCCAGGAGAAGGTGTTCTGCTTTGTCCATCTGAGCTTTCAGGAGTTTCTGGCTGCTGTGTTTGTGTTTCTCTCTTTCATCAACAATAAGCAGAATCTGATGTCTGAGACTCCATCAGCTTCCAGCTCCAAAAAAGTGTTCAAAAGTGGGTCAAAAGTCCGATTCTACAAGAGTGCTGTGGACAAGGCCTTGCAGAGTAAGAATGGACAACTGGACCTTTTCCTCCGCTTCCTCCTGGGCCTCTCAATGGAGTCAAATCAGACTGACTTACAAGGCCTACTGACTCAGAAAAGTAACAAGACAAAGAGACATGAGGAAATGGTCAAGTACATCAAGGAGAAGAATAGAGAGGATCCCTCTCCAGAGAGATGCATGAATCTGTTCCACTGTCTGAATGAACTGAATGACCATTCTCTGGTGGAGGAGATCCAACACTACCTGAACTCAGGAAGTCTCTCCAGTGAGGAGCTCTCATCTACACAGTGGTCAGCTCTGGTCTTTGTGTTGCTGACTTCAGAAGAGAAGATGGACGTGTTTGACCTGAAGAAATACTTCAGATCAGAGGAAGGTCTTCTGAGGCTGCTACCAGTGGTCAAAGACTCCAAAGCTGCTCTGTATGTATAAGGCATTTGATTTTTTAAATATAATATTACAACCGCACATATTGTGATAGTGTTCGATTATCATATTTTCCTATAATACAAAACATGACTCTGATGATGTCTCATGTTCTCCTTATGTTATGTAGGCTGAATGACTGTAACCTCTCAGAGCGGTGCTGTGAAGCGCTGGCCTCAGCTCTCCCCTCCTCAGATCTGACACAGCTGGACTTGAGTTACAACGACCTGGGGGATTCAGGCATGAAGCTGCTCTCTGCTGGACTGGGGAATCCACTCTGCAAGCTGGAGACACTGAGGTCTGTATTCATATTTAACATGACACAACTTTAGTTATAATCTTACACCACGCACTGAATCACACACTGGTCGTACGTTTGTGGTCTATTAAAGGTACATTTAATTATGCTCAGGCTAACTAAATGAAATGCTCAGATAAGATAAGGATCTTCCTGTTTACCTAAGCCTGGACCTTGCCTATAGTTCACCTGGGGGGTTGGCCTCTCTCTACACAAATGGAATGCTAAACACAGTATCATTCTTATACAGGATAAGGAGTTACATCTTCAACTTTTCTGATATTGAATTATGTGGGTCACTCTGTCTAATGAGGGGAGGTTCAGCCATGACAGCACCTGCCAAATGAACCCCTCTGTGCTGACTCACTCTGGAGGCCCATATTAATTCTGTCACAATATTGATCCTCTTTCTACAGGCTGTCAGGCTGTCTGGTCACAGAGGAAGGCTGTGCTTCTTTGGCTTCAGCTCTGAGGTCCAACCCCTTCCACCTGAGGGAACTGGACCTGAGCTACAATCATCCAGGAGAAAAAGGATTGAAGCTGCTCTCTGCTGGACTGGAGGATCCACACTGCAGACTGGAGAAACTCAAGTAAGGAGATGTTTGTTTTTTATATACCTCTTTATGTAATGTTGTTTAACACTGAACATACATCAAACTATGTTAATAGGCCTTGCATTTCGTGATGATACAATTAAAAACTGCATGTTTACTATACACATATTACTATAACATACATATTGTTACATTTTTGTACCAGCATATACTGTTACAACACCCCTAAAATCTACAATATGGTTCAACTATGATTGTAGCCACAATCATAATTGTATTTCCAGAAAACGGGTTTAATGAAAACAGAGTTTTTAAACCCTAAGATGAGGGAAACTCATCACCGGGTTTAGCTCCAGAAAGAGAGATAACTAAAACCAGACGTTGTAAAAATGTAGCTCAGCTCAAACCTAGGTCCTAGTGTCGGTTTGAAGTGAATGTAGCTAGGGACTTCAAGCCATAAGCCCTCACAGACGTCTGTGAGGGTGGACATTGGGATTGGGCCTAACCGTTCTTAAACTCTAGAGTGATTGTCCTGTTGTCTTCTCTGAGGGAAAAGCTGTTTGTCCCGCGCATTGATTCAGAGCGTGCACGGAGAGAGGGGCTATTCACAGACGGGTCTGTTGTAGTGAGAGAGAGAACGCAAGCGGGGCAAGGAGAGGCTGAGTGAATCAGTGCGCTGTGCTCAGCTCTACGATGAAATATATAATTTATTTTTAAACGGTAAAAGCAAAAACACAATTTTAAAATTTGTGGTGGTCAATCTTTAATTGTGGGGGGCAGTTACAAATAAATCAATGTATGGGAAACACTGAAAACTGTGAGTTTCTCCCTCTCCCCTCCCTCATGCTGAGCCTGAAGCAACTCTCATACACGGGGGGGGGTTAAAATAATTCCTTTGTTAATAATTCGTTACACATAACTTCATTATATTAAATGATTCCCACCTTCACAAAATCCACACGCTCAACCCAAAATCTACACATTTAGAACCCTATACAAAATTCACACCCCATTCAAGTCCTATCTGCCAGAAACTAAACACTAGAAATGAGTTCCAGTTTTTGTCTTTCTGCTTGAGCAGCACTGGTTGAAGCCGTCACAAATTAGTCTGTGTGTGGGAAACGCTGCTGCATTGAAATGTACTGAATTGCCTCTCTTTTGCTGTTGCAGTTGTTTTTTTTCTTCATACTCGCCTGCACGCATGAGAATTTATAATTCCAGTGAATTAGAATTGAACTAACTCAGATCAGCTGTTCTGGAAGCAATAACTCTGAGCTTCCCATCTCAGGGTTCATCAAGTCAGAGATCAGGGTTAGGCTCAGAGTAAAACCTGTTTTCTGGAATACACCTCTGATGATAAGAGAGAAACAACATGTTTACTTAGAAAGTCAGTTGCTAAGTCACTTATCAACAGTTTGTATTTTCATCATTCCTCTGCTTATCCCTACAGTGTGGATCATGGTGGAGAGTGCAGGATCAAACCTGTCCCTACGAGATGTGAGTACTGACTGCTACTTGGTTCTAGTACACAAGGTCATACAAGGGACAATACCATTACTGACTTGGACACTGTCAAAATGGACACACACACACTGAAAACACTACTTTTAGAAGCAGTAATTTAACACAATTACCAATACTGTGTGTACGTCTGTGTGTGCTATGTCCCCTCCCTTCACCCTCCCTTCTCTCTGCTCTCCTCCTCTTTCCCCTGCCCTCCCTTATCCTCTCATCTCTCCCCCTATATCCTCTCCTTCTCCTCCTTCCTCCTCCACTCCCTTCTCCCCCCCGCTCTCCTCTCCTCCTGTCCTGTCCTCCCCTCCTTCCACCTCCACTCCCTTCGCTCCCCTCTCCTCCTGTCCTGTCCTCCCCTCCTTCCTCCCCACTCCCTTCTCCCCCCGCTCCCCCTCTCCTCCTTCCTGTCCTCCCCTCCTTCCTCCCCCTCCCTTCTCCCCCCCACTCCCCTCTCCTCCTGTCCTGTCCTCCCCTCCTTCCTCCCCCTCCCTTCTCCCTTCTCCCCGCCGCTCCCCTCTCCTCCTGTCCTGTCCCTCCCCCCTCCTTCCTCCCACTCCCTTCTCCCCCCCACTCCCCCTCTCCTCCTGTCCTGTCCTCCCCTCCTTCCTCCCACTCCCTTCTCTCTCTCTCCCCTCCTCCTCCTTCCTCCTCCTTCCTCCCCTCCTTCCTCCCACTCCCTTCTCCCCCCACTCCCCTCTCCTCCTTTCCTGTCCTCCCCTCCTTCCTCCTCCACTCCCTTCTCCCCCCGCTCCCCCCTCCTCCTGTCCTTTCCTCCCCTTCTTCCTCCTCCTCTCCCCCCGCTCCCCTCTCCTCCTCCTGTATTGACCTCCTCTCCTCCTCTGTCCTCCTGTCCTTTCCTCCTCTCTCTTCTCCTCTCTCCTCTCCCCCCCTCCCTCTCCTGTCCTCCCCTCTTCTCCTCCTGCCTGTCCTCCCCTCCTGCCTCTCCTCCTCCTCCCTCTCCTCCTCTCCCTCCCCTCCTTTACTCCTGCTCTGTTCTTCTGTCCTCTCTTCCTCCCAGTAGCTGGTGTGTGTTTCCTCACCCCTCGCTCCCTTCCCTCTCCCACTACCCTACCCTCTCCTCTTGTCCTCCTCTTCTCTTTTCCCCTCCTCCGCTCTCTTTTTCCACCTCTCTAATCTCCCAGTTCCTCATCTCCTTTCATCCCCTCTCCTCTTGTCCTCCCCTCCTCTCCTTTTCTCTCATCTCTCCCTCACCTCCTCCTCCCTCTCCCCTCCTCCCTCTCCTCTCCTCCCCTCTTCCCTCTCCTCTGCTCTCCTCTTCCCCTCCTCCTTCACCTCTGCTCTCCTCTTCCCCTCCTCCCTCAACTCTGCTCTCCTCTTCCCCTCCTCCCTCTCCTCCCTCTCCTCCACCCCACTGCCCCCTCTTCTCCTCTTCTCTTGTCCTCACCACCTTTCACCCACCCCCCTCCTTACCCTTTGCTCTCCCTCCCTCTCCTAGTGTCTGCTCTAAGCTCCAGTCGCTGATTGTATGTGTGTGTTTCCTCTTCTCTCTTCCTCCTCTCTCCCCCTCTCCTTTCTCATTTCCTTTCCTTATCTCTTCCCTTTCCCAAGCTTCCTCCTCCGCTTCTCTCTACTCCATTCCCTCCCTTCTCATCTCCTCTCCTCCTTTCATCTCCCCCTCCCCTTCCTCCTCCACCCCCCTTCTCCCCTCCCCTCTCCTCCTCCCCTGCACCCTCCACCCCCCCTTCTCCCCTCTCCTCTACCATTCATTGAGATGATGGGATGGAGATCCAGAGAGAGAGAGAGAGAGGGGAGGAGAGAGGAGGTGACCATGGTAACAAAGTGGTTTTAGAGGAACACAGGATGGATAGTTGAGAAAGAAGAATGATGATAGAAAAGTAAAGAGTAGAGAGGGGTGGGATAGAGAAAGAAAGAAAGGGGGGAATGAAATCAAATGTGAAGGGAACAGGAGGAGGATAGAAAGATGGAGTGATGGGGGGCATATCAGGGGTAAGGAGATGAGGGATGATGTAGAGAGGGAGGAGGAGAGAGAGAGGAAGAGGGAGATAGAGAGGAGGAGAGAGAGAGAGAGAGAGAGAGAGAGAGAGAGAGAGAGGATGAAAGGGAAGGGCAGGAAGAGGGAGACATTCTATTCTTCTATTCTCTATGATGATGATCAGTAATATATTGTGTCTTGGTCTCCCCCATCAGATGCCTGTAAGCTCACACTGGACCCAAACACAGCATACAGAGAACTCTCTCTGTCTGAGGAGAACAGAAAGGTGACATGGGAGAGAGAGAGAAGCAGCCGTATCCTGATCATCCAGAGAGATTTGACTATCCACAGGTGCTGTGTAGAGAGGGTCTGTCTGGGCGCTGTTACTGGGAGGCAGAGTGGAGTGGAGGAGGGGTTAATATAGCAGTGACATATAAAGGAATCAGCAGGAGAGGAAGGGGTGATGACTGTTGGCTTGGACACAATAACGAGTCCTGGAGTCTGTACTGTGATTATAACAGTTACTCTGCCTGGCACAATAATACGAGAACTGACATACCTGTCCCCCCTTTCAGCTCCCACAGAGTAGGAGTATATCTGGACTGGCCGGCCGGCACTCTGTCCTTCTACACAGTCTCCTCTGACACACTGACCCACCTGGGGGGTATTCCAGGTAGCGGGTTTAACAAACTCTGAGATTAACCCTGAACTCTGAGTTGAGTTACTCTAACATGGGAAACTCCTAAATTTCCGTTCCAGCACAGCTGATATGAATTAGTTAACTCAACTCGGAGTACGTCAACTCAGAGTCAAGCGCGGGCATGAATTCTAAGAAAAGACAACATCTATGGAGCTCCGATACGAAGAGTCACCATGGAAACCGCCGACAAACGAAGGGCTTCATTTTTTACGGCAATGGAACTCGAAATTTTAATCCGTGCCCATGGCGAATTCGAGCAAATATTCCGTAAAAGAAGCAACACGGCAGTAGCGGCGAAAGAAAGAACTCGGGCGTGGGAAGCAATTACTGACCGAGTCAATGCGTAAGTTTGAATTTACTTTATAATTTGAACATTTAATGTCCGTTAATAGCTATTACAGGTGAAAAGGTGGTGGAATTGTTATTTAATCAAATACCATGTTCATAGGTGCAATCCCACAGGCGTGAAGCGCACTTGGCAGCAACTTAAAATGAAATATAAAAACGTCATACAAACTGGTAGGCATATTTAGTCTTTTGGCATATAAAGTCGTGATTGTAGCCTCCATCACTTTGGTATTAGTCTAATAGGCCTACATAGTCTACAAAGTGAATATCCGTCAGTGCCTATCCTGTAGTGGCGGAAACCTGATATCCTGCTTAATAGAACAACATTTACTTCAATTTAGGAAATAGAAAGAAGGCCGAGCAACGAAAAACGGGTGGAGGGCCACCACCACCACCTCTCACCCATGCTGAAGAGCTGGCCTTGAGCCAAAATATTGGGCGTCCAGTGGCTCAAGGAATAGCTGGTGGCAGCTCATCAGAGCCAACCACCCAACAGGACACAAGTGCCTATATAAGATGTAAGTAAGTGCTGTATAATGTATGTATGTATGCAGGGGTTAAATTGGGATTTTCTATGTGGGGGGGGCTCTGACCGAGGGGCAAATTTCACAAATCTTTTGTGGATTATGCAGTAAATAACAGGCATGAAAACGGGTCAGGGGTGAAAAAGGTGCATGCTCCCCCATAAGAAAAATTTAATAATCCATATTTTAAAGCATCAATCTGATGCATTTTGAGATACTTCTTTTGCCAACCTGGGGAGAGCTGGAGAAACGTAACTTCAGCCATGAGTCATGAGGCTAGTTATAGACTTCCATGCTTAATGTGAGCGCGCGAGCAAATTTTTTGGGCTGATTTGAGCGAAAAATAGTTTTTGGAGCTTGATGTAAAACAAACAAACATCCGTTTGTCCAATTGGTAAAACATTGTCTAGTGAAGGTAATACGTTTACGTTTCTTAGCCTGGTTTTCCATCTTTATATTGTCTCTATAGCTAGCTTTCCATCTGTCAGTGTCACTGTCGTGTGTAAGCGGCACTAAGGGCTGCATAGACGTTCATTTTATTAGTAGGCTAGTAAAAAAAATGATAAGGCAAGCGGTCTTCCGGCCCAGAAGTGCTTCGGCCCATCTAGAAATCTCCCGGTGCTCCCGATGGCCAGTCCGGTGGACCACCTTACCTTCTGCCTTGTCAGTCCCCTCACCTCAAAATCTACCTCTTCAAAGACGGTAGCGTAAACGTAAAATTTTCGTGCGCGATATGCCTACTTTTCAAACTTGCTCCAGATGTCTAGGCCAGCCTATCCCTACCATTATTTAGAATTGTGTTTTAAAACAACATAGATTTGCAATGGAAAAGTTGTAAATGAGTAGGACAACATTGCTCGTGATGGAGTAGGCAGACTGCCAAAATCGTCTGGAGCTGCTGCGCAGCAGATCTGCTGTGCAGAACTCCAGACCCGGCCGCTTATGTGCCGGGGCTCCGCCCCGGACAGCCCCGGCCCAATTTAACCTCTGTATGTATGTATGTATGTGTATGTATGTGTGTGTGTGTGTGTGTTTTCATTTTCGACTCTTCGTCCAGGCACTGATGGGGTTATCCATACAGTTGAGCCTGCTCCTCCTGCAATCTTTTGCTCTACAGTACCCCTTGGACTTGTAAGTAGGCAACTCAATACTCCATTATGCATAGTAGTGATGACTGTGACTATACTGAAATAATACCTTTCATCACAGGATGATGATGATGATGATGACGATGAGGAGGACACACTGACTGCAGAGAGGCCTCCATATATGGTAGCTACTGATAGTTCTCTCTCCATGTTCTTTATTTACAGTCTTGGGTGGAATTGTCAGTTTAAAATTCACACTGAAGTGATGAGAGTGATGAATGGAAAAACTAAATGCACAGTTTGATCCTGTTTAACAGAGCATGGATGAGCAGTGCCAGGAGAGGGGTCCATCAACCTCGCAAGCGCATCTACTGACAGTAAGATGTTCAGTAAATGGCAGGTGAATTCTGTGTGTAGAACTGGGATTTAATGTCATCCTTATGTATTCCCAGTTACCTGTGAAGGAACTATACAAACTCCATCTCATCAAACAAATGGAAAAAAACGACCAAGAGATGGTGTATGTGGGGCGGAAAATCAGGAAGACAGATCTGGAAATTGAATTGCTAGAACACCAGCTACAGGTAGGTGCATGTTCACAGGTGAGTCAGTGTTAATTGTCAGAACCATATATTAATACTCATTGTTGCATTTCCATTTGTAGGCAATAAAGAAGACAACATGAAATGGTATTGATGAGTATTTATTTCAGGGTTGGTTGAAGTGTGTGCGGCACAGCATGTCCCTGACTGCTCTTCCATCTTGGCCATCTGCAGGGTGGAGGGGATGGTCATCTACCGGGTCGACTTGTAGGGCAGGGTGTTGCTCTCCTCTAATAGTGGCAATATTATGGAGAACAACACATGCCACAATAATGTCACATGCCCTGTCTGGGGTTACCCTCAATCTACGAAGGCACTGGAACCGGGCTTTAAGAATGCCTATGGTCATTTCTACCATGGCTCTAGTCCTGCAGTGGGCCACATTGTACCACTGCTGAGGGCCCGGATCAGGGTCATGGTAAGGGGTCATCAGGGTGGGCTGGCATGGGTACCCTCGGTCACCAAGCAGGTGGCCATGAAACTCTCCTGTAATTATATAGAGAGTACATTGTGAGTGTGGTAGAAGAGGGAGACAAGGGAATTATATTTCTTCAAAGCTTAACTTACCATTTGCAACTCTGTTGCTCAGGGTAGACTCACGGTAAATCCTTGAGTCGTGTACCGAGCCAGGCCATTTGGCCTCCACATTGGATATAAAATATCCTGCATCACATATGATCTTGCCAGCACAGAGAAGATATATTAGCTGCAATATTTAAATGTTGTGATGTAGTCTTTATTATTGTAAGACTGTATATCTACCTGTACATTGATGCTGTGGAAAGACTTCCTGTTCCTGATGGAGCTATAATCGGGATGTGGGTTCCATCAACGCACCCAATCACATTGGGAAACCCTGCAATATTGAAAGGATTCACTGATCCCAGTCTGAGATTGCAGCATTGTCATTCACATGATTTCAAATTTCTTAATTGATTTAAACTGACCTGCAATCCTGTGAAAGTCCTCTTTGATGTTCCTTAGAGGTTTGTGCCCAGGAAAGACCACAAACATCTGCAGTAGGCCTTTCAGTGCCAGGGCCACTTTTCTTATGGCTCGACAAACAGTCGCTTTGCCGATATGTTCCGCATCGCCAATATTGTACAGGAAGCTCCCGTTGGCGAAGAAACGGAGAGCAACGCAAAGAATTTGGTCTGTTCTCAGCGCACGCCCACGGTGTGTAACATTTGCGATGTATGGATGGAGAATGTCTGTAAGATAGATGATTGAATGTGATGAAAAACGGTAACGTTCGCGTAGGTAATCATCTGGGAATGAAAGAATGTCCAATCGTGGTCTAAAAATCCTCTCCTGGCGTAAGGCTATGCGAATTAAATTCTGCTCGAAATCGATCGGCTGACCCAAGAAAGGACACCCCATGTTAGCAAACTGTTTCACGATACGAAAGTGGGTGGGGATTTGTAGACAAACTTCGAGTTTTTCATGACTAACCTGCTAGCGACCAGGTTAGTTTCACGGCGTAAGTTACCAAAAGGTTTCGTTACCTCTCTTTCTGGAACGGAAACCTCGGAGTTTGCCTGTTTTCAGGGTTAAACAACTCAGAGTTTTCACAAAACCGGCTACCTGGAATACCCCCCTGCACACATTCCACAGCACATTCACTGAGCCCCTCTATCCTGGGTTCAGGGTGTATGACTATGTCTCCTCAGTGTCCCTGTGTCAGGTAGAATAGTCCACACACACTCTCACACACTGTGCTCACATAGATGTCATTGAAGATTGAACTGTATACAGTTGTAATTGATATCCCAGAGTGTTTGTAAATATTGGTGTGTGTAGAATGTTTGTTTTGTTTTAATTGTTGACAAACAACAATCCTGTCTTTGATCTCAGTTCCACTGTTTTATATAGGATGATAGAAGACCTGCTGTGTGTTTGTTTGTGACCCAGTGGCCTTAGACACACAAACACACACACACACACATGTACACACACATACGTACACACACACACTGTCTGTGTGTGTGTCTAGTGTGATCCCCTCTCTCCCTTGACCTGCCCCCCCACCCTCCCTCCCTACCCTCCCTCCTACTCTCTACCCCCAGAGTTACGTGCACCAGGACATTTATTTGGGTATGGAAGCATGTAGCAAATAGTGAATCTTTTTGGGGGGCCAGCTGGAGCAGCATTATTTAATTTGTTTGGGTGACTGAGTTGGTTGCCATGGCGTGGCGAGGGACTGCTAAATAGCGGAGCTTCGAGAGCCGTTCCGTGGGTGCAGAGCTGGAGCAAAGCGGAAGGGATACAGGCTGGACAGACTGGTCAGGAAGGCGGTGACTGTTGTGATTGAAGATACAAGAAGCGGGGCAAGCTGTTGGCCATCGTGGGCGGTGTCATCCCCTCTGCCGTGTCCTGGCAGGACAGTCCAGCAGCCTCCGTAGCGGGCAGCTCAGCACGATACGTTCTACGTTTTGCACTACATCGTATCTACTCTGTACATCATGGCCTTGTTGTGTTGTGTTGTCTGTTTGTTTTGTATCGTGTTACATATTGTCTGTGGTTGTTGGTATGAGAGCTGTGAGATACCTGAATTTCCCCATGGGATTAATAAAGTATTTATCTATCTATCTATCTATCTATCTACAAAGCCTTTTAAAATGTAAATGACGTCATACACATTGTACGGCCAGAGAAGCACCGGTCACTTTCTTTTTTCTCTCGAGGCATCGACAACACAGCTGACAGGTTAGGCTCCCCCTGTCAATACACATGCTAGAAAGAGTTTTGGCTTGCTAATGTTGTTTCTACTGTTGCAAATGGTCTGACATTATGATTCCACTTCGGATGCCATCAAGCGGGATCTCTGGTCGTAGTCAGTCCATCACTAACCAATCAGCATTCATTAGCAGAATGCTAGCGTGTTATGGGCAACAAAGACTCACCCTGTAAGAAATCGAAAGGAGTACGCGTTCATTCAACTTTTGACCTAAAATTCATGTTGAACATGCAAAAACTACAATCAAATCTGAGATTTCTCAACGACAATCAGGTGAAAGAGACTAATTTAGCCGTTTAGCACCATAGACTCCCATTCATTTTGCACTCGACCGCGATCACTCCCAGTGGAACTCTGGTCGAACTGCAACACAATTCGGTACAATGGGGCTTAATAGGGAGTGGCTAGGCTCTCCTTAAACAGGCTCTGGTATCATCCAATTTACTGATGCCCTGCAAACGCGGGCCTCCTCCTTAACCTTTCTCTTGGCTCTCGACGAAGGCGGTCGCATTTTTCTCTCCTCCCCTCCCCTGACCTTCCCTGCTTGCTGTGTTGTCTTGTCTCTGTCTGTTTTCAAGATAGTCATTCTGCAGCACCCTACGAAACTAGAAGAAATGGAATTAGTGAACTGGTCTCTAAACGCAATTGACACCATCTTCTCGAAGAGAAGCACGGGTTCAGGGGAACCCTCTTGTCCTGACGGGACGTTTGCAGCTGGATACACGATGGACGCGTGGGACAGGTGGCGTGTCGTGTGCCTGGCTCCACTTTCCGTGGAGGACGTGGAAGACATATTCATATTCGGAACCGTGATTACAGGTCATCTGCTGATTGGAGTGGGCGGTTACTTGGTATATCGGAAAATTATGAAATCGGTTGCAGCAACAAAAATCGCCAAGCTGCCCGAGATGATTGAATCGGTGGGCGAACGGGGAGAACGTGGCAGCTATTGAGCCGCGGATACTCGTCAAAACATCCATCAAATGTTATCTACTTTCGGCACCGTAACCAGCACGGGCCTTGGCCAAGGCCGTGGCTGGAAAACAAATTCCCCTGGAGAGCGCTGCAGCAGTCTATCTTGTCTCGTTACCTCACACACACATCTGTGGTTTGGTCTCTGCTCGGGTCATGACCAAGGATGTCTCCATGGCAACACTATCCGCTAAGGGTGAATCGGACTGATTATGGCCTAGGCGAGGGCGCCAACCTCGGACCTACTCACACATTGACATTAATTGACTCTCATTGACTTTTCACCTACTACAGATATCACCACCCTCCCACCCCCATCCAACGCCTTCGCCCGTCATGTGTCCTGTAATGTTATGCTGAAATTTCTCCCTCAACCTTGTCTGTCTACCCCCTTGTCATGTTTGTGTATTAGAAACTGCAAGTGGCAGCTCGGATCTAAGACGGATTTGAGAGACCGCAGATAGAGTGCGGCTAGTTTGGTTTGTTATATGTTTTAGATCAACACTTGTATTATTGTTTTTGTCGATTTTATGTAAAGTCGATTTTATGTAAAGCACTTTGAGCTGCAATTCTTGTATGAAAAGTGCTATATAAATAAAGTCTTACTTACTTACTTACTTACTTACTTAACTGTAAATAACATTACATGGAGAAATTGAATGACTATGTATGATCATCTCATGACTGTCTTATTGTAGAACTTGAGAGCCCTGTTTAATCATAGACATATATATGTCTATGTGTTTAATACTGATACATTGAGAAAATGTTCCGTTTTGCTTAACGTAACTGTTACTTCCTATCATGCTTTTCGCGCGTACGTAGGCCAAAGACAAGGTCATCTAGGCCAGAGGTTTTCAAAGTGTGAGGCGCGCCTCCCCTGGGGGGCGCCAGAGAGTTTCAGGGGAGGCGCGGCAAAGCGTTTCAGGGGTGGCGGCAAATATATATTTTTTAATTATTAAAAAAAATAAAAATATATGCTTACTGGAAAATAATCATTAGGTAGATGTATGGAATAGAATACACAAAAATATATACATATTTTAATGTCATTTAATCTCTCTCAGTCCTGACAGCTTGTGAAGTAGGCTACTTGACACGAAACATTTTTAGCTAGCAGTGACAGCAACTTTTCCAATAAAAAATGTCTGAACCCAGTAGAAAGCGGAGAAAATATGATGAGGAGTATTTGAAGTTGGGATTTTCATGGATAGGGCCAGCCGATGTCCAAAAGCCACAATGTGTGGTCTGCAAAGAGGTTCTGGCTCATGATAGCATGAGACCCTGCAAACTCCGCAGGCATCTGGAAACCAAGCACAAAAGTTTAGTGTTAAAGCCGCTGGAGTTTTTTTCTACAAAGTTAAAGGAACTTAACAAGCAGAAGAAGACCGTCGAAACATTCAGCACTACTAATAGCAAGGCAACTGAGGCATCATATCTCGTTGCATTACGTATTGCAAAGGCGGGTAAGCCCCACAGTATCGGCGAAACCTTACTCCTACCTGCTGCAAAGGATATGTGCTCGGTTATGATGGGAGAAGCTGCTGCGGCCAAGTTGAATGTCATCCCCTTGTCTGACAACACTGTCCAGCGCCGTATCTCTGACATGGCATTGGATGTGAAGGAGCAGGTGCTGGACGGTATTCGTGAGAGTCCTTACTTCTCCATTCAAATTGATGAGTCCACCGATGTTGCTAACTGCGCACAGTTGATGACTTACGTGCGCTACATCAGAGAGCTCAATGTCCAGGAGGAGTTTCTGTTTTGTCATTCTCTGACAGCTCACACCACGGCAGAAGAATTATTCAAGGCCTTGAATGATTTCATTGAGAATAACACCATTGATTGGAAGCGGTGCTGTGGCATATGTAGCGACGGGGCAAGGGCAATGACAGGTCGCCACAGTGGTCTGGTGAAAAGAGTGCAAGATGTTGCTCCCGCTGCTGTTTGGAGTCACTGCATCATCCATCGACAGGCCTTGGCAGCCAAGAAGATGCCAGAGGAGCTGCGTGCGGTCCTGGGTGAGGCAGTAAAAATAGTCAACCTGATCAAATCCCGCGCCCTGAATGCGCGTCTGTTTTCCATCCTCTGCGAAGAGATGGGCGCACACTTTCGCCAGCTACTCCTGCACTCAGAAGTGCGCTGGTTGTCCCGGGGCAAGGTCCTCACCCGCCTGTGTGACTTGCGTGAGGAAGTCCTCCTATTTCTCACCGAAATCAACTCTCCGTTGGTGAAACACATGGAGGACATGAGCTGGGTGGCAAGGTTGGCCGATTTGTCTGATATCTTTGAAAAGATAAATGTGCTCAACACTTCCCTGCAGGGAAAGGAGTGCCATGTCTTTATGGTAAACGATAAAGTCACTGCATTCAGGAAAAAGTTGGACCTGTGGTGTGCTCGCCTGGAACAGGGCTCAGTGGAAATGTTTCCAACCCTGGAGTACGTTTTGGAGAACGCAGGACTGGCCGTTGCCTCTGTGCAGCAGGTTGCCACTGTGCATTTGAAGGGGTTGCGCGATCAGTTTCGGGATTATTTTGGAGAAGACACCAAGGCGAATCAATGGGTTAGAAATCCATTCATCTTCCCATCAGAGCTCCGTGATGGATTAAGCATCCAAGAGGAGGAGGCCCTACTTGACCTGAGCTCCAACATGGAATTGCAACAGAAGATCCGTGAAGTGTCGCTTGCACACTTTTGGCTGTCTGTGGAAACAGAGTTTCCGTCACTCTCCATAAGGGCTATGCAAGTACTGATCCCATTCACGTCCACTTACTTGTGTGAGTGCGGGTTTTCTGCCTTGACCCTGATCAAAAACAAGTACCGGTCGAGGCTGCATGTCGAGGGCGACCTGCGCTTGTTCCTGTCGTCACTACAGCCCCGCATCCACCGGATGTGTGCAGCGAAGACGCAGACTCACTGCTCCCATTAGCCTAGGTAGAGAGAGCCAGCCTAGAGGTAGAGAAGAACATTAACATGTTCTCCGTTCTGTTTTGTAAAGTGATAGATATGAGATCAAATTTATTTTTGTTCGTTTTTTACTTCAGAAACATGCACAAATAGCATTGAAGTGTAATTAATCATCAATCATATTAGCCTATTGATTTTTAATAAAATGAGAGATCGTAAAGAGAGTAGTGCCTGCTAAATGACTTAGGGCTTGTGTTCAAAATAAACTTTTTCAAACCCTTTGCAACTATTTACTTTTAACACAGTGTTCCTTCTATTATTAATTAAATTAATATCCATATCTAATCATGATAGTTAGGTTGCTATACTGTAGTTACCTTGGCCACGTGCTCTTCCTTGTAGCCTATATCTCACGATTTGACCCTGCATTAATTTAGAAATACCAAAAAAAAGGATCAGTAGCCTAGAAAGAGACAAAATATTCAAACGGAATCTTATACCGAATTTTCTTTTAAACATTTAAAACTGAAAGCATGCAGCCAAGGTGCTCTCCACCTTTATTTCTTAGGGGCTATTTATAAACTATTTGATAAATCTTATATAAAAGCATAATATAATGTAAAGTAACAGCTAGCTGGCGTCAGTTACTTGTAAATAGATAATGTTTAAGAGTAAAATCTCAATTTAGCTTGCACATAAGTTATAACATATTTGAGTTTGCTAACATTAGCAATAACGTCAGCTAGTTCGAAGTGTAGCCTATGCATAGGCTAAGCATTACATTAGCAGCACATTTCACGTATTTAAGAATGATTAAACATGGACTTACCTGCAAGTGATGCATGGGTATCATCTCGCAGTATTTTTTATTTTCTCTGTTCCTGACTCCTGCCGTCTTTTCGAGGCCATTTCCCAAAAATGCCTACTTTCAAACCTCGTCAGGCGCAATCCAACAGACCACTGGGGCCAGTATTTCATATTATTTTAATAAATAATAAATAATTAGGCTAAGTGAAATTTTCGGCGCGCGCTTGGCGCGCGCATTAAACCTGCATCATAGTACCACCAAGAAAACAAAACTACTTTCACCCCTGGTAAGTAGGCTTACTGTTGGCCATGTTGCGCTTCGCTCCGCAGCTTCACTCGTTGTAAACCAACCAATCAGCGCGCAGCTTATCTATATATTCATGAACATACCATAGAAAGAAGAAACCCTCTTGTTTTATTCCAGGGCTATTTCACAGGGTGCATTAGGGCGCATAGAACAGCACCCGGAACATTTTCAGCCCAACCAATGTTAGATACCCTATTGGGAGACCTTAAGGAACAGTGTGAAATATGCCCAAAAAATCATTCTATGACCCCGTTAAAATGGGGGAGGCCCCGGTGACTTGATGTTCTCTCAAGGGAGGCTCACTGTCTTACACTTTGAAAACCCCTGATCTAGGCTATTACTGGACATACTGAAATATATATATACGTTGCATGTCTGTCGCTTTAAAAACGTTTATAAGTAGCCTACTACGAAGCTAGCGTGGGTATCCTCAGAGCCTGTTTAAGGAGAGCCTTGCCACTCGTCATTAAGCCCCATTGTACCGAATTTTGTTGCAGTTCCACCAGAGTTCCACTGGGAGTGATCGCGGTCGAGTGCAGAATGAATGGGAGTCTATGGAGCTAAACAGCTAAATTTGCCTCTTTCACCTGATTGTCGTTGAGAAATCTCAGATTTTATTGTAGTTTTTGCATGTTCAACATGGATTGTAGGTCGAAAATTGGAAGAACGAGTACTTATGTCCTTTCGATTTCTTACAGGGTGAGTCGTTGTTGCCCGTAACACGCTAGCATTCTGCTAATGATGCTGATTGGTTAATGACGGACGGATTACGACAGGAGATCCCGCTTAATGGCATCCGAAGCGGAACCAGAATGTCAGAGCCCTTCTACGTGCATTCTCTGAGAATGTTAAGGTGGACTTTTTCGCCCAAGTTATTTTTTTGTCCGCAGCAACTTTTTGGGGGGTTGCTGGCACTTTTATTTGACTTTATTTGACTATAGTTTTGAATGTACTGGACATTTACATGGCAAATACATTTAATTTCAGTCCTTGTTGTGTTATTCTTGTATTCAGTAATACAAGATACATGGTACAGTATTGCCACCTTAAAATAAATAAAAACAGCCAATGTCCTGCTCAAAAGTGATAAATATCAATACAAATTAGAAAAATAAGAAAATGCCTCGCAGATGTGCAATGATGAATTGTTCAAATAGTGGGAAAGAGTTATCCTACTTCTTATTTCCCAAGGACGAAAAAAGGTAACGTATGTGTTCCTATGTTAATTGCCAGAGCCCAGAGCCATAGAAAAAGAGAGTTGCGACACTTCCATAGACTCCCATTGTTATCGAGGAATGCGGAAGTAAAGCGACCATGAGGCGACCAATAGTTCCTAGCATCGTATTTTCCACCGTTGAACCCCATTCATTTTCAGTGTCTCCGAAGTTAGTTAGCTCGTAAATTGACGAAAATCCTGAATTTTTTCATATTTTTATCACCACATATCAATTGTTATTAGTAGTATTTCTTATAGCTAGCTTTAGATAAAAAATCGTAAGATTATAGCTTGTTAGATTCTAAATGCAGTTAGAGCTAGTAGGTCTAGTATCTAACGTAGAGCTAAGCAACACTTTTACTGATAGCTAGAGAGCACGGGTTTCATAACCAGAAGTCCGTTCGTTTGTAGTCTGTCATATTAGTTCTAGTTATTGGTGTTCGTTGGCATACAAAGTTAGTCTTCTCTTATTAGTCTATAGCAGAGGTTTTCAAAGTGTGAGGCGCGCCTCCCCTGGGGGGCGCCAGAGAGTTTCAGGGGAGGCGCGGCAAAGCGTTTCAGGGGTGGCGGCAAATATATATTTTTTAATTATTCAAAAAAATAAAAATATATGCTTACTGGAAAATAATCATTACGTAGATGTATGGAATAGAATACACAAAAATATATACATATTTTAATGTCATTTAATCTCTCAGGAAACAGGAAATGGAGCTAACATTTTACCGAAAAAAGGAGAAGTTGGCATAACTATTTTCGGTGGACGATAATGGGACCCCTTACGCTAACGTTATCATTTCAAATGATGTCTTGTCAATCTGTTGAAAACAGTGTTGTGCAGACACAATAGGTTTATTTGTACGTTTTTATTTCAAGTCTCCACCTTCGATGTTTCAGTAAGTAGCAGTGGTGAAAGTAAGCCGGTACTGGCCGGTACGCCGTACCGGTAAGAAATTCCGACACACGCACAGGCCCGTCGCGACAAGGCAAGCAAAACAAGCAATTGCTTGGGGCGCCGAGCTGGATTGGGGCCCCAAGACAACGACTGGTTAAAAATAAAATGCAATGACAAACTGTGTGAGCAAGGGTGCATCACTAAAGTAGGACGTGATCGTAAATAAATTAACAGGTTCCGCCATTGTTATTAGATCTGGACGAGCGGAGCGCTTGGACCCAGAAGAGGTTAAATATCACGTGTGACATTTAGACAGGCAAAAACAGATACAGGTGGGTTAAAGAGTGATACTAGAGTGATAAGAAGTCCTAGTGAATGCTTGATAAGTAGACTATAATACAGTAAATATACAAATAAATAAATAATAAATAATTAGGCTAAGTGAAATTTTCGGCGCGCGCTTGGCGCGCGCATCAAACCTGCATCATAGTACCACCAAGAAAACAAAACTACTTTCACCCCTGGTAAGTAGGCTTACTGTTGGCCATGTTGCGCTTCGCTCCGCAGCTTCACTCGTTGTAAACCAACCAATCAGCGCGCAGCTTATCTATATATTCATGAGCATACCATAGAAAGAAGAAACCCTCTTGTTTTATTCCAGGGCTATTTCACAGGGTGCATTAGGGCGCATAGAACAGCACCCGGAACATTTTCAGCCCAACCAATGTTAGATACCCTATTGGGAGACCTTAAGGAACAGTGTGAAATATGCCCAAAAAATCATTCTATGACCCCGTTAAAATGGGGGAGGCCCCGGTGACTTGATGTTCTCTCAAGGGAGGCTCACTGTCTTACACTTTGAAAACCCCTGGTCTATAGTACATCTGATTATACATAGCAACACTGAATTGCAGATCGTCCAGCTAGCTCTCTTGAACAGTTGCTGGTGATAATGGTTAGATTCAACTTGCATCAAGTAGGCCTACTACAAATATAAGTGTTGTTAATGTGGTAAATTGTAAGTGGGCAGAAGTTTAACAAGTCCCATTTAGCGTTACTTCAACAGTCAAAGGTTAAACATTAAGTGGACCAATATAGTCCTCATTAGGCTACTGTTTGGTATGTACAGAACTGGTACAGTATGGTAGCTTGCATAGCCATTTCTAGCTCAGCTTCACAATATTGTGTTATGTATTATAAGTGAATGTAATACATACATGTTAATAAAGTAGCAGACATACATGATACAACAAACCAGTAACCAATTGACATTATGTGTTAATATACCGTTAATATATATATATATAAGTGAATCGAGTTGGTGCTTCTGTCTGTCCCGCCGAAAACCATTCAAACAGGTTGACAGCAGTGGGGTTTTTTTAACAACAGCGAGCTACCGGAACCACGTGACAAAAAAGCTCTAGCTTTTTTCCAGCGTTTCACTGGCAGTGAGTGTTCACAGTGTTGTATTTCACTCCATTTTACACCAAAAACGTCAGGGAGGACTTCCTTTTGTAGATACGAGTCAGCCGAAGATAGCCAGAATGTCGGATGTCTTCAAACGAGCTTGTTTCAATGGGTAATTTGCCTGAGAAAGCGACTTCCGTTGGCCAGCTTCATTGAAAATCATTCAAACAGGTTGACAGCAGTGGAGTTGCTAGGAACTATTGAGAGCTACATGAACCACGTGATCACGTGTCGGCGAGATCATAGCGTTTCGCAACTCTCTTTTTCTATGGCTCTGCCAGAGCCTACCTGAAATTACGGGGTTCATATGGGAGGGAAAGTTGGCTAAATGCGAAGTGGGCTAATGTCCAACGCAGCCAATTTGCAAGGGCTACCACCGATAGCAATGATACGTGTTGGGCTCTTCCCTTACTCGATTACTGCATACAAATGGTTTTGTTAATATATTTAAATACGGTAAATACTTCACTGAATCATCCTCTACAGACTGAATGGGTTTCTTAAGAGTTACCCAATATGTGGCCTGATGACCTTGCATAGATGGAAGTCTACACCATATCACTTAATCCTCAACAAAATTGATGTATGTCGTGGGGAAAGTTCTATTCGCACTGTGTAGATCTGAATTGTCAAGAGATGCGGTTTCAATAGTTTATTTAGTTTGTACAAATTAAGAATGAACAGAGTACTCTGGACCCGTCATAGTGAAAGACATGCAGATGTACCTACACGTCGTTCGAGAGTGGTCCAGAACAAAGGAAACATCTCCCTTTTATGAAAAAATTTCAATAATCAATCAACACAGTGGACAACATTTCTAACACGTGTAATAACAGAGAGAGCGGGACCTGTGTTGACATAGCTCGAAAGAAAAGGAAGAGACCCTAGCCCGTCTACGTATATATTAGACAGCTTACCGTAAAGCAGTATCTCTGGTCGTAAAATGTGTATGACGTCACTGACATTTTAAAAAGTCTTTTTAGAACACAAAAACGACTTCAAAAAAATCTAACACCCAGCAGTTAGTACTTTTTTTGCCTCCCCTTTCGAATTCCAAATTCAAATTACTAGAAAAAAAATTATATCCTGAGAAAAGTGGATTTTTAGGGGTATAGCTCCATAGACCTCCATTCATTCTGCACTCGACCGTTAGCGCCATCATATGGAACTAGTGTGGAACTGCAACCAGTTCAGAACCCGGAAGTATCCCGAGAGTGGGAGTTCTCTTAGATTATACATTCTCTGGTATCCTGGAAAACACAATATCAAACCATTGACTGCACTGTCATGGCCGAGAATCGGTCCCTAGCGGCTTTCTGAAAGATTGTAGTACACTCTGGTTTCTTTTCAGTACGAATAAGCCTTTCGCCTTTCACTAAAGACTTCCGTGGAGAGGAACATTACGAGTATCAACCAATTTTTAGATGCTCTGCTAACGCGGGGCCTCCTGAATTGTAAAATAAAACTATGGAGATACGGAACCACCCTGTGGTTAAATTGAGACCCGTCATATTTACGTAATGTTGCATTACGAAAATGTTACAACCCAGCTAACACACGACGTTGCGGCAACGTTGCTAGTAAGTGGTCATTTGGTAACCCGCGACGTTACCTTATGGCAACGTTGCCGCGACGTCGTAGCAACTTTATAAAGTGAATGTTGCCGGTTGGTGCCACGGACAACGTTGCCGCGACGTTGTCCCTTGGTCGGCTGGTTACGTTATTTTTAGACCCGTGGACAACGTTGCCGCAACGTCGTACATTGGTTGGCTGTTTACGTTAATTTTAGGTCCAGTGGACAAGGTTGCCGCGACGTCGTACCTTGGTCGGCTGGTTACGTTATATTTAGACCCGTGGACAACGTTGCTGCGACGTCGAACATTGGTCGGCTGGTTACGTTAATTTTAGGTCCAGTGGACAAGGTTGCCGCGACGTCGTACCTTGGTCGGCTGGTTACGTTATATTTAGACCCGTGGACAACGTTGCCGCGACGTCGAACATTGGTCAGCTGGTTACGTTAATTTTAGGTCCAGTGGACAAGGTTGCCGCGACGTCGTACCTTGGTCGGCTGGTTACGTTATATTTAGACCCGTGGACAACGTTGCCGCGACGTCGAACATTGGTCAGCTGGTTACGTTAATTTTAGGTCCAGTGGACAAGGTTGCCGCGACGTCGTACCTTGGTCGGCTGGTTACGTTATATTTAGACCCGTGGACAACGTTGCCGCGACGTCGAACATTGGTCAGCTGGTTACGTTAATTTTAGGTCCAGTGGACAAGGTTGCCACGACGTCGTACCTTGGTCGGCTGGTTACGTTATTTTTAGACCCGTGGACAACGTTGCCGCTACATCGAACATTGGTCGGCTGGTTACGTTAATGTTAGGTCCAGTGGACAAGGTTGCCGCGACGTCGTACCTTGGTCGGTTGGATCCGTTAAGTTTGGTACCTTGCGTTACGTTGCCGCTCCGTCGCTCTTTGGTCGTAGGACAATGGATCTCGAATGCATTATAAGCGGTTTATCCAGAGATAGAGAGATCACACTGAACTGCTTTTGTAATGTAGGACTAGGCTACATTAATTTCAATCACACACAATATTAAATGTTGCAGCATGTAGGCCTATGTAGCTAGACAATGCATGCTTCATGTGCAACTCACCCCCAGAATGTTTTCTCATATGCAGAAACTTAGCTTTAATAAATACAATACTGAATTTGGAATATAATTTAGTCTTTCATTCTTTACTATAAACATGTAGGCTACAGAAGCAATTAATTGGTGATGTAGCTTATCATTTTGTAATAAAAGTGTTCAATGTGATCAAAAGGAAAAGCGACTCTTATAAGAGTTTCATTTCCAAAGACATGTCATCACAGAATATTACAGTTCTTTCTTAGCAAACCTATCCCGAATTTCCCCATTTTGGGACGAATATATGGCTAGGCTATCTTGTCTTATAGGCTAATTGAGGAATACATCAGAATCTGCCTGTGAAAGCAACTACAGCAATTGCATAGTAATATATAGGCTATTGTATTTCTACACTGTAAAAAATAAGACTTGAAATTGTTCACCTTAATGTCATTTTTGAGAAGTTGAACAACATTTTTTAATTTGCCATATCAACTAGATAAAATTGGTTCTTCTAAATAGCTTTACTGATTTTTGTGTGAAAGGGTTTACTACAATGTTCAAGTTAGGAAAGCATCTATACTAGCTAAGATCTATACTTAGCTCTAATATCAGCGTACAGTAGGCTAGAGCTATCATATTGTAGCGTTACGGGGGTGGGGAGAGAGGGGCGGGTCTTCTCAGAGGGGGTTCTAAGTGCGATTCTTCTTCGCGGGAGTTCTGTTGTTGTCTTCCGGTCAAGCTGTGGCCTACATGTCCAAGTGTGGAATTCATTAAACCTGCAGTTAAGCACGACTTCATTCACTGCCTCGCCTGTGGTCATTACATTGGTGTCAGAAGTGAACAAACGACGAGAGTGAGTGAAACGTTTTTGCATCCAAGCGGAGGACTGCCGTGGAATTACGTCGCGGTCAGGCTACAGTGCTAGCTTCACTGTGTCATCAAGCTAGCGTCGGTCATGTCTTACCCAAAAGTGAAGGAGGAGAAGTTGGAGCGGGAGAGTGGTGCGTTCGGATGGACAGACGGGGCGTACGACGAGTTTCAAAGAGTTTCCCGAGAGACCAAAGATGGGTTGAGAAGAGCTGCAAGGAAGCTAGCGACCGACGCAGGGTTGTCTTCGCTTCCCGCTCGCCCGGAGCAGATTCCCGCGGCAAGGAATGTAAACAAACATGGCGGCGCCCATGTTCCAGTTGCTGCCGCAGCAGTAAAGACGCCGAAGTACTCCGGTAGGTCGGACTGGGAGGCATTTCATGCTCAATTTGAACTGTTGGCTGATGCTGGGGGATGGACAGTAGAGACTAAATCACTGCAGCTGGCTTTGTGCCTAACAGACGACGCCTTGTCGTGCCTACTGCTGCTTACCCCGGGTGAAAGACATGATTACAGTGCTTTAGTGGGGGCCCTGCAGAGGCGTTTTGGACAATGTATAAAGCCAGAGCTCCTGCGTAATGAACTCAGTAACCGCGGCAGGAAGCCGGGGGAGCCGCTGAGGGTGTTGGCTAACGACATTGAGAGCCTGACACGTAGGGCATATGCACACATGCCCCCCAGCGTACAGAGCGAGTTGGCACGGGACCAGTTCATCAGAGCTCTGCTTCCTCCGGAGCTGCGTGTCCAGGTGCAGTTACAGCATCCAAGCACTCTACAGACGGCTTTGGAGATGGCCGTGGAGAGGGAAATCGTGTGGGGCGTGGTCGCTGAGGTGGGCCAAAGAGGGAGTTATCCAGCGAGGAGAGCAGCCGTCGCAGCCCAGGGCCAAGCGGAGGAGGAAAAGCCGGCATGGGTGACAGAAATGACTGAACTAATAAGGGCCGTATCACTGCAGCCGTCACGCATACGACAGCGCCCCGACCAAAGAGTCTGTTGGGGGTGTGGCCAGCCTGGGCATTTGGTCAGAGACTGCCCAACTCCACGTGCATGTCCGGGAAACGCCACAGGGCCCGCACAGGGGGGGATGTGCGGACCTTGAACAGTGCTTCCCCCACTCCTCCCGCACCAGCGGTACCAGATACGGAGGGGCCAAGTCATCACAGCCGGGGGGGCCCGGCCCCACTCCCCCCAGAAGCAGACGACATCAAAGCTTCAAGGACGGCGGTGGTGGTGGGTCGACTCGGTGGCGGGGATTCATGCTATGTCCCCGTAGCCGTCGAGGGGGTGCCGTGTTCAGCCCTGGTGGATACAGGGTCATCAGTGACTGTGCTCAGACCAGACGTGTGCCCGGAGTGGATTCAGTTGGAGCCCACTGACGTGCAGCTGCGCACAGCCACAGGGGGACTGGCACCGATGAAAGGTAGAGGGCTGCTTACAGTGACTCTGGGGGGAAAGGACGTACGTCACCCAGTGTGGGTAGCAGCGGTGCAGGACCCATGTATTCTGGGCTTTGACTTTTTGAAGGCCACAGGCTGTCGACTCGATCTGGACGAGGGCACGGTGAGCTTCCGAGGGGGGCCTGTGATCGCTTTGGTGCCCGTTGGCTCAGGTTCAGGGCCGCCTGTGGGGCCCATCTCGCCAGTGGTGTGTGCAGTGGAGCCCGAAGTCAGTAATCCCCTGCCAGCGGCGTCCGTACTCATTCCCAGGACGTATGTGCCCCACGCAGCCCCGGCCCAGTCACTACAGCTAGAGACGGAGGGGTCACCACCGACCGTGAGAGATATATGGATAAAGAACCGGGAGGGGCTAGACGACCAGCAGCAAGAGCAGTTGTGGCAGTTGCTGCTTGAGTTCCAGGACAGTTTTGCTATGAAAGAGGATGAGGTGGGCCAGACCCACTTGGTGCAGCACGAGATCGACACCGGAGATGCCAGGCCTATCAAGTGTCGCCCGCGGCGTCTCCCTTTGGCACGTCAGGAGGCGTGTGACCAAGCGGTGGAGGGCATGCTGCAGTCAGGCGTAATTGAGCCTTGTGACAGTCCTTGGGCGTCCGCTGTCGTCATGGTCCCCAAAAAGAACGGTACCTGGCGGCTCTGTCCAGACTACAGGCCTGTGAACGGGGTGACCAGAAAAGACTCGTACCCCCTGCCGCGCATTGATGAGTCGCTGGACTTGGTCTCAGGTTCGTCCTGGTTCTCTGCCTTGGACCTCCGCAGTGGGTACTACCAGGTGCCCCTCTCCCCAGAAGCAAGACCCAAGACAGCTTTCTGCACAGGCCGGGGTTTGTGGCAGTTCAAAGTCCTTAGTTTCGGACTGTGTAACGCCCCAGCCACCTTCGCCCGGCTGATGGACAGGGTTCTGTCAGGCATCCCCCGCCAGCAGTGCCTGGTGTACCTGGACGATATCCTGGCGCACGGCAGCTCCTTTGACTCCGCCCTCGAGTCCCTGCGCCAGGTGCTGGGACGTATCCGTGCAGCAGGCCTGAAGCTACACCCAGAGAAGTGTCACTTTATGCGCAAAGAGGTACAGTTCTTGGGGCACACGGTAGGGGGGGAGGGCATCCGCACAATGGAGGCGAAAGTGCAGGCGGTGGCAGACTGGCCCACCCCTGCTAATCAGAAACAGCTAAAGAGCTTCCTGGGCCTGGCTTCCTATTACCGGAAGTTTGTACGGGTTTTTCATGCTTGGCTGCTCCTCTTTATGGGCTGCTGCAAAAGGACAGTGACTTTGTGTGGACCGAGCAGTGCCAAGGGGCGTTCAACAGCCTTCAGCGGGCCCTGAGCGAGTCCCCCGTGCTGGCCCCAGCCGACCCCTCACTGCCCTTCATGCTGGACACCGATGCCAGCGGCGTCGGGGTGGGAGGGGTGCTCTCCCAGGTGGGGCCTGATGGAGAGAGAGTGGTGGCGTACTTTAGCCGGGCCTTTAATAAGGCGGAGCGGCGCTACTGTGTTACCCGCAGAGAGCTCTTGGCCGTAGTGCTCTCCATCCGTCACTTCAAGTACTACCTCTGCGGCCTGCCTTTTACAGTGAGGACAGACCACGCAGCTCTCCAGTGGCTCATGACCTTCAAAGAGCCAGAAGGGCAGGTGGCCAGGTGGTTGGAGGAACTACAGGCCTACGTCTTCAGAGTGGAACACCGGGCTGGAGCCCGACACACCAACGCCGACGCGCTCTCTCGGCGACCCTGTGCTGCAGAGGGGTGTCGCTGCTGCGAGAGGAAGGAGGCGCGCGAGAGAGAACTGCGAGCCGAGGAGGAAGGCTGCGCCGCGGTGCAGCAGGTGGAGGTCGTCTGCCGAGAGCTGGAGACCGTAGAGGGAGGCGATTGGAGAAAGCATCAGGAACAAGATACCGACCTTCGGCCGGTATTGCAGTGGGTGGAGGCTCAGCGAAAACCACCGTGGGAAGAGGTGGCCGCCCTCTCCAGAGTTGTCAAGGGACTGTGGGCCAAGTTTGGGGTCCTGCGTCTCTGCCAGGGCGTGCTGCAGCAGGCCTGGAAGGAGCCGGCCACAGGCGAGGAGAGGTGGCAGGTGGTGGTCCCCAAAGGCCTACAGGGGGCAGTGCTCGAGGCCATGCATGGAGCCGCAGGGTCGGGGCACTTTGGGGTTGCTAAGACACTCCGTCGCCTACGCCAGGGTTTCTACTGGGGCCGGTCCCGGAGGGACGTCGAGGACTTTTGCCGGCGGTGTGACCCCTGCACCGCAAGAAAAGGTCCCACCGGGCGCTCACACGCTCCCCTTCAGCAGTTTCTGGTGGGCGCCCCTATGGAAAGGGTGGCGGTAGATGTAGTGGGGCCGCTGCCCCGCTCGGACAGAGGCAACCGCTATGTTCTCACGGCCATTGACTACTTCACCAAGTGGCCGGAAGCCTATGCCATCCCCGATCAGGAAGCGGAGACCGTGGCAGACGCCCTGTTGGAAGGCATGTTCAGCCGTTTTGGGGTGCCCGAGACTTTGCATAGTGACCAGGGGAGAAACTTTGAGTCTCGGGTGTTTGCCGCTATGTGTGAGCGCCTGGGCATTCATAAGACCCGCACCACTCCCCAGAGGCCGCAGAGTGATGGACTGGTGGAGCGATTTCACCGCACTATGGGTCAACAGTTGGCCATCCTCACCTCACAGCACCAGAGAGACTGGGATAACCACCTGCCCCTGGTTCTCATGTCTTGCCGCACCGCCGTGCAGGAGTCTACGCCGTCCCTCCTCATGCTGGGAAGGGAGCTACGTACCCCAGCAGAGCTAGCGTTTGGTTGACCACCGGATGCCCCAGACTGTTCCCCGGGCCCCGAGTATGCCAGGAGACTCCAAGATCGCCTGGAGTCGGCCCACCTATTTGCCCAGGAGCAGCAGCAGAGGGCAGGGGTGAGGCAGAAAAGGAACTATGATGTGAAAAGCAAAGGCAGGCATTTCCAGGCGGGAGAACTAGTTTGGGTGTTCAATCCCCAAAGGAAGAAGGGAAGATGCCCTAAATTGGACAGTCCTTGGGTGGGTCCCTGTCGAGTTCTGGAGAGGCTGGGGGAGGTGGTGTACCGGTTACACTTACCACCTAAAGGAAGAAGGGTGGCACTTCACAGAGACAGACTGGCTCCATACAGAGGGGGTGCTGCTCCTCTAGCCCAAGGGGGTCTAGCGTCTCCTCGCTATCGGCCTACCTCCCCACAGCCCACCCCCCCGGCCACACCGGCGGGGCCACGGACTGGCTCCCTTCCCCCAGCTACCGGGGGTTACCACCCCTCCCCTGTATCCGATACCCTTGGCCCCCAGTCCCCCCTTCCCCTCCCTGGGGCTGATAGCCCCATACCCTGTACACCGGAGTCCTGGAGCGGGGGTCCTCGACGGCCAAGGAGGCCACCAGTGCACTTAAAAGACTTTGTCTGCTATATGTAGGAAAAGAAAAGTAATGTTTTACAGTGTGGTGCCTGTTGTTATAGTGGGGGTTGAAGCTCATTAGGTTAAAGGGCAGTTATGTTATTCTGAGTGCCGCTTTTCAGTGTATTCCTCGGGGCGAGGAACTTTGTGAAGGGGGGGGTAATGTAGCGTCACGGGGGTGGGGAGAGAGGGGCGGGTCTTCTCAGAGGGGGTTCTAAGTGCGATTCTTCTTCGCGGGAGTTCTGTTGTTGTCTTCCGGTCAAGCTGTGGCATACATGTCCAAGTGTGGAATTCATTAAACCTGCAGTTAAGCACGACTTCATTCACTGCCTCGCCTGTGGTCATTACAATATTTTAGCTGCCTACATTTCAAAATTGTGTTTCATATCACACTGTTAAATGAGTAAATAGTTAGCTATCACCATAGCCTCTTTGCTTGTGGCATTACAAATCGTTGACTTGCAATGTCATGTCTAATAAATACCAAAACAAACATTTATTTCATGGTTATTTTAACAATTGAAAACAGATGTATCACAGACCGCTGTCGTATGTGTCGCATGTCGCCCCGGCACTACTGGACTACAGTTTCCGAAAATATATGTAGCCTACTTAATAATATCAGCATATATGATATTGTACATACAATGTTGTTTTGTATGACAATGTTAAATTAGTAGGCTACCGGTAAATAGTTATCACTCTGGCTTCTTTGCTTCTGGCATTTCAAGTTAGCCTAGCTAGCTATTGTTGTAGGCTAATGTTATGCAAGCCGACAGCTCCCCCTAGTGGGCTTGTGTGTGTATGGACTCGGGCAGTCAACACGTGCCAGTCTTGTTATGTGACAACGCGTTCAATACATGCTTAAGAGACTCAGCTTGACTCTGTGTATTCTTCCATGCACATACACTTGCAACATGGTGTCAGAAGTGGTTTTGGAACCCAGAGAACGTCCTAAGTTGCCTGTAAATGTTACAGAGTGCGTTTATTGGGTTTGCTAGACGTAGTTAGAAGTTTCAGTTAGCCTGTTAGCGTTAGCGCCGCGTGGGGAAGATGGCTTCAAACATTCCGCCACCGGAGCCCATGAAGATGACTGGGGATCTTCACTGCCACTGGGCTAGCTTTCGTTCAGAGTTTGAGGATTATCTGCTTGCAACCGGGATCGACAAGGCAGAGAAGCCGGTGCAGGCAGCAACGCTCAGGAGGCTGATGGGGAAGGATTGCCACCATGTTTACAAGCACAATCTGGGACTCACGGAGGAAGAGCAGAAAGACGCAGGTGCGATACTCGACAAACTGGGGCAATACTTCACACCCAGCAAAAATGTGATCTTTGAGAGGTATGTTTTTGGAAACCTTAAACAAGAGGATGGGGAGTCAGTGGATGCTTTTGTCACAAGACTGAGAGAGAAAGCTGCCACATGTGAATATGGAGCTTTAAGAGATGAGCTCATAAGGGACAGGCTTGTTCTGGGAATAACTGATGAGGGCGCCAGACGACGCATGCTAAGAGAAAAGGACCTTAAGTTGGAGGGGGCTATTGACATTGTCCGTGCAGTGGAGGTGTTGGACAATAAGTTAAAATCCATGTCACTTAGCAGCTCTGTGCCTGGGGAGAGCATCAATGTAGCATATGGACAGCGACCAGGACGGAGACCTACCGGCAGGCCATCCGAGTCCGCCAGCACATCAGCACAGCCACAGAGAGGCACAGGTGGATGCAAGTACTGTGGCACACCACACAGACGGGGGCGAGACCTGTGCCCCGCATTTGGAAAGACATGTCGCTTGTGCGGCACTGCTAATCACTTTGCCAAAGTTTGCATGAAAGGAGGCCAGCAAGCACGTCAGTTGAACGCTGTGGATGACCCGTCGCTGGGGGACCCGGAGGACTACGGCCGCGATGAGAGAGATGTGTACACGGCGGAGAGCTTGGGGGCTGTGAACACTCAGAGGAAAAAGTGGTTTGTAAACCTGCCACTCCACAGAGGGGTCCAGAGGTGCCAGCTTGACTCTGGAGCCACCTGCAACGTGATGAGCATGGAAGACAAGATGAGACTGGCACCTAAAGCTCCTCTTCAGAAAAGTCTTGCCAGACTGAGGCTTTACAACAGTGAGTGGATGAGCTCAATTGGCGTGTACAGCACACAGTGTGTCATCAGGGGCAAGACACACAGACTGGATTTTGAGGTTGTGTGTACCAGCCAGAAGCCTTTGCTTTCAGGGGAGACGTGTGAAAGACTGGGCCTGATGCGTTTCACCATTCCCGAAGAGCTGAACAAAGTGGAGCACTGCAAGGCAGGTGAGCTGACTAGAGACTGTCTTATCAACACTTACAATGACGTGTTCACCAGCCCAGTCGAGTCACTGCCGGGTGATATTCACTTTGTGTTGGACAGCACTGTTGTGCCCGTACAGTGCGCACCAAGGAATGTCCCGGTGGCCCTCAAGGCGGCTGTTAAGGCGCAGCTGGACCAGTACGAAAAGGATGGACACTTAACCACAGCCAGCAGCTCACGAAGGACGGCCACCTGAGCAGCCTGTGGACGCGGGTGCAGCTGACGGGGGCCATGCAGGCGGGGCCAATGCAGAGGAAGTCGTCAGCAGCCCTGCGACGTCTCCAAGGTTATCAGCCCTGAGGTCACCGCCATCTCCCTCACGGGCTGTGTCCACACCATGCCGTGCGTTACAGGGCCGGGCCTGCTCCCGGAGCGGGAGGCATATTAAGCCTCCGGACAGACTTGACCTTTAGGTCATACACTGAGCTGAGACTGACACACACACACATATGCGGGACAGTGGTTTATTGTTATTGTTAAAAAATTGTAAAGATGGTTACTTCGAATGTTCTTATTCGGTTGTTTTGTGCATGCTTTGATACTGCTATTTTGTGGTTATAGTTCTGCAAAGGTCCTGGTTCATATTGACTTACTGTCTCGTCTTTATACACTATTTCTATTGCACTATTTTGACATGTGGATATGAGCACTAATGTTCTAATGACTGATTCTATCCAGGTTATTGTTTTGTATTTTGTTATACTAAAGAAAGGGAGATATAGTCTCTAAGGAGAATAGTTAGCTATCACCATAGCCTCTTTGCTTGTGGCATTACAAATCGTTGACTTGCAATGTCATGTCTAATAAATACCAAAACAAACATTTATTTCATGGTTATTTTAACAATTGAAAACAGATGTATCACAGACCGCTGTCGTATGTGTCGCATGTCGCCCGGGCACTACTGGACTACAGTTTCCGAAAATATATGTAGCCTACTTAATAATATCAGCATATATGATATTGTACATACAATGTTGTTTTGTATGACAATGTTAAATTAGTAGGCTACCGGTAAATAGTTATCACTCTGGCTTCTTTGCTTCTGGCATTTCAAGTTAGCCTAGCTAGCTATTGTTGTAGGCTAATGTTATGCAAGCCGACAGCTCCCCCTAGTGGGCTTGTGTGTGTATGGACTCGGGCAGTCAACACGTGCCAGTCTTGTTATGTGACAACGCGTTCAATACATGCTTAAGACTCAGCTTGACTCTGTGTATTCTTCCATGCACATACACTTGCAACAGCTATCTCCCAGAACGCTGCTAAACGAATGTTCTTCTACAGCCTGGCAGTCACGCGTGTTTTCGGAGAGGCAGCTAAATCCCTCAGAGCGTCATGGACGTATGGACGTCCTCGCTAGGGGGAGTTTTGGCGTTGATCTTTGCATGTTCATTTGCCATATCAACTAGATAAAATTGGTTGTTCTAAATAGCTTTACTGATTTTTGTGTGAAAGGGCTTACTACAATGTTCAAGTTAGGAAAGCATTGGTTAACAGTCGGACCCAACGATGTGTGCATGTCCGACTCGCTGAAGCAGGGGTTTTCACAATTCCAAGAGACTGCGTTTCATGCGTCGGCTTTCACCCCACCGGCTAAATTCAAAGGTGAGTATTCTTTACAGAAATAGTTTTAAGTAAATGTATTTGCAGAAATCGAATGGGGCATGTTATTACTTAAAGGTTTGAAATGTAGGCTATTTAGCATTATTATTTGCTATCAGATTCACTTTGTTTGTGTTAGGATTTCGCTAGCTAGCTAACGCTACATAGCTCTAGCTCTAGGTAAAATAACAAAGTCAAAAGCCTCCAGAAAGTTATGTTGAAATGCGTATGTCAAAGTTTAGCGGCTCACAAATCACCCATAAAATTATCAGTGAACATAAACGTTCAGAACTGTTAGAAAAACTTGTTCCAAAATAGCTTAGCCCTCATTTTTCTTTGTTTGTAGCTAGCGTGGCTGATCACACGGTCGGCCACACAGTCGGTCATGGAATGCACAAGGCACATATCTCTAACCTATATAAAACGGCGTTGTCGCTCTTTAGTAAGGACTTTATCATGTTTGAGCCGTCTAATTCAAAATCACCTTAATTAATTGTGTTACAAAATGCTTCTATATTACTATTATAGTTAAAATAATTAGCATAACATTAGCGTTATATTAGCTAACACATGCCAAGTTGGACGATGCTCCTCACAATGCTAGCTCTGCTTAGCTAATTTAGCTAGTGCCATATTGTTTTAATCTAAGCTAGCTAAGATAGGTAACGCTAATGCAAAAGGCTACATAGAGGCAAGCTTAGCTCGAATTGTTCAATTAATTGGTTTGCCTCTTGCTCCTTTACAGTTTCATGCAGTGCTAATTCGTCGCATCCAGTCGAGAAGTTCTTCAAAGACACCCCGGACTGTTAGCACGTGTCCCTGGGAAATGAGGGTAATGAATGACCGTTTATAACAGTGACAATAATTGTATGAGCCATGGCAACCCTAAAGGCTATGTTTTGAAGCAAATGCATGACTTGAAACTTTTGCATCACCAGATGTAGGAGTCAACTCTGGTCTGGTGGAGGGGAACCCATGGGGGTCCAGGAAAACCAGGCTGGCAGCCAGGCAAGTGCAAATATAAGACCCTCCAAAAAATACTCAAAGCTTTTCAATAGTATTGTCAACTCATTGTAAGGCATACCTAAGTTGTTCTGATCGTGGTGGGGGGGATACATATTTGTCAAAACAACAAATGTTGTCATACTAATGCTTTGTATACAACAATTCAAGGTAAAAACAGCAATATTTACAGCAATATTACAGCTAATCTAGAAGAACCACAGTGTATGCCAATAATGCAAACTCTTGTTAACTTGTTTTACTTGTCATTAATGACAGACACATTACAGGTCATGCTCCGGAAGATGGAGGCATTGGAGGAGAACCAGCAAGAGGCTCTCCTATGCAGGCGACTACAAGGTAGACACACTGAAGAGGTGCAAGTGATGGACCTACAGGTGGCCCAAACGCAGCCCATTCAAAACAAGCCAGGTAAATGAATCATGATTGCAGCTTCCATATCCAACCTTTCACATGGTTATGTGACAAATGATGTTGATAGGTCACTAACTTATTTTGTGCTTCATTGTCAGGGACAACAGACAGGACCTGTAGCGGAGACTGGCAGAAGATTTTAATTCACTGTTTGGCACTTTGTTTGAAATAAAATGACTGAATGTTACATGGAAATGCTGCCTCGTTTATGATTAGCTTGAGTTAGGCTACACATCACACAAACATAGTCCTAAAGTTGGCTACCATGTAGGCTAGCCTATTAAATACAAGAACAAGAAGCATTTTGGGCAAATGAGGTCTGCATATGAACCGCCCCAATATAAGCAGTAGCCTAGAAATGAGAGATATAGGTTACTTAATTAACGTCGCAGTTACGGACTGGCAACGTCACAAAATTACGTTGCTAGGAGGTCGCGGTTACGGACTGGCAACGTCACAAAACAACGTTGCTAGGAGGTCGCGGTTACAGACTGGCAACGTCGGGAAATTACGTTGCTAGGAGGTCGCGGTTACAGACTGGCAACGTCGGGAAATTACGTTGCGACGACGTCGCGGTTACGGACTGGCAATGTCACAAAATGACGTTGCCGTTACCTCAGGGCGTCTTTCACTTCTCACGTTGCCGCAACGTCGGCAAAATGACGTTGCGACAACGTCGAGGTTATGGACTGGCAATGTCACCAAATGACGTTGCCGTTACCTCAGGGCGTCTTTCACTTCTCACGTTGCCGCAACGTCGGAAAAATGACGTCGCGACAACGTCGCGGTTATGGACTGGCAATGTCACCAAATGACGTTGCCGTTACCTCAGGGCGTCTTTCACTTCTCACGTTGCCGCAACGTCGGAAAAATGACGTCGCGACAACGTCGCGGTTATGGACTGGCAATGTCACCAAATGACGTTGCCGTTACCTCAGGGCGTCTTTCACTTCTCACGTTGCCGCAACTTCGCCAAAAGACGTTGCGGCGACGAAAGTTTGGTCAGCGAATGACGTTGCGGCAACGGAAGGGCAACGTAACTGTGTTAGCTGGGAATCCGTCCACAAATGTTTCATGATTTACAAATGTGTTTTGCGATCCACAAAATCAAAGTTCTTATTCGTGATTTGTAAGTTGGCTTTAACATAGCCTAGATGTGCTATGATTTGTAGGCTACACATAGGCTATATGTCCATTTGTAAATATATCGTTTGTAATTTCTTAAAATAGGCTAGCCTACTTAACATTTTGTGTGTGCATTTCTCATGGTCTGTCATTTGTAAATCTACAATTCGCGTGTGAAGTGTTGAATCTGAATGTCCTATAATGGTTCCCTAAACGTTCCCAGCACGTCCTGAAAGGCCCCGAAATAACGTCCTCCTACCTTTTAAAGAACTCCACATTGAGACCGTCTAGACGCGCGAATGATTGTTTTGATGGTTTTGAAGTCAGCTAGTTTAGAACATAAGTGAGCAAGTTACTGGGGCAAAAACATTTTTTTTAAACAATGTCAGTTGTTGCTGTGTTTGGCTGTTCGTCGACATTTACATTTACATTTATTCATTTAGCAGACGCTTTTATCCAAAGCGACTTCCAAGAGAGAGCTTTACAATAGAGCATAGGTCACTGAACGAGATATCCCCAACATTGCAAGTAGTCAAACATGGATCGTACATTGTGACAACAATAAGTGCCAAAGGGAAGAATCATAAGAGCATGGAGTTAAACAAGTTACAATTGAACAACATGAACCTTAAAAGTGCACGAGTGTACCTGTGGAAGAGCAAACAACAGTTTAATCAGTTACAGCTAACCAGCAAGAGCAGCAGGTCTCTAAGTAAGAGTCCTTCTGATCCTGGGAGAAACTAACATCATGTCCAGCAGATCTTTCCTAGGTACCATTGTATTCCCGGAACAAGTGTGTCTTGAGCCTATTCTTGAAAGTGGGGAGACAGTCAGTGTCTCTGATGGAGGTGGGGAGTTGATTCCACCACTGGGGGGCCAGACAGGGGAAGAGCTTGTGTTGGGACCGGGCGGTCTTGAGCGGTGGGACCACCAGACGGTTGTCAGAGGAGGACCGAAGGTGGCGGGAGGGGGTGTAGGGCTGGAGGAGAGACTTGATGTAGTCGGGTGCAGTCCCATTCACCGCTCGGAAGGTCAGTACCAGGGTCTTGAATCTGATACGGGCCGTGACGGGCAGCCAGTGAAGGGAGACGAGGAGCGGGGTAACATGGGAGCGTCTGGGTAGGTTGAAGACCAGACGGGCCGCTGCGTTTTGAATCCTCTGGAGAGGGCGGGTTGCGCATGCTGGGAGCCCGGCGAGCAGCGAGTTGCAGTAGTCCAACTTGGAGAGGACAAGTGCCTGGACCAGCAGCTGGGTTGAGTGCTCAGACAGGTATCTCCTGATCTTCCGGATGTTGTAGAGGGTGAATCTACACGACCGGGAGACAGCAGCGATGTGGGCTGTGAGGGAGAGCTCGTCATCCATGGTAACCCCGAGGTTCCTGGCAGAGGACGAAGGGGTCACCGTCGCCGATCCCAGGGTGATTGAGAGGTCATGGGAGATGGACGGTTTGGCCGGGATGATGAGGAGTTCGGTTTTGGCGAGGTTCAGCTGGAGGTGGTGCTTGGTCATCCAGGCAGAGATGTCTGTGAGGCAGGCCTCAATCCTGGCTGAGATCCCCGGATCGGTCGGGGGGAACGACAGGTAGAGCTGGGTGTCGTCAGCGTAGCAGTGGTAGGAGAAGCCATGGGAGGTGATGATTGGTCCAAGCGAGGTGGTGTACAGGGAGAAGAGGAGGGGTCCAAGGACGGAGCCCTGTGGGACGCCAGTGGAGAGCTGGCGGGGGTCAGACACATCGCCTCCCCAGGAGACCCGGTAGGATCTTCCCGACAGGTAGGACGAGATCCAATGAAGTGCAGTGCCAGTGATGCCCATCTCGGAGAGTCTGGCGAGCAGGATCTGATGGTTAACCGTATCAAATGCTGCAGAGAGGTCCAGCAGAATGATGACGGATGACCTCGAGGCCGCTCTGGCAGACTGGAGGGCCGTGGTGACCGACAGGAGGGCAGTTTCAGTGGAGTGGCCCGTCTTGAAGCCCGATTGGTGGGGGTCAAGCTGGTTGTTCTGAGTGAGAAAGTTTGACAGTTGGTTAGATACAGCGCGTTCAATTGTTTTAGAAAAGAAGGGTAGAAGTGATACCGGTCTGTAGTTCTGGAGGACAGCTGGGTTAAGGGAGGGTTTTTTGAGTAGGGGTCTAACTCTGGCCTGTTTGAAGGCAGAGGGGAAAGTGCCGGAAGTAATAGAAGAGTTGAGGACATGGAGAAGGAATGTTATGATGGAGGGAGAGATGGTTTGAAAGAGAGGGGAGGGGACTGGATCAAGGGGACAGGAGGTGGGGCGATGAGAGAGAATGAGGTCAGAGATCTCTGCCTCAGATAGGGCCGAGAAAGAGTTGAGACATTTAGTAGGGTCAGTCATAGAGGGTGAGTGAATAGGAAAGGTTGGTTCAGGGAACCGACTGCTAATGTCAGCAACTTTTTTCTCAAAGGAGGAGAAGTCGTCTGCTGTCAGAGTGGAGGGAGGGGGTGGGGGAGGTGGGTTAAGAAGGGTGGAGAAGGTAGAGAAAAGTTTGTGAGGGTTTGAGGCAGAGTTAATTTTGTTCAAGAAGTAGTGAGTTTTAGCATCAGTTATATGGGCAGAGAAGGATTTGAGGAGGGAGTGATACTTATCAAGGTCTAGACTGTCGTTAGACTTGCGCCATCTCCTCTCAGCCGCTCGAAGGGTGGAACGTTCTTCACGAATAACATCAGTGAGCCACGGACAGGAGGGAGAAGATTGCGCAGGCCTAGTTGACAGGGGGCAGAGGGTGTCAAGTGATTCAGTTAATGTGGATAACAGCATGTTAGTGGCAGTGTCGGTGGGGTGGGACATTAACTCGTTAATAGGAGGGAGGGAGGATGTTACAATGGAGGAGAAGTGTGAGGGGGATAGGGAGCGGAGATTGCGTCTGAAAGTTACGAGGGGAGGGGAGGTAGGAAGAGTTGGAGGGAGAGATATAGAGAATTGGATAAAGTAGTGATCAGAGATGTGTAGTGGGGTTACAGAGGTTAGGTCAGTGATACAGTTACGTGTCAGGACGAGGTCCAGCTGTTTTCCTGCCTGATGGGTTGCTGGTGTGTTGAGCAACGTCAGGTCGAAGGAGGTCAGGAGAGACTTGAAGTTAACAGCCTGCGTTCCATCGAGATGGATGTTGAAGTCCCCAAGAAGTATCAGCGGTGTTCCATCATCCGGGAGGGCGCTGAGGAGCATGTCCAGCTCCTCCACAAAGTCAGCTAGGGGCCCTGGTGGGCGATAGAGAACAATTAAAAATGCTTTGATAGGATCAGTTAGCATCACATAGTGGTGTTCAAATGATTTGGCAGTAAAAGAGAGTGGGGTGGATGTGCATTTAATATGTGGGGAAAGAAGCAGGCCCGTCCCTCCACCTCGCCCAGTTAGGCGAGGAGAGTGGGAGAACGAGTGGTTGACAGAGAGAGCAGCTGGAGTTGCAGTGTTCTCTGGTAGGATCCATGTCTCTGTTAGCGCGAGGGCATCAAGAGAAGCATGGGATGCTAACGCTGGAATGAAGTCGGCCTTTTTCACAGCAGACTGGCAGTTCCAGAGTCCTATAGAAAGAGAGAGAGCAGGTGGAGAAGATCTAGAGAGGTAGCTAAAGTTAGAAGTGGAACGTATATACTTTGTGACATATCTACGTCTACGTCTGCGGGTGTTGCAGTGAACGGGAATGCTGAAGAAGCACATGCTAGCTATAAATGTCTTCTAGGTAGAAAAGAATATGAAATAGGGTGATACTTATCAGAACAGGTGTTCCGCCTCGTCGTCCTTCCTCGGATGACTCCCGCAGGGAGACTCCCTTTGTCTTGTTGACCGAGTCTTAGTGCCCGAGGCTGCCAGGCGAGGCTGCCACAGGTGTGCAGACCAAAACAGCTCGCTGCAGACCAGTGCTTGGCCACGCCTCTGTTTCTGTATACAATGGCCCGAGTTTCGGTTCCACTCGCAAAAATAACTGGCTGTAAACCCTATCTTACAAACTTCTAGCCTGACACACTGTTAAGTATAGACACAACACAGCGAAATAAGTTTAAATAACTTACTTTGAGGAGAATCACACGAAGTACAATCGCTAGGCTATAACACTAAAACGCTCTGATCCGAATACAGAATTTCAGACAGATTTGACCAACGCTTGGCCACGCCTCTGTTTCTGTATACAATGGCCCGAGTTTCGGTTCCACTCGCAAAAATAACTGGCTGTAAACCCTATCTTACAAACTTCTAGCCTGACACACTGTTAAGTATAGACACAACACAGCGAAATAAGTTTAAATAACTTACTTTGAGGAGAATCACACGAAGTACAATCGCTAGGCTATAACACTAAAACGCCTTACGTTCGAAACTGATCTGTTATTGTTTACGTTCCAAAAAAGGTCTATAGCTGAAATTCTATTTCTTCGATTGCTTCACAACGTCCAAACTTACGCTGACATTGGGGAAGAACCAGTTGTCAAAAGTTTACATTTCCTGAAAAAACGGGACAACGAGATGACTGGGTTGCTGCTGTTTGTTGATCTTTTAACGCTGTTTCAATAGTAATATTGGTGTAAATACCGTTAGAATAGCGTTGATTTTCAATATTAAATAAGGGTGCAAAATAATGATCGGTCAACATCAGAGTCTGACGTTGGTTCAATGAAATTATGCCGACGTCTGTCTTAATATGTAGGCTACATGTTGACTCCCATAAAAAAATATTTGTAGGCATCAGACTTTTATAGGCTACAATAACCTCTGACTGTAAGCGCACTCTACCAAATATTATTATGTAGTATAGCTACTATTTGAAATAGTGGTATGACATCGGGATAGGTTAGCTCTAGCTCGCTGTACCTTAGGTATGCTATCAATTTGAGATCAGCCTAAAATAAATGATATCCCAAAATAAATAACGTTCTGATCCAGTGGGTCGGTTAGGGGACACTATTCGATGTATCGCTGCCATTCACAGCCAGTTAATTGATGGTAATATGGGCTAGACATGTTGACTCGATGGTAAGGTACCTAGCGACATATGTTGGAAACGCGCTAGCCGGATGTAGTTCAGGGCCTTACGTTCGAAACTGATGGCCGTTTCTCAATTCCAAGTACACAGAGTACGGACTTGCGGACTTGGAAGTTCGAACTTGCTAAGTCCGGACTTCTAAGTACAAACTTCCGAGAACGGGAGGACGCACCTGCAATTGGAACGGCAGCGGACTCGATTACGTCACCACCTCGGCTCGTCTGTTAACTGTGCTAGCGCCTCATGTGGGCATACAACGTTAACAATAAACACATAAAACAAAAACCCCAGCCTCTTTCATTTTGAAATATTTTATGTAATTCACGTGTATGTAGTAGTAGGCTAGGATAAGTAGTAGGCTAATAGTACGTAAATATTTTGAATTAATAGGCCTACATTTGTTATATTTTTAAAATGTTCCTTTATAGCCTATTAGTATTGCTGCGCACCTGTACCCAATATATACGAAGTATATACGAAGTATATATTGGGGACAGGTGGGAAAACGATTGAGGAGTCGAGATAAATTTATATCAGAGTAGCCTACATACGAGCGAGATTTACGGTGAATAATATAGACACACACACACGGATACATGGATCGTCGAGCCAGAATTTGTGCTGCCCTGGCGATGGGCTTTTTGTATGAGCGAGCGGAGGAGGAGGCTGCTCAATCGAGGAGGCGGATCGCCAACCGGGAAGCTGGGATGCGGCGGAGGATGCTGAGGAGACGAGCCCTCATCAGTTGTCTGTCTCACGTATGTGTCCTATTGATATGGCTTTTGTTTTAACCTTTATCGGTTCATATTGATATAGAACCTTGACTGTAATGAGTGAATTTGTCATTTTACCACAGCGTTGAAAGTTGAAAAGCTACACACACCATATAGAACAGGCTGAAACTATTAAGAAAAACCTAGGCCTGGAAAAGATTCCAGTGAATTTACCTTAACTTTTTTGCTGATCAAACAAGTAAAGTGTTAATTTTTAATTGTGCTAGACTTTAAGAATTCATGGCAGACAACATATATTAAATAGATAATTGTAATTAATTGTACATTAAAATATATGAATAAGCATATAGGCATATACCTCTATCTATCTATCTATCTATCTATCGCAATAGTAAATATACATACACACACAATAAACACAAATAATATAAATAGTAAATAACTCAAACGATGTTAAAATTATTTTTTTATTTTTTTCTAGTATCAGGACCAGAGCAGCTCACAGCTGTACGCACAGCTCAACACCACTGTGCCAATCCTGGCTGTGTTTTTTGCTGGAGGGGACCTGAAGCCAGCCTTCAGGCTCTCCAGGGAGAGCTTTGACCGGCTGCTGGTCTTGCTGCCCCGGGAGAAGGCCCATGGATGGAGCCATGAGGTGGATGTCGCGGGTATGGTGAGGACCCAAAAGCAGCACAGGCAGACAGGTCCAGTGGTGGGCTGTGTAGCCGCAGAGCCGAGCAGGTGTGTAACCAAGAGGGGATAGGCGAAACTCGTGGTCGAAGACAGAAGGCTGAGGTAATATCCAGGAGATCGGTCAGGCAGGATAGTCAGAGGCAAGCAGGGTCGGAACCGGGAGATCAGGCAGAAAATCGCTGGAGAGTCTGGTGCAAGCATCGAGAACAATCTGGCAATGAGTGAGAGTGGAGCTGGAGCTTAAATGCAGCCAGAGCAGAGAGCACAGGTGAGTGGAGTTGGCTTAATGAGAGGGGTGTGTCTGATTGGCAGATTGAAGCAGGCAGGTGCAGAGTGGTGAGGCAGAGCTGAACTGTGACAGTGGAGGTGCTGGTGGCGGTGTACTGGCTGGCCTGTGGTGCGTCCTACAGGGTGACGGCCGACGTGTTCGGCATGCCCCTGTCCACAGTCTGCAGGACGGTCCATGGCGTGGTGGAGGCGATGATGGCCATCCTCCATCGCGTCATTCATTTCCCCAAGCCGGAGGAGGTGGAGGAGGTGGGGGCAGGCTTCGCTCGCCTTGCGGGTCATGAGGCCTCACCAGAAATCTTCGTTTTTTTATGCTAAATAAAGCAGCTATTTTCTTCTTGAAACTCTTGCCTCCTGTCCCTGAGTACCACTCTGAATTTGCCACAACAGTATGCATGTGACATGTAGAATATAAAAATACACTGTTGCTATCTAAAATGACCAGATAAGGATGAATTATCATTTTAAATCATTTATTTCTACATTTTCTCAATTAATTTCTCAAACAGGGCGAGACATCGCTCCGACCTGCCAGCTGCTACCCTCTCCCTCTCTTCCTCTCTCGCCACCGCCTGCCTCTCTCTCTCCTCTTCTCTTTCTCCCTGCTCTTTTAAAATGTCCAACAGACTCTCCCTGGGCCTCTTTCTGGTGGCCTGGCTAGCCTGTCCTCCAGTGGCCTCCTCGGCAGAGGAGGTAGAAGGCGGTACGCTAACTACGCCACCGGCAGTGGCAGAAATATTTGCCGCAACAACCAGGGGCGGGCTGATGGAGTGTTGCCCCTGGAGTGCGGCATCCATTGCAGAATACCACTGCCAGGTGGCAGCAGTAGCCGTACCGGCCTCTACCCCTCTGCCCGTCGGTGGGTCCCTAAACTCCTGAAAACAGGGTATTGATTACTGCACTGTCAAACTTATTATTTTCATTTAATCACACTTTTGTACACTTACTGTATTTAAAGGGCCACTGAAATGGTATTGTGTTTAGGTTAATTTATATATGAAGGAATCCCTGGAAAGCTCTATCAGTATATAATACAAAACAGATAAAAAGGCAACTTATACTTACTTTATATTTTCCTTTCAGATTGTTCCATTTCTTACGCGCCTGTTTGACCGATATCCCTATCCCAGACGTGGAAATGAAGTCCCTGGTTAAAGCAATAGTACACAGCCAGTTTAATAACAACAAAAATATTATTCTTTATAAATGAAGACTACCGCCACCCGATTTGAACCGTCCCCAAGACATACAAGCACTTCAAATCAATCAATACTCACTCCCATCCTGTCCTGGAGGAGTTTCTGAGGTCAGTAAAAAGGGCCTCATTGGCGGCCCGCCACTCGATTAGGGCCCGCGTCTCTTCATTTGTCCCTTGATAAAATATAACGTGTTTATAGGCCTATTTTAATTGAATGCATAATAAAAGCCATCATATCAGGTTTAACAATTTAACACAATATGGATAAGACTTATAGAATACTTCCTTTTTGACTGTTTCCCCTCCCTTATCTTTATAATCAAAATTGTTAATGCATGAGATTGTATTTGACAACAATATTATCTATTAAAATAAATATCAAATAAGGGTTAATGCTCCAGATTTGACAGCGTCCCACATTAGAGCATTTGCGACAAGCTGGCTGTCCCAAACACACACACACACACACACACACACACACACACACACACACACACACACACACACACACACGCCTGAGGCTTTTTATAATAGGCAGATGACTGACTGCTGAAGCTGGTGGGACGAGCTAGATGTCCCGGGACATCTCGAGCTCGTCCCTAACTCCTACCGAGCTAGCTCCCATACACGACACACACAAGCTACCTGTCTCTATCGGAAAACGTCCGAGAAAATGTCAAGTAGGACTTGACATGTTGGAGAATTCAATGAATGCCTAATAAAAACGTTGAAACTACGGTATTCCTTAAACAAAAGTTGTATTTGGAAAATAGTAATTATGCTTACAGTTGTGGGTCTTCTCCTGCTCCGTTACACCCGCCGCTGGAGTCGCCATTGGTTTGGGGTTTTGATCCGACGCTGCGAAATGCATTCTGGGATATCTAACGGCCCCAAGTCCGCGCAAGTCACCACCGATGCATCCTCGATAGAATGGCCAGTTGAAGAACACATCAGGAACACTTCCGGGTACTTGACTTGATGCGAACTTTGAATTGGAACAGTACTTGGGCTACGGTTGATGACGTTTTACGAGAACGCAAGTACACAAGTACAGAAAAGAACGCGAATTGAGAAACGGCCTGATCTGTTATTAGGTGCGTTCGACATGGACTGCGGCTGAATGAAACGACCGGCAAGAGTAGCCGCTTGCAGTCGGGGAGGAGTTGAAAACGGCTCTGTGAAGTTGGACATTCCAGCTTCTCGTGGTTTGCTGCGTTGATGTCAGTCATGGCCGATCAAGCGCTGTTTGCTTACGTTACTTTATTTATAATTAAACTTAGTCTTTCCGTTAGTAGAAGAGGTGGCCCAAAACCCTTTTTTCAACAAATGTTTTACTCAATCAAATTGTTTGGTCCGGATTTGAGCATTGGCGAAACTAAAGGTGTCAGAATAATTACAAAACAAGCGTCAAAGTTGTCGTGTGTGAGTCTGGCCAATCATGAAATAGCGGTGTCGTCATTTGAAGCCGTGCAGTTGCTCTTGAGAAAATGCGCTCGTCTACACAGCCGGCACTTCTCGAATCGATCTCACGGTACTTTGATGGCTACGTCACAGTGACCTAGCCTCGGCGCCGTCTCAAGTCGGACAAAAAGTCTAACCACAATTCACCGTTTCAAGTCAGCCGCCTGCAGCCAGCTGCAGCGCTGCATGAAGCGAGGTCATGTCGAACGCACCTATTGTTTACGTTCCAAAAAAGGTCTATAGCTGAAATTCTATTTCTTCGATTGCTTCACAACGTCCAAACTTACGCTCCACGCTTTTTATTAACACTGGTTTGCAAGGAACGTAAATGATCTTATTGTTTTGTAACTTTCCTTCTAATGCCGACAAACAGTCTAGCTAGAGTCATTTGCTCAGTAAATAAGGTATGTTGATATGTATTTGAAACGTATTTGAGACATCCCAACCTAGAAAATCTTCCACCAGACGGATAAGACACAGTGCCTCTTTTGTGCGACTCACACATTTTTTAAATGAATTTAAGCTTGCAGGTATTTTTCTAATTTCTGTATTTTCAGCCATTTAAAAAATGTATTTCAGATTTCAGCATTCCAACGCATTTTCAGCAGGAAATGCTCTTTCTAGTTTCAAATATTATACCTTCCTATATAATTGTCTCATCAAACATCATCACACCAGAGTTTTCCTTGTTTCTTGCCTTTCTTAAACCATTCAAATATCTTGTTGCGATCTAGTGACACTGCCTTTCGTCATCCACTTCGCTAGGTGGCGATGTCAGATAAAACGAGGGTCCTAGAACTGCGGTCCTGAAACTGCGGTACTGAAACTGCAGCTCTCCGGCTCTGCAGGTACACATGCTACTCATAAATTGGGCAAGAAGAGCCATGTGAAATACTTTGAACCTACTAAACAATCTTTTGCAGACAGGGGTGCATCTGAGGGCAAAACATCGGAACAGAAACAATAGGTTCCATTCCTTTTCGGATTTTTTTTATTGATACTCCGCTGTAATAGCGTACCTCGTTTTGGTTTCCCATGGCAGATCGTTTTCGGCCGGTGAGGAGTTTAAACCTGAATACAGGGTTGGAAGTTGGAGCGTGGTGTGGTAGAATGTTTTCACGTAATGCATATAACACTTTTGATTGAGGATTGAGGCCTGCCTCACAGACATCTCCGCTTGGATGACCAAGCACCACCTCCAGCTGAACCTCGCCAAAACCGAACTTCTCATCATCCCGGCCAAACTGTCCATCTCCCATGATCTCTCAATCACCCTGGGATCTGCGACGGTGACCCCTTCATCCTTTGCCAGGAACCTCGGGGTTACCATGGATGACGAGCTCTCCCTCACAGCCCACATTGCTGCTGTCTCCCGGTCGTGTAGATTCACCCTCTACAACATCCGGAAGATCAGGAGATACCTGTCGGTGCACTCCACCCAGCTGCTGGTCCAAGCACTTGTCCTCTCCAAGTTGGACTACTTCAACTCGCTGCTCGCCGGGCTCCCAGCATGCGCAACCCGCCCTCTCCAGAGGATTCAGAACGCAGCGGCCCGCCTGGTCTTCAACCTACCTCCCATGTTACCCCGGTCCTCATCTCCCTTCACTGGCTGCCCGTCACGGCCCTTATCAGATTCAAGACCCTGGTACTGACCTTCCGAGCGGTGAATGGAACTGCACCTGACTACATCAAGTCTCTCCTCCAGCCCTACACCCCCACCCGCCACTTTCGGTCTTCCTCTAACAACCGTCTGATGGTCCCACTGCTTAAGACCGCCCGGTCCCAACACAAGCTCTTCTCCTGTCTGGCCCCTTAGTGGTGGAATCAACTCCCCACCTCCATCAGACACTGACTGTCTCCCCACCTTCAAGAAAAGGCTCAAGACACACTTGTTCCGGGAATACAACGGTACCTAGGAAAGATCTGCTGGATATGATGTTAGTTTCCTCCAGGATCACAAGGACTCTTACTTAAAGACCTGCTGCTCTTGTTGGTTAGCTGTAACTGATTTAAAATTATTGTACTCGCTGTGAGGTAGTTTACTGTTGCTTGCTCTTCCACAGGTACACTATTGCACTTTTGAGGTTCATGTTGTTTAATTGTAACTTGTTTAAACTTCATGCTCTTATGATTCTTCCATTTGGCACTTTAATTTTTTTAATTTTTCACAATGTATGCTTCATGTTTGACTACTTGCAATGTTGGGGATATCTCGTTGTGATAATAAGTGACCTATGCACTTTTGTAAAACTCTCTCTTGGAAGTCGCTTTGGATAAAAGCGTCTGCTAAATGAATACATGTAAATGTGTAATCTCTCTCCTGATGGTTCCCCTCTCTGCAGGACCCAGACGTGTGGCTCTGTACGCTCACCTGCACTACCAGACTGGGGAGCACAGGAAGGCTCAGGAGGGCTATGAGAAGACGCTGGACTTAGTGGTGGACGCCTCAGACACACATCCCATCTACCTGCACCTGGGCTCAATCTACCTGGAGGAGGCCAGGGGGAGATGGGCAGGGTCACACACACACATGAACCAGTCAGATGGTTTAGTAACTTAACTAGGAGGTAGTTCGGGGACAATCATTATTTTGATGAAACCCATCTGTTTGTATCTGTCCATTTGTAGTATGAGAAGGCTCAAAGGACATATTGACGTGCCTGCATGAGTACCTGTCTTGTCTCACCTCCCTGAGAGCCCTGCATATCCCAGACCTGCTCAACAAAGGAGGAGACCTGATGTCACGGAGTAGGTAGTATAGGAGCTTGGTGGTCAGGGACAGGTGAGGGTCAGTCCAGGTACAGCAGGTCTATAGGAGCGTGGTAGTCAGGGACAGGTGAGGGTCAGTCCAGGTAGAGCAGGTCTATAGGAGCGTGGTGGTCAGGGACAGGTGAGGGTCAGTCCAGGTACAGCAGGTCTATAGGAGCGTGGTGGTCAGGGACAAGTGAGGGTCAGTCCAGGTACAGCAGGTCTATAGGAGCGTGGTGGTCAGGGACAGGTGAGGGTCAGTCCAGGTACAGCAGGTCTATAGGAGCGTGGTGGTCAGGGACAGGTGAGGGTCAGTCCAGGTACAGCAGGTCTGTAGGGGCGTGGTGGTCAGGGACAGGTGAGGGTCAGTCCAGGTACAGCAGGTCTATAGGAGCGTGGTGGTCAGGGACAAGTGAGGGTCAGTCCAGGTACAGCAGGTCTATAGGAGCGTGGTGGTCAGGGACAGGTGAGGGTCAGTCCAGGTACAGCAGGTCTATAGGAGCGTGGTGGTCAGGGACAGGTGAGGGTCAGTCCAGGTACAGCAGGTCTATAGGAGCGTGGTGGTCAGGGACAGGTGAGGGTCAGTCCAGGTACAGCAGGTCTATAGGAGCATGGTGGTCAGGGACAGGTGAGGGTCAGTCCAGGTACAGCAGGTCTATAGGAGCGTGGTGGTCAGGGACAGGTGAGGGTCAGTCCAGGTACAGCAGGTCTATAGGGGCGTGGTGGTCAGGGACAGGTGAGGGTCAGTCCAGGTACAGCAGGTCTATAGGAGCGTGGTGGTCAGGGACAAGTGAGGGTCAGTCCAGGTACAGCAGGTCTATAGGAGCGTGGTGGTCAGGGACAGGTGAGGGTCAGTCCAGGTACAGCAGGTCTATAGGAGCGTGGTGGTCAGGGACAGGTGAGGGTCAGTCCAGGTACAGCAGGTCTACGGGAGCGTGGTGGTCAGGGACAGGTGAGGGTCAGTCCAGGTACAGCAGGTCTATAGGGGACAGGGGACATAGGGCAGGGTTTATACAGCAGAGAAGAACTTCTGATCAGAGTGTAATAATCTGCTTCATGCTGTTAATGATTCAACATTCTAGAGTGTGTTTTCACCAGGGCATTGTGAAGTCACTGTGATCTCAGGTAACAAGGGCAGTGGAGAGGTGGATTCTGGGACCTGAAGTCCTGTAGATATCCAGACTCAGCAACTCTGCATCTATAAAAAATATTGTCTCAGGGATATTGTCTTTCTTCAGGTAGTCGTAGGTCTGTAACTTCACTTGTGTCTGATGTTCTGATGTGACAGTACACCCAGGGCCCTCCTACCTGAAGGGTTAACAGCTCTCATGATTGGGTCTATATCACTGGACTCTGACCAGTTTTATTGTACTATTCAGTGTACCTGCTAATAGAATTAATGATAGCGACTATATCACCAGACTTTGACCTGTTGTATTGTCCGGAACCTGTAACTAAATGGACTGCATTTATAGAGCGGCATAAACAGATTTCTTCTCCAGCACGGAGGACAATGCCTGCTTGACTTGATGTTGTGTTTGTGAATTCAGACCAGGAGAAAGCAGAGGTAAGTCCCCCCAGGGATCATGTTCAGGTCAGGTAGGAAGTGAAGATGATTCTAGTTGAACGCTCAGACATACAATCCTCCTGAATGGAGGACCAGGGTGTGGTCAAGAGACACAACTGAACCGTTGGAACATTTGGTTGGACACTCACATGAATAACTGTATCTAGTAGAGAGTGAAGGATTTTAATGGTTTTAATGGTAATATTCGTTTGTCAGTAGTTCGTTTTTCATGGTACTGAAGGTGATTACAAATGTACAAGTGTAGGAGTACAAATGTACAGTACAGATCCTTGGTCATTCCTGTTAATCATTGTCTACAGTACAGATGTCTACTAGACAGAGAGAGCAGTTTCAGAGAAGGCAGTAAAGCTGCTTTAGATAAGATCACACTGTTCATTATGTCTCTTGAGTTAAGAAGTAAGACTTGTGTTGAAAAGGGTGCCTGCCTCTTTAAGAAGAAGGACTGCGGGAGCGTTCATCTAGTGACAGTTATTTTTACTAGAGCTCGCAATAAGCCAAAGATACAAGTTCGAGAGGATTGAAAGTTGTGAAGTTGAAGCTAGTTAAGAGAAGTAGAATTGTGTGCGTCCACCTAAATGTAAGTTGCCTTTGTGTTGTCTGTATATCAAAATGTGTTAGCCGAAGTAAAGTAAATGGCTAATGTATGGTTTACAGTTCAATGCTAGCCTGTTACTAGTAACGGAGTTTAGCACTGTTTAGTTTCGGTTTAGGAGAACGTGCATATTTTCTATTCTGCATTACTGATATATATATATATCTATGTTTGTATTTACAGAAACCACACACACATACACATATACAAACCCACATACTAAATACTCTGAGAGAAACTGCTATCCCAGCTCCAATCCTGTCAATTCATAAATAAAGAATACATTTGGATACAACCGTCTGATCACTGGAACCCTGCAGGATATCACGGAGTTCTGAGCGGTCTCCCCACAGTGTTTACTAACCGTGTAACTAACCACCAGATAGTTTTACTATTTTTCAACTTGAGTTGACTCTAGACTTAGACTTGGTGATGTTTCCCCAACACCTCTACCGCTCTGACAGTCCCTCCCTTCCTGACTTTCTGACTCTTATTTCATCTACTCATCCGTCTCAAACACACCAGCTCTCTCTGCGTAATAGACAACGCGAGGACTAAAAGAGAATGTTTCACTTTTTTTGTATTATGAAAAGTTGTCACAACATGGTCGTGGATCACAACGACCCGAATACAGTGCGAGAGTTCCTCCTAGCGGTAACTAGTGATAACCTGATATATCATACGTCCCTGAGACAGCGTGAGGGTTCCTCCTAGTGGTAACTAGTGATATAACATGATATATCACGATATACCCCCCCTTCACATTCCCTGCAGGGGGGTCACATGACCCTGAGACAGTGCAAAGGTTAAAAGAAAATGCTTCATTGTATTTACGTATTACGTAAAGTTATCCTAATACGACAGTGGGTCACAATGACCCGAAGGCAGCACAAGGGTTAAACATCAAACTGTTTGTTACTTTAAAACTAGTGTACTGGTAAAGCAATAGATCAAATAGGCCGGTAGATAGGTTTACCAAGGGATTTAATGTTCCCTTGGAAAAGTATTTTTAAAATGTAAAAATACAGTAGTTTATTTTGATACATGTTGTGGCTGCTCTATTTTGTTGTTTATTTTGATACACTTACGATTAAGGTATTTGGTATTTTATTTAAAAATCAATTTTAATGTATTTGCCCATCTCTGGACGTATTGACCATGAAAGTTTAAGAAAAAGATATTTGAGCTCTACTCTGGATGTTGTCCTCAGGAAAGATGCTGAACCTGCCTGGCTGTGTGTTCTGGAGGATTCTCCTACTGCTCCACACAGCAGACTGCGGTAAACAAATCACTGTCATGGAGATGTGTGTTTTACCATCTAGCTATCTGTAAGGTTTTGTCTCTTAGGTACACTATAATAGTCATAGTCATAGTAATAGTTAACAGTAGGACTGATAGTAACAGTTTAAAGTGATGCAGAACAACTAGATTACAGGCCTCCATCAGACCAGAGCAAGTTGAGGAGAGAGGATGTTTGTCCTCTGAGATTCACTCTTTATCTGTTCTCTTCTCTTCAGTTACTCATAAGGTCATTACTCCAGTTCAGCAAATCACTGCTGTGGCTGGTGAAAGTCTAGTTCTGCCGTGCTACATCGACCCCAGCGTCAGTGCTGAGGGCTGGACGGTGGAGTGGTTGAAACTCTCAGTAGACAGATACCAACGCAACATCCATCTTTACAAAGACGGCAGAGATGACAATGAAAATCAGAATCCCTCCTTCAAGGCAAGAACAGCTCTGTTTAAGGAGGAACTGAAGACAGGCAACACCTCCTTGAAGCTGCTCTGGGTTAGAGGCACTGATGAAGGAACTTACAAATGTTTTGTTGGGTCACCTACCTTGGAATGGTATGATGATTCCAACATTGAAGTCCATGTTAAAGGTGAATTTAGTTTTCAAGTCTATTTTTTTTTACTTGCTATTGTGCCTAAACCAAGGCCATCCTTCTAATAACATGATTGAATCTGTATCTGTGTGTTTGTAGCTGTGGGATCCAGGCCAGTGGTCTCCATTGAGGGACACAGAGAAGCAGGGATGGGTCTGCTCTGTGAGACACAAGGCTGGTACCCTGAACCAGAGATGGTGTGGCGGGACAGTGAAGGAGTCTCTCTCTCTGCTGATCCTCCAGAGACGACCACAGACTCTGAGGGACTCTACACACTCAGACTGAGGGTCACTGTTCAGAAGACACATAGAAACCTCTTTAACTGTAGAGTTAAACAAAAATACATGGAGAGAGATGAGACGGCAAGGATTCATGTTCCTGGTGAGTTATTCAGCCTCACATCTTTCTCTGAGAATCCACAAGGTTTGGGATTTTCTGGGAACGTGAGAATTTCTACTAATGAATAAGAGAGGAAGGACAACAACATCACACAACCACCACAACAAAAAGGACAATATTACACACTTCAAAACCCATATATACATAGTGATAGACAGACATGGCAGCAATAGGTATAAACAATTGTAAAATAATAGCACTGCTTTAAACATGCATGTTTCAGATGAGCTGTTCTATCAAGATCACTCATGGAAAGTGCCCTTGGCTGTGGTGTTTGCTCTGTTGTTTGGTGTCTCTGTCGTGGGATTATCTGTGGCCATCTGTGTCCTGGTGAAGAGACATAGACATAAAGGTAAATGATGGAGGAATAAAAGATTGACAGGCATGTTCCGTTCAATTATTCTTCATAGTCATGTCATTAGTCAAATCTTGCAAATCCTACGTGTACGTTATCCATGAGTCGATTCATGTTCTATATCTGATCTGACCTCTACAGAGTCATATTCTATATGCGACATCTACAGAGTCATATTCTATATCTGATCTGACCTCTACAGAGTCATGTTCTATATGTGACCTCTACAGAGTCATGTTCTATATCTGACCTCTACAGAGTCATGTTCTATATGTGACCTCTACAGAGTCATGTTCTATATCTGACCTCTACAGAGTCATGTTCTATATCTAACCTCTACAGAGTCATGTTCTATATCTGACCTCTACAGAGTCATGTTCTATATCTGACCTCTACAGAGTCATGTTCTATATCTGACCTCTACAGAGTCATGTTCTATATCTGACCTCTACAGAGTCATGTTCTATATCTGACCTCTACAGAGTCATGTTCTATATCTGACCTCTACAGAGTCATGTTCTATATCTGACCTCTACAGAGTCATGTTCTATATCTGACCTCTACAGAGTCATGTTCTATATCTGACCTCTACAGAGTCATGTTCTATATCTGACCTCTACAGAATCATGTTCTATATCTGACCTCTACAGAGTCATGTTCTATATCTGACCTCTACAGAGTCATGTTCTATATCTGACCTCTACAGAGTCATGTTCTATATGTGATCAGCTGTTGTGTTCTCACCTCTGTGTTTCCTTTGCAGTGAAGCTTATCAAGGCCCGGAAAGGTAATAACCACCTTTATTCTGCATAGGAAAGTGACTTCACTATCAGGACAGGAGCATGTATAGAAAGGTTAACATGTTCTTAAAGGGTTAATGTTTTGAGATAGTCAGTGTATGTTCTTATCAGATAATATTGTACATTTAAAACACCATCACTCTTGTAAACTCAGATTATACATGAGTTGCTACTGCAGAGTGGTCTTAAGGTAAGATGTGAAGTGGTGTTAAATTACAACTGTTAACAAAAGACTTCTGATGACACTAGAGTAGAGTAGGTAGTGGTAGTGTGCTGTTTCAGCCGGTCACTATAGATCCAAGTTCTTGTTCAGATTCTGGTGTTCATATGTCTGATTATCACTCTCTCATCTCACTTAATTTACAGGTTGGCTCATAAAGGGTAAGTAATATCCAGTTTATCAGAACTGTCATGGTAGAACAGCTGTGCAGTGTGGGAGAGAGAGAGCGAGAGCGGCTAATGTGAATGATGATGATCAGTAATATATTGTGTCTTGGTCTACCCCATCAGATGCCTGTAAGCTCACACTGGACCCAAACACAGCACACAGAGAACTCTCTCTGTCTGAGGAGGACAGAAAGGTGACAAGGAGGAGAGAGGAGCAGCAGTATCCTGATCACTCAGAGAGATTTGAGGACTGGCCACAGGTGCTGTGTAGAGAGGGTCTGTCTGGGCGCTGTTACTGGGAGGCAGAGAGGAGTGGAGGAAGGGTTCATATAGCAGTGACATATAAAGGAATCAGCAGGAGAGGAAGGGGTGATGACTGTGGGCTTGGATACAATAACAAGTCCTGGAGTCTGGAGTGTCATAATAACAGTTACTATGCCTGTCACAATAATAAGAGCACTGACATAACTGCCCCCCCCTCCAGATCCCACAGAGTAGGAGTGTATCTAGACTGGCCGGCCGGCACTCTGTCCTTCTACACAGTTTCCTCTGTCACACTGACCCACCTGCACACATTCCACAGCACATTCACTGAGCCCCTCTTTCCTGGGTTCAGAGTTTATACTGACTCCTCAGTGTCCCTGTGTCAGTTAGACACACACACTCTCACACACTGTGCTCACATAGATGTCATTTAAGATTGAACTGTATACAGTTGGAATTGATATCCCAGAGTGTTTGTAAATATTGGTGTGTGTAAAATGTTTTTTATTTTTTTATTGTTGACAAACAACAATCCTGTTTTTGATCTCAGTTCTATTGAATGTGATCAACTAAATAGTGTCTTAGTGACTAAAGAAGGAGAAATAAATATGTTTTATACAGGATGATAGAAGACATGCTGTGTGCATCACTTTTCACTACCTGCGTAGGCTCAGAAGAGGAAACAGAAAGTATTTGTTTAACTCATTCACTTTTGCGTGACTAAGTTCAGTAAGACGTGAATGATATTCGTTCACAAGTGATAATTACAGGTTTTCTTATTTTAACTTTATTTATTTTTTATCTCGACCTCGAGAAAATGAACGAATCACTCTCTGAGAGGCTACTCGTTACTCCCGAGTCATAGCTTACTAATGATTCACGAACCACACATCACTAGTGTCTTGTATTGGACAATGAAGTTCATGTTAGCTAGCTAACTTCAACCCTTCAACCAGAGTGTCTAATATAGGGAAAACTGCCACTCTCAGGAAACTTTCGGGTTCTGAACTGGTTGCAGTTCCACTCTAGTTCCATATGAGGGCGTGTAACGGGTATGTAACGAACATAGTCTTGCAAGTTCCGTCAGAGGTATCTGGCACTGTTCACTCCCACCTCGGGAGATCGCTCCCACCGGGAGTCGCACTCGCCACCTCTGGCTTCTCAAGCGCCACCACTACCAACTACGCCAAAGAAAAGCTAGCAATTCAGTGACGCGGGTGGCTCATTACATACCTGAGGAGTGAGTTTCACCGATACACATCAGCTACGTGCAGAATGAATGGAGGTCTGTACATCATGGCCTTGTTGTGTTGTGTTGTCTGTTTGTATTGTATTGTGTAACATATTGTCTGTGGTTGTTGGTATGAGAGCTGTGAGATACCTGAATTTCCCCATGGGATTAATAAAGTATCTATCTATCTATATATCTACAAAGCCTTCATCTACTCCCATTCATTTTGCACTGTTCCAGGTGTTTGTGGATCAAAAAGCTATTTGTGTGTGGATCGCAAAAGACCGAAAATAATGTCAAAAAAATACGTAATTGGAAGAGGGCGATCCACAAGATTCAACACTTCACACGCGAATTGTAGATTTACAAATGACCATGAGAAATGCACACACGAAATGTTAAGTAGGTCTGTTTTAAGAAATTACAAACTATATATTTACAAATGGACATATATGTGTATAAATCATAGCACATTTATATAAATGCCAACTTACAAATCACGAGTAGGCTAAGAACTTTGTTTTTGTGGATCGCAAAACACATTTGTAAATCATGAAACATCTGTGGACGGAATGTAACATTTTCGTAATGCAACATTATGTTAATATGACGGGTCTCCATTTAACCACATGGTAATTATGAGATAATTTCCTATTTCTTTCAATATCTCCATACTTTTATTTTACAGTTCAAGAGGCCCCGCGTTGGCAGGGCATCAAAAAATTGGTTGATACTCGTAATGTTCCTCTCCACGGAAGTCTTTAGTAAAAGGCGAAAGGCTTATTCGTACTGAAGAGAAACCAGAGTGTACTACAGTCAATCAGAAAGCCGCTAGGCCCCGATTCTCGGCCATGACAGTACAGTCAATGGTTTGATATTGTGTTTTTCAGGATTTCCACGCTAGCTTAGTAGCACTTATAAACTTTTTAAAGCGACGGACATGCAACGTATATATATGTCAGTATGTCCAGTAATAGCCTAGATGACTTCGTCTTTGGTCTGCGTACGCGCGAAAAGCATGATGGGAAGTAACAGTTACGTTGAGCAAATGTTCGCAGTGTATCATTACGTAAATAAAAACAGGCCTCTCATAGTGCAATTTTGGCAAGCCCAACTTAGGTGTCTTATATGTTAAAGCCAGCACATTAATAACACTTAAAAAATTAGTGGGTGATGGAGGTCGATATGGAGGGGTGATGGAGGTCTGGGTGGAGTGATATGAAGGGGTGTTTATTTTGAACAATTAGAAAACAATGACAATGTATATCTTGAATCTGCCCTGAGAGTCAACCTTGTGTCTTACCTCTCTAACATTTACACATTAGTGGTTGAGGTTGAGTGACTACAAAAGCTGTATCAAATAGAATAGAATATAAGTTCACTTTTCCAGAACTTTATAGTGTCAGACACATACAAAATTTAGTATGCACACAGGTATGTGCAGTATTTACAGGTATATGAAAGATGATCTGATCCACAATACGTGGTCAATGTTTTGAGTCATGCCCAATACAAAACAGTTCATCCTAGCATGCCCATCCACACCTCCGCAGCCCCATCCATCACACATCACACAAAGACAACAGGTTTTTTTTTACAGAGAAGACAGAACCCTGTGTGTGTGTGTGTCCAAGGACCAGTTGAACAGTTCACAGAAGACAGGGCCAGTTGAACACTTCACAGAACCGGTGTGAATCGGTGAAACTTACTCCTCACGGATTCAAAACGCCAACCGCATTACTGAAGAGCTAGCTTTTCTTTGGCGTAGTGGTTGCGCTTGGCAGTCCAGAGGTGGCAGGTTCGACTCCCGATGGGAGCGAACGACGGCCCTGGCAGAGCAAGACCACATCTCTTACACCCCCGTTACATATGGAATATGTAGGCTATTTGTTTCTACTTTTGTGATTTTAATTCATTTAATTATCCAATGTTTATTATTCGAACCTATTTTCAAATATTATACCTTTCTATATAATTGTCTCATCAAACATCATCACACCAGAGTTTTCCTTGTTTCTTGCCTTTCTTAAACCATTCAAATATCTTGTTGCGATCTAGTGACACTGCCTTTCGTCATCCAATTCGCTAGGTGGCGATGTCAGATAAAACGAGGGTCCTAGAACTGCGGTCCTGAAACTACGGTACTGAAACCGCAGCTCTCCGGCTCTGCAGGTACACATGCTACTCATAAATTGGGCAAGAAGAGCCATGTGAAATACTTTGAACATAATAAACAATCTTTTGCAGACAGGGGTGCATCTGAGGGCAAAACACCGGAACAGAAACAATTAAGGTTCCATTCCTTTTCGGATTGTTTTTATTGATACTCCGCTGTAACAGCGTTCCTCGTTTTGGTTTCCGTGGCAGACAGTTTTCGGCCGGTGAGGAGTTTAAACTTGAATACAGGGTTGGAAATTGGAGAGTGGTGTGGTAGAATGTTTCCACGTAATGCATATAAGATTTTTATCGTAACGTACAATACAATATAATACTTAATTTACTTTTGTTCACAAACAACCTCGGTTCACGACATACCTAGTGTAGTGTTTATGAATTAGCCGCCGGCGTCATCGAGAAGAAACGTGTTTCCAAAACGTTCAGACTTAAAATTCTACTGTAACCATTCACATTATTTCTGGCCAATTCGGCGACACAGTGCAGAAGATCAAAATGAAATTGAAAGAGCTAGAGAGTTGCCTTCAACAAGTAGACGTCTTTGAGGAACCAAAAATTCTTCTCGAACAGTATCCAACAAGCCCACATATTGCAGGTATCTTCATGCTCGTTGACTTCTCCCTCGCAAGCTAATGTGTTAGCAAACGTGTTGGGTCAAGCATTGCTTTCAGTTTTACCACTATACGCACTGTATCTAGCTACAGCTAAGTGGTGGTTTTCTCTTTCAGCATGTATGCTTTACACGATCCATAACACATATGATGACATCGAGGGCAAGTTAGTTGCAGATTTGGGATCTGGATGTGGCGTTCTCAGTATTGGGGCGGCAGTCCTCGGCGCAGGGTAAGATTTCAGACAGTTGTGTGATGGCAAAACGTGAAAACAAAGACCGATCTTTCAAAATCAAATTATAATTGGACTGCCTTTCTATTATTTACAGTCTGTGTGTGGGGTTCGACATTGATGGTGATGCACTGGAGATATTCAGAAGAAATACAGAAGAATTTGAACTCACCGACATAGATTTGATCCAGTGTGACATGTGCACGATGGCTATTGAATCTTACGCCAAAAAGTTTGACACTGTGATAATGAATCCCCCATTTGGCACAAAACACAACCAAGGTGACATAACCGTTCATGTTCAATGATGAATGAATGTCCTGCCACATGTCATTAATGTTGAATATTTACTTTTATGAAATACAGGCATGGACATGCAGTTTCTCAGGAAAGCGCTGACAATGGCAGAGACAGCGGTATACTCACTACACAAGACATCAACGCGAGAAGTATGTTCTAAATGTGAGTGTTCCAGTTGGTAATCTTCATCCCATTATATGGTCTAATTTCAACTCTTGATTACAGCACATACAGAAGAAGGCCACGGACTGGGGAGTCAAAATGGAAGTCATTGCAGGTCGGTGATTCTTTGCAAAACATGAGTTCATTGTACATGCCGTCAATCAACACGATTTAATGATTTAATCTCTATTTCAGAGCTGAGATACGACTTGCCAGCATCTTACAAGTTCCACAAAAAAAAATCGGTAGGAGGATAACGTTTATACTACCGTTTTCCAAAACACCAACCACATATCCAAAACGTTATAGACAGAGGCTACTAAAATCAAACTTTATTGGCTATATTCACAAGGGCAAACGTGAAAGGAACCATTCCTATTTTTCTACCTAACCTTTCCATGTAAAAAGAATAGAGGGAAAAGAAAATGGCACTCATTGATCTCGCATTGCCAGATGCGGTAATAACATTCCTCTCCTGCCTTGCTTTCTGAGCATCAATGAAGTGGCGAGCCATAAACAAGATACTATCATCATGCACATCTTTATATCCCAATAATGACGCACATAAGCATTGTATGCTCCTGTAAAAATTAAATGCTTTGTAGAAAATGAAACTCTAGTTAAATAATACAATTAAAGCAAGCTGGGGAAAGAGGAACACAAAATATGAGACACACAACTGACAATGGTTTTGTGAAACTGATGTCGATCTTACATTCTGGTTTTCAGGTTGACATCAGGGTGGACTTTATAAGATTCTCCACAACATGAAGCTTCCAGTGGAATGGATTTAGTTCATTTTAGGCTTTTTCAATGTTCCTTTCTATCGAGTTATTGAGTGATGTTTTTTGTATCTGCAATCTAAGATCCATTTTCAGTTTTGACCACCTTTGCAGCTGGGGTGTGGCCGTCTGCACCTTCCAGCGCTCGCTTTTTGGGGCTTGGAGCTCCTGGGAAAGACCAATCAAATGAAGTCAGATGAGACATTCTACACACACACGATGTATTGATTGACAGGCAAATACTTCAGTCCAAGGTCACTGTTCTTTACACAGATATGTAATAAACTGAAAACGTCTACTCACCATCATCATCGTTATCGCTGTCAAACATGGTCTTCTTGCCTTTGAAATTAGATTTGTGATCTCGTCCACCCCTATCCCTGTCCCTCCGGCCTCCTCCTCTTCCTCCTCCTCCTCTTCCTCCTGATCTACCTCGGCCACCTGACAAGACAGTCAAAAGAATAAACGCCAAATATCTAATCCTGCATTACACAATTCAAAAACATCGAGTGATCCAAAATGTGATAAGTCACCTAAAACGTTACGTCTATAGACACAATAGAACATCTGATACTGAAATGAGCTGCATCTCGTTAGTGTGCCGTACCTCTGCCTCTGCCTCTCTTATTGAAAGTTTCCTGCTGGTCTTGGATCATCTTCTTCAGTAGTTCTTTCTCAGCATCGCCTTCTTCCACAACTTCCCACTCCACATCCTGGTCCTTCAGCTGCAAGGCCCCTCCATTCGCCTCTGTAGCCTTAGCCAGAGCTTCTTTAGCACTTGCTCTGAAGAGGATGGTACCCTTTGGAATAAGGAAGATGTGTTCTTTTCTTTATGCAGACAAAAAGATGCTTTAGAAACAGATGGTTAGTTGAGGTATTCAATACCTCTTTAGCACCCCTGGAAAAGTCAATCCATTTGATTTGACCATGTCCTGAGAACAATTCATGAAAATCGGATCTCGACACAAACTCAAGCGCCCCAGAGAATTTCATCAAGCATCCTGTCTGCTCATCCAGAGATTTCTGCAAAACAAGAAGGTCATAAGGAAGGATGGATGAGTAACCATGTAGGTTGAGGCCCAAACCGCACCGCAGGTACAAATCTGGCCTAGACCTTTGCTGCATGTCTCATTTCACTTAAAATGGTCCAATAACGCATGAAAATTTCACAAAATATAAAAGAGTTTTGTTTTATGCATTATACTGTATGCATCTCATCTCAAAGTCAAGTAAAACTATTAAATATGTATTCAGAAGTGAAAACTCGCCAAGGAGAGGAACAGAAAAGGCAGTAGTGCAGAACAGAATAACATAATATTTCTTACCATTTCCTCTTTATCTACTTGTATTTGTTTTTCATCCTTGTCCCTATAAAACACAACAGCAAGTATTTATTCTGATCCTTGATTATTACAATGTAATAACGATTATCTGTGTGCTCAGTACTTACTGTTTAGCTTTAGCTGCCTTGTTAGATTTCCATTCAATCTTCTTCTTTGCATGGTAGTCCGGTCTGGAATGTCAAAAACAGAATCATTTAAACTTTGTGTCAGCTTTGCAAACGGTTAACACAATGCAGTAAAACATCAATTGGAATCTACTTCAACAATGTAATCTTGATTGTCGCTGTACTTTACGGCTAACCCACCTCGACATAATGAGCATTTCATTGTCATTAAAGGTTTTGATGTCTGTACGTTCAATGAACTGCTTTGCCGATTCTTCTGTGTCAAAGGTCAAGAAGACGGAGCCCTAAAATGCAATAAAAAAATATTGGTTATAAATGAGTTCCATGTAAATATTGACTTTCCTGTGATGTGCTTCCTCTCCACATTACCTTGAACTTCTTATCCAGAGTTCTCCTCATCTGGTAGTTTTCTATGTTGCCTTTTCCGTTCAGCCACACCTGAATCTCATCAAGGGTTGTGTCCAGTGGAAAACCTTTCTAGAGAATGACACACAATGATATCATGAAGAGGAATGTCTATACATTTTTGTAGATACTTTGTTCGTTCACTTTGACTAACTTACAAGGTAGACCGATCTGTGCTTCAGAGTATCTTTGTATTGATCGTTCACTTCCGGTAGAGGTTTGCTTGGGAGCCTCCTCAGTTTGGTCTTGTCCTCACTCATTTCCAAAATACCCGATTTGGACTTGCGCAAGGATTCAATGATGACATTGGTATCTGTTGTTAAACACTTTAATCTAAAAAAACAAAGAAAAAAGGAGGTAGTAAGAGATGGGATGGAGCAACAAGCTACTGAAATCTAAAGAAATTGTACCAAATAGAACTTTGTATACCTGTTAAACTTGAGCATGGTCTCGAAGGGAACCCAGCCATCATCAAGCTGCAGCTGTTCTTTCAGAAACTTATCCCGGGGAAGGTTGTGATTGCCAAAGTAGTACTGTCAAGAGAAATAAACACGTTAAATGATGCTGCATTTCATATAGTGCTTAATACAATGTAATAATTTATAGGCAGGAAATTAGTACCTCAATCTGACGAGCAACCTTAATCTCAAGGGGAGACATTTCTTGATTGTCTTCCATGACAGTTCTGTGTGGAAAACAATCAAATAAAAACTTTACTCATACAGTATTGATTTAATGACACAACTGTTAATAATAATACGTCACTTTGCAGTACTATATTTGGAAGCGAGATCGTGCAACCCCACTGAGGCCTTGGAGCTAACCCATTTCTTTCCACTCAAACCCATCTATGCCCAGTAACACATCAGAACACACCGGCTGGACGGCCAACCATACTGAAAAGAGCGTTTAAACAGTCAAGTGCGTGCCTGTAACTGGTTAAAGTTTGCACACAGCACATTTAATTACGATAGGATCTAATCAAACACCAAAGCCTATGTGCCTAGTGCTAGCTAGCTAAAGTTTCCTTCTCCCATGTCTGTTCAGTGAAATGCACCTGATATTCAAATAGTTTCAGTAACACGGGTATAGTGGTAGTCTCTAAATGTAATGTAACGTCAGCTAACTACTTCGTAAAATTGAGAAACTCAAATCAGTGAGCCTCTCACAAGTTAGGCTACAATTAGCTAGGCTAGTAGTGCCAGCAAGTCTGGCCCGTCTAATGACCGGTGCGTTTTAGAAAGCGCAACGCATCTTTTGATAAGTCATATTTTCGGAGATAAGACAACAGATACTGCTAACCATTACACATGCACTAAGACACAGTGTTAGATTTCCAACTGAAGCTGTACAGCAACGTACTATCTCTGGCTTTGATTCACACTCGTTAGCTAGGCTAGTTCGCTGCCGCTAGCCGCTGGGTAAATGGAAGGACAGCGAATCAACACATGTGGGGAAGTCGGCCGTGGATTTTTCAAAAGACAAATGTTAACGGCTCATCCATTGGGAAAGCATGTGTTTGGTTATACTTACTGTGATGCGTTGACTATTTGGATGAATTCCTTCGATAGCTGTCTACTTTAAAAGTTGGCCACAGGACTTGTGATGAATTCTCACTTCAATCGTTTTGGCTCTATCACGCTGGTAGCAGCAAGCATGCAGACGGAGCAATGCGTGTTACGGATGGCAATCAGGTCCAAATATAGTATTACATAGCGCTTCGTTATGTCTCCAAGAAATGGCACAATGTTGCTAGTTGGCTGGCACTAAGAAAATGAAACATACTTAGTAAAATCTTTATTTACAAATCTGACACTGCAATGTACGGATCTCACTCGTAATCTATTTTCCCAATGCGTAAAACGATGATGAAGGTTGTTTAGTACTGATATCCGTATAAAATGTTTCCCCGAATGGTTATTTTTTGGCAAAATAAAAAATATTAGGAAGTATGTTTAAACTTTGGAACAAACACACATATGTCTCGTCACGAGACATCGTATTCGTTTTAAAATACCTTCCAAATGGTGCTTTTGAACTATTATAACACTTCGGCTAGAAGGCATGCTAATGTTAACAAATTTGGCACAGGGAAAGGCACTTACCAATAAAACAGACGTGACACTATACACCGTAAACACAAACACAACCATGTGATCGTGCTGCACTGGGGAGGTTTCCAACAATCTCCCAGGTGTCCAGTTCAGGGTCATACTTCTCGATGCTTTGCAGATAAGTCCCCTTTGAGTAAGAATAGCCGCCTGTCACGTAGATGCATCCGTTTATTACTGCCGCCCCACACTCCATCCTCCTCTCCTTCATCACAGACATCTGCCTCCAGTCGTTACTGTCAAAGTCATAGCTGTCTGTGATGGTGGTCTGTCCGCCCACCAGGTACAGTTTGTTGTTAAGAGACACCGAGCAGAGCCCATACTCTGAGGAGGAGAGAAGAATGATTAGAATCATAGTTGTGTGTAAAGAAAATGCAACAACTACAGGTGGTATACTTGCTCCTACCTGGATGAGGACTGATGGTGAGGATGTTCCACTCATTAGTGTCCGGTCTGTAGGTCTGAATCTTCTCGTAGGTACAGCTTCCTCTGGACCCATAGTGGCCTCCAGTCACATAGATGGTGTCACTTTTCACACAAGCCGTGGCATTCCCCACACCTTAGCAGAAATATATTAATAGGTAGTATCATTCTGTGAATTATATGTACAGTATGCAGTAAGAAAACAGTAAGTATGTAGTAAGTGTTCATAATGTACCTTGGATCATGTTAGCAACAGGGAACCACTTTCTCTTCAAAGGATCATAAAACTCTGTCTCCTCTTCTGGTGCGCCCCCTCTGTACCCGCCGATGGCATAAATACAGCCATGCAAGGTGACACAGCAGTGGTAGTATCTGGCCGTGAGCATGGGGCACCCCTCTGTCCAGACGTCACCGTCACAGTCGTATATCCACACTGTGTCCAGGGCCTCGATGTTGTCCGTCCTGTAGCCTCCCGTCACGTAGATATTGGCCCCCAGCAAGGCAACGCCGTAGCTTTCTCTCGTATGGTCCGGCATGTCCTTGCCCTGCACCCATGTGTTGCTGATTGGATCCCAAATGTGGACCTCAGACAGCGGATGCCAGTAGTACCCTCCGATGACATACATGCTGGACGAGCGTTTCCTGCAGTTTGCAGAAGTCTCCTTGCAGGTGGACTTCAAGGAGTGGACAATCAGAGATCTCACTTTTCTCTCGTTCCCCAGTAAGCCTTGTCTCTGTTCGTCCAGAGCTGTGTTGAAGCACATCTCATCAAGGTTCATGTGGATACGATGGAGCAGGTCCTGCATGTGATCAACACGGGTATCCAAGTCATGTGTCACCCATTTGACCACTGCGTCCAGAAGCACGCTATCCTTCCACACGTTGAGGTTGTCAGCGGACAACAGAGATTTGAGTTTCCCACAATCCACCTCCAGAAACTCCTCCTGCTGGATGAGCTCCTCGAAGCGACTGAGCATGACCCTGCGCGCCTCGCGCTCCAGGGCGGGGCACACGTGCAGCTCAGCGAAACAGTGCATGCCCAGGCAGTTGTCCACGTCCAAGAAGCGAATGAGAAAGTCCTCACAAGCCTGTTTGACAGAGCTGAACTGCAGGAGGTCAGCTGCCTCCAGCAGACTCTGTACGTTGCTCTGGGTGATACTCACCCTCGACGTGTAGACGTAGTTCACCAAAGCCCCCAAAACATCAAAATCAATTCCAGTCAGCTTGATAAGGTTGTTTGACCTCTCCTTCATGTCAGCTGTGAACATGACTTTAAAATAGGAGCTGCAAGCTGAGAGCGCTACCTTGTGACACTTAAAGACCTGTCCTGTGGCACACTGTAGGGTGATGTCTGTGAAAAAGCCATTGGCATAGAAGTCTTTGAGAGAGTCCAATAAATACGTGGGATGGGGGATGTCACAGAAGTCATAGATGTAGTCGTCTTTTCCCTCGTCTGACATGGCGCGGTTCATGGAAATGAACAGATGGACATGAGATCGACATTTGCATCATGAATTATTAAAAAGATAAAATATAAAAACGTTAAATAGGCTATCCAATGTTTAAAGTCGCATATGCAAGGATGACAAAGAGTACAATTTTAAAGTGTCACGTTCCTTCTTCTTTTTTTTTACCAATATCAAATGGTTAATGGTTTCTTAATTCAACAGATTAACAACAAATACGCAAATGCCTTACTGGCACCTTTAGTCATGTCATCTTTCCTCTCTACTCATAGCATGTGTTACTCTAAATATGAACACTGACGAATTCAAATAATGCACTTAAACAATATTCAACAAAACCTAAAAGCAATATATCACGTTATAGTGTGCTTACCTCAATGGGACATTAACGTAGGCCGCGAGCCGTGAAAAAGGAGCTGAAGGACGCTCTTGTGTCCTGTTGTCTGAGCCGCAGTTCAGTAGCCTACACTCGTGAACCTCAAATTAGCCCTAAAGGTTTGCACCGCTGTCCTATTTTGGTATCTGTGTATAGTTGGAGAGGCGCCAGCTGTCACCCTGCCGCTCCATATCCAAGCCAGCCTAAGTGCATTATACCCGGCAAAAGAGAATGTCTTCAGCGACCAAACAATAACAATCGCCGTTATTCCGACTGCCACACATTCTCCGTGGCCACTACAATGGTCGAGAAGAGATGCGCTACAAGGACGCTGGGACAACTAAAGGGCAGGTCCACACCTACCACAGCCGACTAAATACGATTCCGTTTGAAGTAAGGTCTGGGCTTCCAGCTACACAGAAAAAAAGACACATTCACTACTCAATACTTATTCTTTCTCTTTCGTTGCCATGGCAGTTTTAGCCTAATCCGAATAAGGATTAAAACCATTGCATAATCTGCATTCTACGAGAGTTCAATGAATGAACCCATCTATTATGATTCAAACCAGTCTGTAACTCAAAATGTGGTAAATTTATTAATAGGCAAGTAAATGAAATACAGTTAGGGAGTGGGTTATAAAGGCAATATTAATGTAAGGTCATCGCAGATTAGGCACCGTGCATCTACAACCAACTACTGACTTCAATGGCCAAAAGTAGTCAACACATGGAAACTGTTTCATGTCAATTACATTTAATCTACAAATAGCCAGCACCTGAAATACAATTCAAACACTATGACAAGTATCATAGAATGAAACAAATTGTAACAAAAAAACATAGGTCTCTCTACATGAAACGTGTTATTATTATTGTAAGTAGCCCATCAACAAGCTAAACCGTAAACCTCTTGAATAATGCTAACAGTCTTGAGTGGTTAGATTAAGACATTGGAATGTTACACTTGTAGAAATGTCAGTAGAAAGGTCCTGCATGGTTTACAGAGAGAGCTGGGCAGTTTCTTTCACCAGAGGGTTCAGGGCACCCAGTTCCCCCAACAGAGAGGATAACCCCACACAGAACCACTGCTCCCCGCCGCTGGCTGCTGGCCCGCTGAACGCCTGCATCTCCACCCCCGCCGTGGCCAGCACACCTGCAGGGACACAGACACACACGCGCGCTAAAGAAGAGGTGACAGGCATAGGACATAAGATAGTGTCTGGCAGTGTGTTTGAGACAGCTTCTCAGCTAGGTGCAGGGAGGCAGCCAGGGGGCGCTGTTACCTGTGACGGCAGGCAGCAGTTGAGGGCCTCCGGCAGCCTTGAAGAAGAGCAGGTTTCCAGTGAGAGGGACAGGCTGGCGGAACGTGCTGCTGTCAAGCCCCAACAGCACGGGCACACCTCCTTGTACGGATCCAGAAGCCTGGAACCTGGAGCCCTTGATGGAGAGCTCCACCTCACACAGGTTCCCCTCACCTGCCTGGAGGTGGCTTTTGTTTACCTGAAGAGAAAAGGACAAAGCCGACATGCACTCACTACAGTATTCTACAGTCACTGATGATCGATCTTATCAGAATGTCGTCTTTGCATGCTGTATCTTTGTATATTTACCGTTATCCCAGACTCCTTGGCCAGGGTCAGGACATTGACCAAATTGGGGCAGCCCTTGGACCCGTCAGTCAGGAGTCCAACCATCACGGCAGAAGTCATGTAGCCTGTGGAGCTTTTCAGGGACTCACCTGGTTCACATCAAATAATGCTACATGTTAATGAATGACAGGTGATTTGGACTGTAATAACTGATGGTAACCACCAGAGGGCAGCAAACTGCAGATCATTAATTTAAATTCCCCTTATGAATGGCATCGACAGTATCTCAAGTCCTTAACCGACAATGTGGGACTACAGGAGTATGCATGCGTTTAAAATACTACCCCTCAGCCAATCAGGGTATAGCAGTAAGCAAAAGTTAACTTTATAGGATGATATACCAATTATATTCATCTGGGCAGCGTCAGAGAAAAGGCAAGTATTGAGCTTCTACCTTGAGTGGTGATTTGGACAGCACTGAGGGGTGTCTTGGAGGTGGTGCATGACTGTAGCACGGCACCCAGGGCCTCTCCAAGCTTGATCCACAGGTGAGACTCAGGGGAGAATGTGCTGGCTAAGACCTGCGCATTCACCTGTATTCAAAACACAACATTATATATATATGTGAACATAAATTATTTTTTTGGGGGGGGGATAACTGTTAGAGCAGAGATGTGTCTGCTTAAACAGTGTTTGTAGTCATTTAGGAGTTCAATAAGATGTGTTGTAAAAATGGTTTGTGAAAAATAACCAACCTATAATTTGTTGTTTTAATGCCTACTACATGTCCTAACATGTCCTAAGAATTTCACTTCCCAGAAAGACCTGTGTTATAATGCGCATATGACAAATACATCTATTGTTTTTTCTTTGTAAAGGCAACTGTTTATCTACTAATTCCAGATAGTCACCAACTTCTACGACTTCTACTAAGTCACCAACCTTGAATGTTCAGTTTTGTGTAACACAATGCCTCTTGGCTAACAAGGCACATTCTGAGAATGTTCAAGGCCTGAAAACTTTCCTCAGCAGCGACACTCCCATACCGGTCGAAGCAACAGCCAATCACAATCTAGGATTACAAGGCATCCTCTTTAGATCGGGGGTAGGAGAACTCACAGCTCCAACCAGGCCTTTGCCCTTCACCATGTCCACGATCTGCAGGGCGATGTCCTGCCCACAGCGAGCCTGCGCCTCCTTGGTGCTGGCCCCCAGGTGAGGACAGCTGATCACGTTGGGATGGTTCACCAGCGAGCGATCCTTCGGCGGCTCCTGTCACGACACAGAGCAGCACGCGGGCGACGGTTGATACGAAAGAAACGTGAGTTCATATAAAAATATATCAAAATAAAAGCAACTAATGGGATTAGAAGGTGTTCTTGCCTCAACAAAGACGTCCAGGCCAGCTCCTCCACACTGACCCGACTCCAGAGCTCTCAGGAGAGACTCCTCGTCGATGATGCCTCCCCGTGCACAGTTCACTACCTTAACGCCTTTCTTACACTTGGCAAACGAGGCATCGTTCAGCAAACCTGTAGTAGGTGACAGTTCACGAGGAATTCGGTCAAAAAGAGCCTGGTTTGTAGGGTCTTAAAAACATTCCACACTCCAGGGATACGACTCATGACTGGCCCCGTTCTGGAGACGCCCCTCATCCTCACCAGTGGTGGCAGGCATCAGAGGGGTGTGGACAGTGATGTAGTCACACTGAGGCCATAGCTGTTCCAGGGACATCTGCTCCACCCCCCAGGTGGCAGTCACCTCAGGTGGGGTGATAGGGTCGTACCCGATGGTCTGGTGACAAACAAAGAACTTCGTCAAATCTGAAGGTTATGGGAGAATTACAACTTTTTTGACACAAACTTGAGACGTACGGAATAAAAGATCCTCTACTGACCTTCATACCAAAGGACTGCATTCTGGTGGCGACCTCCTTTCCGATTCTTCCAAGTCCAACTATTCCAAGGGTTTTACCGTACAGCTCGGCACCCATGAACTGCAGAGTAATAAAACTAAACCTTGAGCCTGCTCCCCCACAGACTTCAAGAACGTGTGAACTGAAGCATCAACTGATTAGTAATGACTGGATGAACAATGCCCCATTACGGCTTAGAGTCTAAATAAACCCCTAAATATAACAGTACTATTAGTATTACAGATAGAAATGTAAAACTGTTTACCTTTTTACGATCCCAGTTCCCTGCTTTCATGGACATGGCTGCTTGTGGAACATGTCTACAATGATACAGGGGTTTCTTTTACTTTGGAAGAAAGCACGACAAATACAAAATGTTCTCTAGATAGATAAAGTTAGGCTGTGTAAAGTCTTTCCAATACCTGGGTAATACCTTACCTTGACAGACTCATTATCAGGGTACATGTCTGGGTAATACCTTACCATGACAGACTCATTATCAGGGTACATGTCTGGGTAATACCTTACCATGACAGACTCATTATCAGGGTACATGTCTGGGTAATACCTTACCTTGACAGACTCATTATCAGGGTACATGTCTGGGTAATACCTTACCTTGACAGACTCATTATCAGGGTACATGTCAGCTCCGCAGCACTGATGGTGTTGCCACTCGGTGTGCTGAAATGACAGAATTAAACTATGAAACTGAGGAGAGATCAACAGTGACAAGTACTGAGGATTCAATTAAAAACTTTATTCACACTCACAATAAAGGGTTGTACAAAGAATATCCCCCCCAACATCCTGAACTACTGTGTGCATGTTTTATCCTCTCATCTTTGCTAACGTACTTCATAACTATGATGCCCTTCTTGGTGGCAGCTTGCACATCCACATTGTCGACACCAGTTCCAGCTCTGCCAATGATCTGGAGGTTATCAGCAGCACTGATGATATCAGCTGTAACCTTTGTTGCAGATCGCACCACCAGTCCATCATAGTCCTAGAGGAAAATGTGTCATTATGAGACATTTTGCAATTCGTTGTGTGCATTAAAACTGTACTGCAGAATCATATATTGATTAGTTATGAACCATACTGGTTTAGATATGTAAAACATCATGGCCAAAAAATATAATTAAATAAGTCAAACTTCAACATCAAACTTCCTCTCAAAATGTGGCCTCTCCATAATAATGATCATGGTGTGACCATGCATAGTTGTTGCAGCTCAGTGAGATGGAAGGGAATTCTGTACCCACAAAGGGCTGGAATCTCAGCACATCTCGGATGCAGTTGCATCAGATTAGAGGGCGGTGCTAGCATGCGTGTAATCAGGGAAGGTAAAACTTGTGAATGTATTTGCTGCTAATGCTAAAACTGTCAAAAGCCATGCGGTGTGTATCAGAAACCCTACGATGACGCAGCGCATTATATAGTTACAGCACATTGTAGAATCAAGTTGCACCTATATAGACTATTCCGCTGTAAAACACACCTTTCTGTCTCCAAAATATAAACTGCAATACGATGAGAAAGTGATCAAAAACCACTTTAAAGCGGTTAGTTTTTTTTATGAGAAAAACTCGTGCAAGCCAAGTTCATGCACGCACTCGATTAAAAGAACCTACCTTGATCTCTGCAATCAACTCATCCTTACTCATATTTTGCTTCTCCGTCACTTGGATTCCATTCTCTTGAAGAAGCTTCTTGCAACAAGGATCAACACTTTCACTGATTAAAATTCGCTTGATGGATATCGGGGCCATTTTGCTGTTTTCAACAGTTCGGGGTGCTCTTTTTCAGATGAATGGGCAATTCTTACGTAAACTGATGGATGGCAGGACTACTGAAAGTTTCTGGACCGAGAAGCTTTAGAAAATCAGTGTTTAGGACTGCCCCTTCTCCATACAACCCCGCCCCTTCTCCTCTCCTGACGGTTAAAGACTATGGGATAGGCTATTTACCAGACCCAATGACTGACAGTGTGAAACACATTTCAGAGAAGGCAAGGCAGTAAGAATATTAAATAATACAAGTGAAAGTAAGTTTACCAAAAGCATTTAAGAGAATTCTGGAAAAATAGCCTCGCCCTCGTGTATTTGATTCAACATACACAGCCAATCACCTGACTCAATTAAGCTACCACATGACAGGCCTTTTTCTTCTCATTAAGATGTCTGAGTCGTGGCTTTGACCTCGAATTTGTGAGAAGCATCACGTCAGTTGACTAAAAGTAGACTAAACTTGAAAAAGAGTATCTGTTGCACATTTAATTGAACACATTTAAACATGTATGGTTATGGATAAATCAATGTCAAGCTTTTACGTTTTATAACTTATAACTTGTTTCGAATCAAATGTGGCGCCACCTGTTGGAATGGTCAGTTTAAAATAGTTCCGCTAGTTAAGTGTTGCTAGGATACATTATAACAAATGTGACCCTCGTATTTGTCCAGTACCTAGTCTCCTACAGAAGTAAGAAATATACTCGACCATCCTCGTAAATACCAGAGCCTTGTAACTTTCATTGATATGGAGTAATTGTATGTCCATAACTAAAACCGAAATATTGTGCTCAAATGGCAACAGCCTCGGCAGTGCAATATGGTCGACGACGGGGATCCAGTAAAAAAAGTAAGTGTCATTCTTGGGCGTTTAATGAAAAGCTAGACTAGTGGTGATTTAATCATTTCTTACTCGAATGCCAATTATTTTTTGCCTTGACCTCTGCTGTTTCTTCCGTGCATACAGGGGTGGAAGTCAGTGAAACATTGAAACCTCTAGATCTCCGTCAGGTCACTGTCTTGCCCAAAGCTGAATGGCTTCGAATTCAAGGTAGTCTAAACCGGGTGAACACACAGAATGAAAGCCTCAAGGAAGCATCCAGGCAAAGAGAGGAAATGCACCTGCGTTCCAAGGAGGTGGTGACATTCTGGTCCAACACGATTGCTGTAAGTAGCCTAGAGCTGTCTTAGTGGTTTTTTTTAAACCTATTTTTATATGTTCATATATTTTTTGTATGTATTTAAGTAATTGTTTAATGTATTTTTGTGCCACTTACTTTTATAGGGGCAAAGACAAAAGAAACTAGAGGCTAAGAAAATTCGTGATGAGATTGAGGAAGAGGAGAAAAAAAAGGTTGACATCGAGGAGGCCAAATATCAGGAGGAAAAAAGGAAAGAGGCGATTGTGAAGGCCAAATCCCAGCAGTACTACCAAACTGATCGAGTCAAAGGATTTCATGTTTGTATTTATTGAGTCATCTACTGCACAGTAGTCTTCCGTTCCCAGACTCTTCATCCGTATTCATGAACAGTTCATGATGTGGTTATTTGAGTACCGAGTATTGTATGATATAATCCCTTCACCTGTTATCTCTTCAGAGTGCCCTCATGCTGACAGAAGTCTTGAAGGAGAGAGAGGCTCAGCTTGAACTGAAGCAAAGAAAGCTGGAGCAGTCCAAAGATGTGGACAGGGAAACCGTTGTTATAAACAAACATAAAGACAAGGAAGCCTCGAAACAAGAAACGGAGAAAGCCGTTCGGAGGAAGCTTGAAAGCCAGGCTATAGCAGAAGCCCTGAAACAGCAGTAAGTAGCCTCAATCCCACGCAGAGCCCCATGACACATGCAGTCATGCTGCTAGGGCTCCGACACATGAACGTACCCCTAATGACTGTGGTTACAACCCTGTTACTGGAGATACCCCTGGAGATCTCCTCTGTCAACCAGGAAATATAAAAACACACATCCTTCTGAAGACCGAACAGTTGGCCGTCACTACTATGAAGTTCACCTTGAGCGTTCTCCATGGACGTAAATGTTATGTCTAAAGTTTTAGAGATGAACATACTGATCTCCTTGACGTTATTAGGGCAAAGGAGCATGAGATGGCCAGAGAGAGAGAGAGGCTGGAGGAGCAGTGGGAGGCAGAGGAGATTCAGCGTCTGAAGAACCTCTTTCTGTTGGACGAAAGCATGAAGAAACAAAAGAACCTGGAGGAGAAGAAGCACATCATGAGAGATCACATGGTATTAGCACCTTAGCTGGTGGATGTCATCACTCACTGTTCACATTTCTCTTTAGCTGGACTGTTGATCCATAGCCACTTGTTGCCAACGCGTGTGTATTAATGATTCCAGCACATTTGCAGGATCACTTGTCAAACAGAGATATCATCAGAGCGATAGAGGCCCAACAGCAGGAGGTGGAGGACAAGCGGAGGAAGATGTTTGCTGCTGCTAAAGAGAAAATGATGAAGCTGAGAAAAGAGAAGGAGGCTGAGATGTTACGGTAGGTATCTCCCCTACTGAGCACATAACATATTATTTAACTAATGCACCCACTGGCCCAAATCCCTGAGTCATTGTCACTCATGCAGGACCATGATTGAGTGTTTTTGCTGTTTCTCTCGTCTGCTCCTCAGAGTGGTCCAGATCCACAAGGACATGATCACGGAGGACCTCGCCACGCAGTACAAGGAGCAGGAAGCGAATGAGGAAGAGCTCATAGCTAAGGCTGTGGCAGAGCAGGAAGGCAAACTGGAGACGCAGCAGAAGGAGAAGGCCGAGAGGAAGGCCCTCGTGGTCGACTCCATCGCTTCACACAGAGAAGCCATGGTACAGAGCGGCAGCTGACGCACAGTTCGCTATGTTGTCATGTGCGGATTCATACAGGTCGCGGCGAGAAGGGTACTTGAGCCAAGGTTAATCGACGGCTCAATTACATGGTTATACTGACATTGTGTTTGTCATTTCAGAGAAAGGACCAGGAGTTGAGGGCGAGAGAATGCCACCAGGAGGATCTGGACATGCTGTACGCCAAAAGAGAAGCGGATAGGATATTCCTTGAAAAACAGCATCTAAAAGCTCAAAAGGCCAAGGAGGACGGGAGAGTTTTGCAAAGCCACCACATCCATCAGATGGTAAACGTCCGTGTGAACGGGGTCATCGTCATGTCGTGTCCTGTGGTTCTGTAAACAGGCGGGGAACACGACATCACCATGCAACACAGAGCTGATCATGTTAAGTCTAAGATCCTGGTTGGCAAGCAACACTAGAGTGCAGAAAGTACTTACCAGCTAATGAACAGGGGCTGAGTGGTCAGCGTAAACGCACCCCCTGCTTCTGTGTGGTGTGAACACGTGTGGTTGGTGTGCCGTGGTCGGCACACAAGCCCACCTGGCTGGCTGGGAGCTGAGGAGAGCCTGTTTACATTTCCAGCCTGAACCAACCTTCCTGCATGATTAGTAATGTGATGTATGTCATGTCTGCCTGAGCTGGAACAAGCCCACAGCAGCATTGTAATAACTCAGGCCCTTTGTGTTTAGGCAGAGAAGCTTTCTAAAACACAACTGGTGAGAAAAGAGCTGGAGGACCTGGAGAACATGAACGCCCGGCTGGTGGCTGAGGAGGAGAAGCAGTTCCAGCAGTATGCCCAGCAGGTGATGGAGGCTGCAGCGCAGGCTCAGAGGAACGTCCTCCCCCTCCGCAAGGCAGCCAGGGAGGGTCTTGGGGGCGGGCAGGGCCCCGTGGTCAGAGGAGTCAGACCCAGTTACCTGGTCCAAGACGACTCCGGGGTCCAGATGCCCACCTACGTGTCTGAAAGCACCATGGACATGAAGGAGCTGAACGAGACCACTGACATTCAGAAGTCCAAGAAGAGACTTGGATTCACCTTTTAGATGTCTTGTTACCAGAGGGTTCCAGTAGACACAGTAGTCTTAGCTCTAATAAACACATGCTCAGTAAGCATGTTTATGCAATCATTTCTTTATAGTATATCTAATTTTATTACAAGTTGAAAGTAGTACTAGTAGTTGGTGTGATTTTATTAGGTGTATTAAGGAATAAATCAATACAAATAGTGATCAGTATCACACGTGTATGCCACAAGTGTTTGCTTTTAGGCTTGGGAGATGTATAAATCTGTTGAAAATAAAAGGTTGCTATGGAGTCATTGCTGCTGTGCTCATACATGTTCAACGCAAAATAACAATAGTTGACAGGATGAAAACCATTTGACTTTATTCAAAAGACATGTCAGAAGATATTTATTCATTTCTTAGATCTAGATAAAGGAAAAGTCATGCCCAGGATGTAATAACATGATAAACATTTTCAACCACGTATTTTACAGTTCAATTAAAGAAAAAAAAAGGTTTAATGGATACGATCAATGTACAAAAATGTAAGGATTCACATCAATTTGGTTACAGAAATCTGGTTCCAGCCACAACTCATATCTGAAACATCACCTCCTTCAATTAAATGAAGACAAAATAAACTATTTAATTACAAACCAATTTGAAATGTTCCATTTCAATGCTGACCGTTTAAAAAAGGAAAAACATAAGTATGTTAAAAACAATCCTTCAGCTGTGTGGTAATGTGTGTGTGTGTAATCTCACCGTTATATTATGGGATGCTGAAACAAAAACGAGGATGTGGACTTCAAATTGTTACACTAAAATGCACGTCCTTTCCCTTTGAGCTGTCAAAATGGAGCCAAACCGAGCTTACTGTGAGACGTCCCCAAACCAAGCCGGTGTGTGTTTACTGTGAGACGTCCCCACATCACCCTGCTGAGACACCTCAGATCCTCCTCACTGACCACACTGGGAACATTCGTCAAAAGAAACCATTAACAAGTTCAGAAAATAAAACGAGGGACACCACCAAAACATGTCTGTCACATCCTCTGCAAAACACTAAACACCTCAGAAATAGCAGTCGTTGAAAAGCCAACAAATATACCAGGACATTTCTCTACAGGTTAGGGCAACAGGATGAGCATGTTTGTATGTTTTAGGACTGTTAAGTGAACCTTTCTACCTAGTCACTGTCATCAGAACTGGAGCTGGAGCTGTACTTCTTGCCGTGGTCTCTATCCTTGCTTTTCCCCGTCTCTTTCTGCGGACTGTCCCCCCTCCTCCTGGAGGCGGGGCTCCTCCTGGAGGCGGGGCTTCTCCTGGAGGCGGGGCTCCTCCTGGAGGCGGGGCTCCTCCTGCCCCTCTTCTTCTCCGCGTCGCTGTCGGAGCTGTGTCCGTGTCGGCTCCGAGACGTCCGCCTGGCGCGCCCGTCCTCGCCGTCCCTGGTCCTCCTGTGAGCTGAGCGGTCTCTGCTCCGCCCGCCGTGTCCGCTCCTGCTCCGAGAGCGCCTGCCTCTGTGAGAGGTTCTGCCCTGTTCCTGTCTGCGCTGCGGCTGCGCTCCCTGCCCTGTTCCTGTCTGCGCTCCTGCTGCGCTCCCTGCCCCTCCCCCTGCCTTGGTCCTTGTCTCGCGAAGCGGCCCGCCTCCCCCTATCCCTGCTCCTGCTGTTGGATCGGCGTCTGTCCTTGGCAGAGTTCCTCTCCTTGCTTGGCGACTTGGCCTTGATCCCCTCTCCGTTCTTCCCCTTGCTGTCGTCTTTCTGCTTGTCAGGTTCGGCCTGCTTTGAGCTCTCTTTACTTCCCTCTTCGCTTCTATCTTTGCTCTTATCCGCTTCCTGAGGCCCTGACTCGGTCACCTTCTCGTCGTCTTTCCCAGAGCGGTCCTTGCTCCTTGAGCGGCTGCTCCTCTCTTCTCCTTTGCTCTGTTTAGGACCCCCCTCTTTGCTCCTGGACCTGGCGCTCGTCTCCTTGCTCTTGCTGCGGCTCCTGGACTTGGACTTTCTCTTCTCCTTGGGCTTGTCCTGCTTCTCCTCGTCTCGGCTCCTGGACCTGTGGGCCTTCTCGTCCTTGTCTCTGCTCCTGGACCTGTGGGCCTTCTCGTCCTTGTCTCTGCTGTTGGACCTGTGGGCCTTCTCCTCCTTGTCTCGGCTCCTGGACCTGTGGGCCTTCTCCTCCTTGTCTCTGCTCCTGGACCTGTGAGCCTTCTCCTCCTTGTCTCTGCTGCTGGACCTGTGGGCCTTCTCCTCCTTGTCTCTGCTCCTGGACCTGTGAGCCTTCTCCTCCTTGTCTCTGCTGCTGGACCTGTGGGCCTTCTCCTCCTTGTCTCTGCTCCTGGACCTGTGGGCCTTCTCATCCTTGTCTCTGCTCCTGTGGGCCTTCTCCTCCTTGTCTCTGCTCCTGGACCTGTGGGAGCGAGCTTTCTTGTCTCTCTCTCTGCCTTTGTTGGGGCCTTCAGAGGGATTGTCAGAAGGCCTCCTCTCTCCTCCTCTGGCAGCTTTAGCAGTTTCACCCCTGCCCTCGTTCATGTCACCCCTGCCCTCGTTCATGTCACCCCTGGAACAAACGCAGGAAACAGTCTCACCACCAAACAGCCACATTTGGATATCTTTGGACAGATAATGATCACTGAGCAACATTCTGGCAACGAGGAGACTGGCCTAACAGCCAAGACGTCATCGCCGGTGCTTAAGGACGCGTCTTACTTGTCCCCCTTGATCCAGCGCTCCCCGCTTGACGCTCGCACCCTCTGCCGCTGCATCTCCTGGCGCCAGTGTGGGGGGGGTCTCGCTCCGACGGAAACGATCCCTGGAGCGGGATCTGGACGGGGTGCGATACCGCTGTGGGGGGGGGAGGAGGAAACCCAGACATGAATGCTAATCCTGAGAGCCTCGAGGACAGCCGTCATCAGACCAGAAAAGATGTACTCACTCTTGGGCCTCTGCCTTTAATCTTCCTGCCCGATCTGGTCGTCACAAGCCTCCGGTTGTATGTTGATTGAGAATTCATCATGCTGCAAGCAAAACAAGACAATTAAATTGAATGATAATCATTTTGAACATGTGTGTTTATATATACACTCCCCCTACAGTACACACAGACAGATATATAAACGGATAGAGATGGAGGCAGATAGAGATGTATATAGATATATATCCATATCAGTGTTGATCTCACCTGTCTCTGGGCCTGTCCTCCTTCCTCCTCCTGTCCCTCCCTGCCTCCTCCTGCTGCTGTGGGCTCCTCCTCATGAGGAAGCGGTTCTCAGGGATGGGCGGGATCTCGTCGGGCCGCACCGTGGACGTCACCTGCTCCTCGTCGTTCTCCTCAGCGCTGCCCGCCTCCGACCTTTTGACACATTGCAGATTACAGTTGAAAGCAACTGGCACGAACTGGCAGGATGTGAATAGACGGTTTGAAAAAAAAACGTTGGGACTCGTTTCGTCACCGACCCTTTCTTCTCCTTCTTCTTCTTCTGTTTCTTCTCCTTCTTCTTGGACTCCTTCTTCAGCTTCTTCTTGCGTTTCTTGGACTCTTTTTCGGAGTCGGAGGAGTCCGAGGAGGAGTCTGAGGAGCTGTCGGAGTCGGAGTCTGAGTCGCTGTCACTAGACGCAGCCTTCTGGCGTCTCTTCTCCTCTCTCTTAGCTGGAAACAGAGGAGCAGTTCAGTGGCAGATGATGCATATTTGCATCCACAATCCTGCTGGTGATGTTGTGCTCGTACTGTGCTGTCGTCTTGAGCTAAAGCAACACTGGCAGTGCCTACCTCGAGATTTAGGAATGAGCTCTCCGCAGTTTAGAACTTTGACTTCAGAATACGGTTTGCTGCCTGGATCGGCTTTCTGACTCTCCATAGTCTTCACGACTTCTTGACCGGAGATCACTTGGCCAAAGACCACATGGACACTAGAACGAAAACATCAAAGTTCACTTACTCCACTGGGGTTAGGGATACATGAACCGTGAGGAAATGGCATTAGCATCTTATGTGTTCACGGTTAAGAGTATGAGTGAAGCGTGTTGTTTGATTCACTTACCCATCGAGATGAGGCGTGGGCTTCGTGGTTCTAGAAACAAGCAGAACATTCGGTTTGAGCGGGAGGAAGTCATGTGTTATTCTCACGGTCATTTGCTTGATCTGTTCCGTCAAACTTACATGAAAAACTGGGACCCGTTGGTGTCCTTCCCTCTGTTTGCCATCGACAGGAGATAATCCTTGTTGTGTTTGATGGAGAAGCTTTCATCTGCGAGAGGAATGAGGACAGAGCATCGTTACAGCTGAAACACCCGTCACAGCTGAAACACCCGTCAACGAAGAGAAGACCTCGTCTATCAAGTCAAACATGTTCTTACCTTCGAAGAATCCTCCATAGATGGATTCACCCCCTTTTCCATTGCCTAATATGCCGAAACCACAAGTCAGACAAAAACCAAACTCAACCCTCAAGTGATTTCAGAAACACTAGCATACACAACACAGTATTTACCTTCGCTAAAGTCTCCTCCTTGAATCATAAAGTCCTTTACAATTCGGTGGAATAGGCATCCTTTGTAATGCAGTGGTTTCTGAGTACCTTTCCCAATCCCCTTCTCCCCTGGGAAAAAATATACAAATATGATGATCTTCGTATGTTCATATGCTTTAGAGAGATCGTGAATTTGACAACGAATTTAGACTATTCAAACTGCAGAGCGTATTTGAATGATTGTAATGTTGAGTGTAAGTGTGCTCTTACCTGTGCAGAGGCATCGGAAGTTCTCACATGTTTTGGGACAGACGTCAGAAAATAATTCCACCACAACTCTTCCAACTGCAATCATAAGACATACAGAGAGATTATATAACGTTAGTAGAGAATTAATACAATGAGTTTGATTTGGGGGGAGAATGGGCAAGTTCTTACCAAGCACATTACTGATGGCTATGTCAAGGAAGCAACGTGGACGCTGGACCTTTATTCCCATCGTTGATTTCCTCCTACCAACGAACACGAAACAATTGAAGTCTTGATCAACTACGTGTTTAAACACCCATATGCTCACCACAATTACCTAGACAAACGAACTAATGTAGTTGCAGGTAGTTACATCAGTTCAGTAATTAATTAGCTAGCTATGAGTAGGTCGTGTTCCAGATGCGTCTGTCCCTAGCTAGCTATCAGTGGCTAGCGGACTAGCTTGCTATCTTGAATGTGGCCTGCTCACTGACTGGGCCAGTGTGGCGGCAGCTAGCCGATATCACTAGCCTAGCTACAGGCAATTGCAGAGATGGACAATACACTTTTCCTTTGACTGTTTACACTCCAGATGGAATACAATTGGCAATTGCAGCATTTCAGAGGGTTTGTGTAAGTAACGTACCTGTGTTGACCCTTGGGGCCAATGTACAAAAGTGGATTTTCCAAACCAGGTGAAACCGAGTTTCATTCAGGGATTCCACAGTGTTTTCTAATGGCGCCAGAGATAGGTAGCGTCAATGCATTTCGGGAAAGATGCGCAGAGTTGCCAGGTTTGTTGAGCATAGTGGCGTACTTTAGTAGTTTGAGGTTGATAACAACAGGACATGTAGTTTATTTGTGAATACGGCTTTGTGCATAAATTATGTGAAATCGTTGCATATTATAAGCAAACAGATTTAGTTTAAAATGTTAAAACCAACAGGCCATTCCCACCTGGCAACCCAATATGCGCCTCGCAGGTACTAGCAATTTTTCACAAGTGCAGACGTACCTCTTCGTCAGTAATTCAATCAAACGATCGGATTTATTTAGAATAGTGTATTGTATTAAAACATCTCGGACAATTTACTGTAAAAAAAACGTGTATGTATTATTATGCATGTATTATGCTTCAATGGCTACTCTTACAGTTGACAAAAACTAATTTATATTGGGGTTTCAAGTGTGTCCTTTATTACGGTAATCTGGTGGAAGGGAGTATCTGCATGGGTATACATTTTGGGGGGAATCTGCAGAAATCATTTTGTAAAGAACAATTGGAGATGTACAAGATGTTAAAAATGTTATGCAATGTCGCCCTAACAAATACTGCTAAATTTCAGTGACAAGTACTCTCGGGACCTGTATATGTGCTTTGGTGTTTTTTGTAATTTATACACAATTTTCTGACTATCCCTCATTGACGTTGGATAACCAGACAAGGTTTCATGTTGCTAGGGAAGTGATAGGCTACATAACAGTTTAATATTGTCAATAAATGATAGCCGTTGGGTTACTTGACTTTTTTATTGAGGTGCATGTATACGTTTTAAACTAAAATAATACATTTTGATGATAGGACAGCCAAATGCGTTTTCTTAATCTCACAATCTGGAAGTGCCTTTCCCCACGTGAGTAGTTCACGGGCACTCTTCAATAGAAGTCAATGAGAAGACATGAATGTCAGGACACATCCATAACATGTTATGTTGTTAGCAGTAAGGTGCGTGTATTTGAAACGTTGCAAAACGACAAAAAAAGAACTGTATAATTTAGGCAAAAATAGATATTGTGCTTTTTCTTGTATTTATTTGCAAATGTTACCATAGCCTAACTGGTTAAGTGTTGCTTTAAAATAATTTGAGTGATTGTGAGTTGAAGTCTGACACGTGATGTTGGCTACCTTAACTTGTGCTAATTATCTTTTAAACATACAATGCAATTGTGCCACTTTCTCTACAGATGTGACTCCGATGCACCACAGTGGCTGATGATCACAGCCGCAGATCTGAATTAGTCAGTGGTTCCTATTAGAACATGTGCACCCCTGTTCACCTCTGAACCGAGCCAGGGTGTCCTTGGTGATGTTTCGGGTGTGGGCTGTGGGCCGCTGCCTGCAGAGGACCCTGCACGGGGGGGCCCTGCACGGGGGGGCCCTGCACGGGGGGGCCCTGCACCGGGACCCGGTGATGGAGCAGCTCAGTGTGTGTGCTGGTGAAGACCAACTGCTGGAGGTGGTGGGGAAGAACAAGGCCAAGCTGACAGTGAACCACGTGGGCTGTGCCATCAGCATGCTGTGGAGGTTCCAGAAGGAGAGGCCGGAGATCCTGAGGACTGTGGAGGTCGTCAGGAGCCACCCTCAGTTCCTCAGTCTACGGGTTCTGGCTGAAAACAAAATTGCACTCATGGATGATTCTGTTTTGGTGGACATGCTTTATAATGTACTGAGGTACAGAGTTCAGTGGTTGATCTATATAGCTTTTCGACAGATTTATGTTTTTATTTTATATATTATACAACATATTGTATGTTCTACCTACTGTTTACTGTGTACATTATTGTTTTTTGTTTTTTTGAAGGCTCAATGTGGAACATCACGACTCTCTTGTTCAGCAGTTGGTGTCCGAGGCATGGCTCAGACTTGACAGGTAATGAGAGAGTTATCACTTCTTGCCCTCTATCATCAATCCTTACACTGCTCAACGGTTTTCTAATCAAACTGTCTTGTTTTGTCTGAATGGTGCTTTATTTATTGATTTTGTTTGTTTTTCAGATTTTCGTTGCCGTCCCTTTCCAAGTTTGCCGTCTGTCTTGGGGATCAGCACCTACACCAAAGTCCTCTCATGGGTCAGATCACTGAAATAGTGAACCAGAAACTCTCCTCCATCGACAATTCAAGGTACACAAACGTATCGGCAAGGCAAACCGCAACCATGGCTACCGCTTTAGTCTCTCTAATCTGAACGTCTGTTTTTGTCCCAGAGTCCTGAGCACTCTGATGATCAGCGTGTCGTCTATGGCGTCCTCCCGTTTGCGAGACGCTCTCGTCCAAAGAGCCGACCTCCTCCTGGACGACCTGAACCCAGCCCGCTACAACTGCCCCAGACGGGTGGTGCAGTTCCTGAGGAACAGCAGGCACACCCACCGGCCGCTGTTAGAGAAGTGCAACCGGATCTTCCTGAACAACGTCCACCACATGGACGCAGAGAACATCGGCATCATCCTGGGCCTGTACCAGGGGCTGCAGTTCCAGAACTGTGACTTCCGCCTGGCGGCCAAACAGAGGCTGCTGGAGCTGGTGGACTCCAGCACAGATCCAGTCTCCTTCACCAAGCTGTTTGTTGCTCTGGGGCCCATGTCTGGGGATGAGACCAGAGAGAGGTACATGCGTCCAAGTCTTTGCTACTCTGAAGAGTCTGCTAAATGCATAATATGTAAATGTAATGTTTTATCCCATTGAAACTGAATATGAGTATATATTCTCAGGCTGGAGAGTACAGCGCTGCTATTGGCTGAGGAGTTCAACGCCCAGCAGGCGCTGGCTATAATAGACACCCTGGAAGAGATTCAGTGTCGGAATCTTAGTTTGATCCACAAGTATGTTTTTCCTCTTTATCAAGGCTATATCTTTTATTTCCATATATTGAATATATATATATACACGTGTATATATATAATCTGAGTTATGCCTCTTCTTTTACAGGATTGCATCCATACTTAACAAGAACCTGCATCTCTACAAGACAGTGGAGGTGGCCAGGATCACCCAGTCCCTCATCTTTCTGCACTACCAGAGTCCTGACCTTCTCAATAAGCTACGCAACATTGTGGTTAAGTAAGTGGCCACGCCTCCCAGACACACCAGCAGCTACAGACACACCAGCAGCTACAGACACACCAGCAGCTACAGACACACCAGCAGCTACAGACACACCAGCAGCTACAGACCGCTCGCGATGATTATGACATCAACGGACTGCTCCGTTCCAGGTTTCTGCAGGACACCGTGTTCCCATACGAGGTGACCATGCTGAGCCGGGTGCTGTCCATGCTGCCTCACCCTCGACCCGATGACGTTGTGATGTCCAGGGTGGACGCGGTGCTCCCTCAGTGTAACCTTAACGACCTGAACACCATCGCCATGTCCATCGCTAAGTGGGTGCACAACGACCCCTCCTACAGACACAGCACGCCCAGCAAGTACGTCCGTCAGCTGCAGACCCTGAACCGCTGCGGTCACAGCCGCCTCCAGACCGCCCAGCGCCTGGACCTGCTCCTGGAGGAGCTCCGGTACATCACCGGAGAGTGGTTCGATGAGATGCTGTTGGAAGAAACCATGGTTACGCTTCGGAGGATGGAGGACCAGATCTCCTGGAGCAACGTTCCTGAGTTGGCCATTTTCCTGACCAAGACAGGCCACCTCTGCCCTCCTCTGCTGGACCGCATCGCTGATGTGATCATCAAAGATATCAGCAAGGTAAACTTTAGACGCAGTTTCTGTTGGTTAATTGACATGTAGATCCGATAGAAATGCTGACACATACTTTTTTTGGTCTGCCTCAAAGATTCACTACTCTGCAACGTATGCCACCTTGTTACCCTTCGCTGTGCTCAACTATGATCCCCCGGGGGTGGACGAGATGTTTGAAGTATCCATCGAGCATATCAAACCACATATCGGTAAGTGTGCATAGTGAACTAACACACTGAGAGGTCCTCACACATCAGGTCAGTGCTCTGAACGTCTTCACTGTTCCTCCAGGCTCGTTCGACCCTCATCTGCTCGTTCTCCTCGCCTATGCCCTGGCTGTGGCAGACTGCTTTCCTGAGGAGCTGGTCAGAGAGATCTTCAGCGTGGATTTCCTTTCCAAGCTGGATGCTCAGTTAGAAAGTATGTTTTACAAGAAAATGTATTGTCAACACTTACTATGATACTATGATGTCATGTATTATGATATGACAAACGTAACAGAGTTCAGTAAGCGCCAACTGTCTTGTTGCTCGGCAGTCCTTCCTGATGCCCTGAACATGCGGATCCGCCTGCGTCTCATGGAGCTGAACCGTGCCGTGTGCCTGGAGTGCCCTGAGGTCCAGGTGCCCTGGTTCCACGAGCGCTACTGCCAGCAGCTCCAGAAGAGAGGCTCCACCAGCCCTGTCCAGCAGCAGGTCCACAGGATGCTGGGAGAGGTCCTTGGTGGGATCAACTGTGCTAAAGTAGCAGTGGTGGCCCCATACTTCTATACCGTCGGTGAGCTACACATATTCGAGCTTGAGCTTCATTTCTATGTCACCTCGCTATCAAGTCAATATGTATTTGTGTGGCCCTTTTTACAAGCCATGTCACCCAGGGCTTCACACGCCCACAGAACTGCCCCTCAGCCAAGCTAAACCATGTTCATATCTACAGAAGCTTGAGTCGATCATAAATGGCTGGATGCAAACCCACGGTGTGCACAGCTGGATGTAGGATTTTAAGGATTCTTCTCTGGATTCCCAGGCTTTGAATGTATCCTGGACAGACACCACCGGCCGATACCCTACTGTGATACGAGCCAGCTGCAGATCTCTGATGCTGGGAAAGTCCGCTGGGAATCCAACTCACCAGGGCAGGACAGGAGGGAACTGCCCCCAGGGCAGGACAGGAGGGAACTGCCCCCAGGAGCACAACGGTAAAAACCCAGAAAACGGTGGCAGTACCGCTGTCTCATTTCTGTGTCCTTGGTGATGCACTAAGACTTTGCTTCTCCTAACTGTTTACAGTGTTGCTGTGGACTTCCTGGATTCCAAATCCTTTTGCAAAAACTCCCGTCATATGAAAGGAGAAGCTGTGATGAGAAAGCGACATCTTGAAATACTGGGATATCACGTTGTACAGGTACAGTATGTAGTAATGCATGCTGTCTCCTCCAAATATACACAGACTATTGAGAAGGTCTGTTGCTAAGGTCTGTTGCTAAGGTTGCTATGGTTTAATCAACAGATCCCTCATTTTGAATGGAACTCTATGGAGCTGTCCACACAGGATGCTTGGAAGGAATATTTAAAAAATAAGATATTTACGGATTTGCCTTGAGACAAGAGTTGCTATCCTACTGAGCTGTGAGAGACCCATTTACGGGGTTCTGATTAAGTGTTCCTTATTTTCTCAAGAAATCCAAGAGTTGAAATGAGGCTACCTCACACAGACTGCCAAGTGGAATGCTTTTATATAAATTGCTGTATTCATCAACTGATATTAAAAGTTTGTTACAAAACAACCATTTGGCTGATTGCCTATTCGAGCATTTCTCAAACCCAGGTCCATGGATTGGTGCTGGTTCACAGCATATTCATGTTATAACAAGTTACATGTAGTAGATGTTCCAGTGGATATAGGTTCCCGGGAAAAAAAAGTGCTAACCTATTCACTATCTGCCCAATATTGGTGAAATTAGTGAAATATGCAAATCAACATCATGCTAATCAAAAAACACTTGAGTTAAAAACGACGAAAGCAGCCATGTGTTTATGTTTACAATTTGGGCATTTTTGCTGCATTCAGACGTAAAGTGACACAGGAAGCCCCGGCAGCGTAGCGCATCTCCTTCAGCATCCCAGTCCACTGCTTGGTGTCTTCTTCATACCTGTTAAAGACAGACGAGACTGGGTTTATTTACAGTACAGATATGACACTTCATATGCAAGTCTGGGCAATTGGAAAACGTTGGAATATGATCCTTCTGATGTCCTTTGGCGTGAGAGCTTACTGCCAGATGTCGATGACTTCGGCGGGCGAACACTCCTTGTCCTCCGTCTCTGTCATGGCGAAGCCCCCGACCGAGTACAGCAGCCCTCCACAGCTGACCAGGTTCACTGAGCTCCTCTCCTGGGGGAAGTCTGGGGAAAGGCACCCACCTGGAGGGAGGGCACAGTGGGATGTTAGAGGAAACACTCCTACATACCGTATGCTGTTGAATACTGTACATATGATGTTGGGGTTGTGACGTGAACGTACTTGTTGGTCCCAAAGTCGTAGGCTTCACATTCAGCTGCGAGGCCCTCTTCATTGACTCCTCCTGTCACAACAATCTGGCCCTTGTGAACGACACACCCAAACATGGCTATTGTGGACTATTGAGAAGGTCTGTTGCTAAGGTCTGTTGCTAAGGTTGCTATGGTTTAATCAACAGATCCCTCATTTTGAATGGAACTCTATGGAGCTGTCCACACAGGATGCTTGGAAGGAATATTTAAAAAATAAGATATTTACGGATTTGCCTTGAGACAAGAGTTGCTATCCTACTGAGCTGTGAGAGACCCATTTACGGGGTTCTGATTAAGTGTTCCTTATTTTCTCAAGAAATCCAAGAGTTGAAATGAGGCTACCTCACACAGACTGCCAAGTGGAATGCTTTTATATAAATTGCTGTATTCATCAACTGATATTAAAAGTTTGTTACAAAACAACCATTTGGCTGATTGCCTATTCGAGCATTTCTCAAACCCAGGTCCATGGATTGGTGCTGGTTCACAGCATCTTCATGTTATAACAAGTTACATGTAGTAGATGTTCCAGTGGATATAGGTTCCCGGGAAAAAAAAGTGCTAACCTATTCACTATCTGCCCAATATTGGTGAAATTAGTGAAATATGCAAATCAACATCATGCTAATCAAAAAACACTTGAGTTAAAAACGACGAAAGCAGCCATGTGTTTATGTTTACAATTTGGGCATTTTTGCTGCATTCAGACGTAAAGTGACACAGGAAGCCCCGGCAGCGTAGCGCATCTCCTTCAGCATCCCAGTCCACTGCTTGGTGTCTTCTTCATACCTGTTAAAGACAGACGAGACTGGGTTTATTTACAGTACAGATATGACACTTCATATGCAAGTCTGGGCAATTGGAAAACGTTGGAATATGATCCTTCTGATGTCCTTTGGCGTGAGAGCTTACTGCCAGATGTCGATGACTTCGGCGGGCGAACACTCCTTGTCCTCCGTCTCTGTCATGGCGAAGCCCCCGACCGAGTACAGCAGCCCTCCACAGCTGACCAGGTTCACTGAGCTCCTCTCCTGGGGGAAGTCTGGGAAAGGCACCCACCTGGAGGGAGGGCACAGTGGGATGTTAGAGGAAACACTCCTACATACCGTATGCTGTTGAATACTGTACATATGATGTTGGGGTTGTGACGTGAACGTACTTGTTGGTCCCAAAGTCGTAGGCTTCACATTCAGCTGCGAGGCCCTCTTCATTGACTCCTCCTGTCACAACAATCTGGCCCTTGTGAACGACACACCCAAACATGGCTATTGTGGACTATTGAGAAGGTCTGTTGCTAAGGTCTGTTGCTAAGGTTGCTATGGTTTAATCAACAGATCCCTCATTTTGAATGGAACTCTATGGAGCTGTCCACACAGGATGCTTGGAAGGAATATTTAAAAAATAAGATATTTACGGATTTGCCTTGAGACAAGAGTTGCTATCCTACTGAGCTGTGAGAGACCCATTTACGGGGTTCTGATTAAGTGTTCCTTATTTTCTCAAGAAATCCAAGAGTTGAAATGAGGCTACCTCACACAGACTGCCAAGTGGAATGCTTTTATATAAATTGCTGTATTCATCAACTGATATTAAAAGTTTGTTACAAAACAACCATTTGGCTGATTGCCTATTCGAGCATTTCTCAAACCCAGGTCCATGGATTGGTGCTGGTTCACAGCATCTTCATGTTATAACAAGTTACATGTAGTAGATGTTCCAGTGGATATAGGTTCCCGGGAAAAAAAAGTGCTAACCTATTCACTATCTGCCCAATATTGGTGAAATTAGTGAAATATGCAAATCAACATCATGCTAATCAAAAAACACTTGAGTTAAAAACGACGAAAGCAGCCATGTGTTTATGTTTACAATTTGGGCATTTTTGCTGCATTCAGACGTAAAGTGACACAGGAAGCCCCGGCAGCGTAGCGCATCTCCTTCAGCATCCCAGTCCACTGCTTGGTGTCTTCTTCATACCTGTTAAAGACAGACGAGACTGGGTTTATTTACAGTACAGATATGACACTTCATATGCAAGTCTGGGCAATTGGAAAACGTTGGAATATGATCCTTCTGATGTCCTTTGGCGTGAGAGCTTACTGCCAGATGTCGATGACTTCGGCGGGCGAACACTCCTTGTCCTCCGTCTCTGTCATGGCGAAGCCCCCGACCGAGTACAGCAGCCCTCCACAGCTGACCAGGTTCACTGAGCTCCTCTCCTGGGGGAAGTCTGGGGAAAGGCACCCACCTGGAGGGAGGGCACAGTGGGATGTTAGAGGAAACACTCCTACATACCGTATGCTGTTGAATACTGTACATATGATGTTGGGGTTGTGACGTGAACGTACTTGTTGGTCCCAAAGTCGTAGGCTTCACATTCAGCTGCGAGGCCCTCTTCATTGACTCCTCCTGTCACAACAATCTGGCCCTTGTGAACGACACACCCAAACATGGCTCTGGGCGTTGTCATAGAAGCCAACTCCTTCCATTCCGACTTCTTGTGGTTGTATGCAAACAGCTTATTGATTGCTTTGCTAATAGGAGGACAGAGATGGACACGGTGATGTAGATATCCTGTAGCGATTTGTTTAAGATGTTGAAAAGCTTGAAATTACAAAAGGTCATCTTACTTTTCATCCGTTTTCCCTCCGATACAATACACAAGGCCATTCTCAGAGACGACACTATGCCCATGAATTCTCAGCGGCAACTTTTTGGTTTCAGACCACTTCATTTTGCTGTACAGACCGATAGGGTCATAAATACATGAAACACTGACAACACAGGCAGTTTAACAAGATAAAATAACTGTATAACATAAGTGATCTAAGCATACTTACTCAGTATCATAACACACAACTGAGTCCAGAGACTCGTTAGTCTGGAGGTCTTTGCCAGCCACAGCGAAGATAAGATTTTCAAATTCCCCCATACTGAACAGACATCTAGGGGAGGGCATAGGAGGCAGAGCTGTCCAATCACCAGCCAGGCTGTCCAGCTGCGGGGAAAAGACAAATATATTAGTCTTTTATTTAAAGATATGAGATATTATTAGATATGATTGTATTCATCGAGGGGATTCTTGTCCACTGAAAAAGGACATTGCTAAAGAGATGACCTGATAGAAGTAGCACTGTAGCGGAGCGTCTTTCTCCTCCTCATCTACGAACAGTCCTCCCAGGACGTACAGGTGATTCTTCTTCGATGCTAAGCTCACGTGGTTTCGGGGTATCAGCTCCGCCATGGCGGCCAGGAAGCATTCGTTCTCAACCCCGTCGTAGGCCACAGCGGCTGTGTCGTTGAGCATCAGGATCAAATCCCTGCCGTACATGCCGTGTCTACGGGTATCGTTCAGGTATCTAGGCAACGCGCTGTCCTCTCCTCCTTCCTCTCCTTCTTCCTTCTTCTTCTCAGGCAGTTTTCCAGCGAAAGCATCCTTGATGACTTGGATTTTCTTGACAAGCTCAGGATCCGACTTGATGATGTCGTCTTTCTCCACTTTCTCGTTGAAGTACTTCTCTGGGAGCAGGCGGAAGCGGATGCAGTCGAAGGCCTCACCTAAGCTCTTGACGTTGTTCTCCTTGTCTTTCCTGATCCATTTCATCAGGGACTCGAACACGACCTCCTCCTTCTCTACGTTCAGAGAGTCTGCTCCGATGATGGCCAGGAGCTCGGGCGCAGTAAGCTCAGAGAATTCCTCCTCCTTGGCCAGGGTTTCAAATCTGTCTGCTGTGTAGTCCCGGGCAGCCACAGCCAGGCGTGGGGAGTTGAGCACCAGGCCCAGTCTAAACATAGCTAGACAGTTGGTGGGTGACAGCTTCTTCTGCAGGTAATTCACACACACAGTGAACACAGACGGGATCTGAAAACGGCTTGCCATGGCCAGGATGTCCTGGACGTTGTCGTCTGTGATGTCAATCTCCGCTGAATACAAGTAGTTGATGATCATCTCCATGATTGTTGGGTCCAAGTCCTCCATGGCAAACTCTTTATCGGTGTCCACTTCTTTGCCATCCTCTGAGAAGTAAAGCTCTCTGAAGTAAGGACTGCAGGCTGCCAAGATGAGTTTATGGCAGGGTAGGCTTCTGTCTCCCACTTTCAGAATGCAGTCGATGAACTTGTTTTCTTTCAGCAGCTCCTTAAGGCCGTCCTGCAGTAGGGTGCTCTGAAACAGACGCAGATCTTCCTTCATGCTTTTAGGGTCCATGTTGGAGGAGACGGGAGAGAGGATCAGACGAGAATGACTGTCCTGGCTGGACCTGAGTGAGAACTATAGACTGCCAGGTCTGAGCAGCCTATTTAATATGACCAGGAAGCAGGACCCTCTAAGTATAGCCCCCCACCCTATCCTGGAAGAATTCAGGGAAGCCAAATGGGAACGGTGTTCGCATCACACAGCTGTCACAGACTGAAAGAACAACTGTGAACCCTGTCATCCTGGCAGTTAGTTCTAACAATGTAACATGACTACACTGAAGTGTCATCGAGGTTTAAGTGAAAAACACTGTTACACAACCTACTTATGATATGGAGTAGATTCAAATATGTGACATCATTCTGACAACTTGATTCAAAAGTTTAATTAACTGAATCAACAAATCGTCAAGATGTCTGTAGTGGTCACTCGTTCATGCGTAGACATGACGGAAGCCTTCTTTAAGGCCGGAGATTCATGGTCAGTGCAAATCCCACTGAGCAAGTTTTATATTTAAATGTGAGTAGATTTCCAAGGAACTGACCTTCCTATGTGAGGTCAGGTGACAGCTGCTGGGACAACAGGTGACAGCGTGTCCTCTTCAACTATTTGTAAAATACTTGAGCCCCTCTGACAGTTTTGAAAATAGCCCAGAATCATTGTTCATAGAACAACTGACTCGGATAATGATGAGTCAAGACAATATATTTATCTGCATTCTTTAACTCTTCAGATAAACTGAAAAATAGCATGGTTTTATTAATTCTATTCATTTACAAATTTTATGTACAAAACATACACTTTGTATTTCACATCGCAAGTTCCTGATTACAGCATTATTTCACCAAATATCTTTACACTAACAGTAGCTAAACTGTTATATTTAAAATAAAACAATACACAGTAAATAAACTATGGTGTGAAATACCTGATATTTGTACATACATTTACACATTCACTACATCACTGATCACAACTGTACGGCAGGCTCATGTGAAAAAGCTGTGCTTTCTTCAGCCAATCACCTCCCACAGTCCCTAAAGGGTGTATCCCTCCTTCAGCCAATCACCTCCCACAGTCCCTGAAGGGTGAATCCCTCCTTCAGCTTCTCGATGGCGATGCCAAACTCCTCTGAGAACACCGGCTCTCTGTCTTGTTGCTTTAGGATGACATGGAACAAAATATACTGTAAGTTAAACCACTCAGTTCAGATCAAAAGATCAAAAACAGACAAAGGGTGATGTACATTTGATCACCTTACCTTATTGCCATCCGCAAAGTAAGCCTGAAAACAAACACAAATCAATACTATTCACACAACAGTTCAGAGTATAATCATTGGGGTTTTCCCCCTAATCAGATGTGAACCCTTGAAAACCTTTGCTAAGGATACCTGTATTTACACACACAATGAGCACTAGGCAACATAAAGCCATGTTTGTGGTACATCGTGCTTACATTACTTGAGCAACCTGCTATTTTGAGAGTGTGAAAACTACCCGTGGCGTCCCGGAGGAGGGCTGGAAGCAGGGCTAAGGGCATGGCAGGGGAGGAGGGCAGGGGAGGAGGGCAGGGCTGGGGGCAGGGGAGGAGGGCTGGGCTGGGGGCATGGCAGGGGGGCAGGGCTAAGGGCATGGCAGGGGAGGAGTGCAGGGCTGGGGGCAGGGCAGGGGGCAGGGCTGGGGAGGAGGGCAGGGCAGGGCTGGGCTGGGGAGGAGGGCATGGCAGGGGAGGAGTGCAGGGCTGGGGGCAGGGCTGGGCGGGGAGGAGGGGGCAGGGCTGGGCAGGGTTGGGCTGGGGAGGAGTACAGGGGGCAGGGCTGGGCTGGGAGAGGAGGGCAGGGGGCAGGGCTGGGCAGGGTTGGGCTGGGCTGGGGAGGAAGGCAGGGCTGGGGGCAGGGCTGGGCTGGGGGCAGGGCTGGGCTGGGGAGGAGGGCAGGGCTGGGGGCAGGGCTGGGCAGGGTTGGGCTGGGGAGGAAGGCAGGGCTGGGCTGGGGAGGAGGACAGGGGGCAGGGTTGGGCTGGGGAGGAAGGCAGGGCTGGGCTGGGGAGGAGGGCAGGGGGCAGGGCTGGGCAGGGTTGGGCTGGGGAGGAAGGCAGGGCTGGGGACAGGGCTGGGGACAGGGCTGGGGACAGGGCTGGGGGACAGGGCTGGGGACAGGGCTGGGGACAGGGCTGGGGACAGGGCAGGGGACAGGGCTGGGGGACAGGGCTGGGGGACAGGGCTGGGGGCAGGGCTGGGCTGGAGTGGGGTGGGTGTACTCACAGTGAAGGCATCCGTCTGCTCATCAGGCTCAATCTCCACATCATCAGGAAGCTGTTCTACAGTCAGCTCCTCCAACGGCTGGGGCTGGGATCATGGTGGGGAGAAACAGCTGTGGTCATCTTTTACAGGAGGGAAGGCTTGCTAGTTCAACAACTTCACTTGGTTGGAATGTTGTCCAACCATGACACATGAGCCACATTCCAAGACTGAAGATGTAGAAGCTACCTTTGATATCATATATACACAGATATAACTAGATCAATGCCATCAAATAGGTGATGATCGGTCATTAGGATCCGTTTCTATTCACTTTTACGGAGACACATTTTCATGACACATTTCAGGGTACTGTAGGTAGGTACCTTTTCCTCCATTTCAAAGTCCACCCCAAAGATGGGATTGGCAGAGTACACTTTATGCAGCGAGTTAATCTCCTTAACAGCGTCCTGAAGTTTATCCATTGGGTCAATCTTGAATCCTAGCACATATCCCCCAGTCTGAACCGTAGAAGAAACACTTTTAAAACATCGGACTAAATATAAATGGAATGGTACAGTTCATACTGATAGAGGAAAAAAAGACTTGAAGTGTAATATCAAATCACCTGCTGAGAGCTCTCGATCACCAACGCTAAACCAAACTTGGAGTCTCTTATTCTGATGGAACGCTTTCAGGGAGAAAAATCAGAAGGAAATTAGATTCTGCATAACACATAAAACCTTTACTTCATATCATCATCATCAACGTTTACAAGCAGTTATCACCCAACAGGCATTGAGGAATACGTGTTTATTAGTTGTGAATTGTGATACTTTGTTGTTCGTACTTACGATCTGAAGATAAGGAATGCTGACATTGAAGCTCTCGTTCATGTTGGCGTGCCAGACGATACGAACATTGGTAATGAAAAAGGTGCCCAGATTCCCCTAAAAACCATTCTTGAATGATTAAATGAGATCATTACAAACCCGATTTACCCAATACTAACAACACCTACATCACAGACTGTGTATAATATGGAGTGTGGCATGCATGAACTCTCAGGTCCAATAGTCAGGTTAACTCTGTCTGGGCTGTTAAATCAAGAAGACAAGTACCTGGTCGCTGGATAGATTCCAGACTCCGTTAATTTTGTCATAAACTTGTTCTTGAGGTAGGAGTCTTAGCTGTTTGTTTTGAATGAGAGCTCCTCTCAGTTTCAGGTCACGGTACATCTTAGACGTCTCATAAGCTCTGGGAAACAGCAAAGACAGCAGTTTGAAATGGAAGTCATAACTTTAGAGACAACAAACATGCCCTGTGAGTACCACCTCAGCTGGGGAGGGAAATAAGTGTGCAAAAAGGTCCAAATGTATCATTTTGTTTTATGAAGTGAAATACACTTTCACTTATGTTCCTTTCACATCAAATGTTTTGTTTGAAATACCTGTGTACAGCGATGACGGAGGTGAACAGTCTCGGACTGCCTGGAACCACATTGGTAAAAATGAACTCAAATCTTGTGTTGTTGGACTTGGTCAAGATGTACAGTGCTTCTGTCTGGCCTCTAAGTTTCTGGAAATTAAAACACAAAAGTCTTAAAACATTCAAAAACTGTAAGTTCAGAGCTTGACATTGCTACCATTTTGGTGGCATATGTCCCTAAAATTGTGTCTGTGCGAACTCAAAATAAATTTGGGAGCATTTGTGGGAGTGCAAATAATCGTTATGGTGCGACCTGTTTTAATTATCCTACTGTTCAAAACGCTCGCAAATCGCTAATTCATAGTTTTCAGTCACGTGACATGTTCGGTGACCTGGAGGGCAGAAAGCTGCTGGCGATAGCGGCTCACACCGTTGAGACGCAGCAAAAGCCGGCAAATGTACCTTCCCACGTTTATTTGGAACACCTCTCAGCTAAAGAAAAGATATGGACACAAAGTGCAAGTGTCGGCGTCTAACACAACAAGCCAACTATTTAGCTAACAAGCCAATTTTATCTCACTACGACCACTGCAGTTGGTCGCCTCGATACACAACAAATTATGTCAAACCGATTACATGAAGATGTGTTTTATGGCTAAAAATACGATAATGAATATACTTGTGTTTAACTTTACTTGTGCTTAGCTTTGATGAAGTGTTCGCTGCAAATACGTGTATATTTGGACGTCTGCCATTGTATGACCTCCCCGGAGACAGAGGTAGCGTTACGTTTAATGGCACAAATCCACAATCTTCTCCTCTCTATATTTTCTTTATCGGACGGAATTCTGTAGAAACACAGCCCAGACTTGTCTCCTCTGCAATTAGTGCATCCGATAGCACAACAACTATCCGGCATTATGCCTAAACAAAAGCACCAGACTCAACTTAAATGTATGACTTTATAATGGGGGGCGGGCAGCGGAAAGTCTTTTTTTGCCCTCCAAGGGGGCGTGTCCATTGGAACGTGACGTCACATGAAAACGATTCCGTTAGCGCCATCATATGGAACTAGAGTGGAACTGCAACCAGTTCAGAACCCGGAAGTTTATCATCCAATTTACTGATGATGAGGCTCCTCCTTAACTGTAAATAATATTACATGGAGAAATGGAATGACTAGTATGATCATCTCATGACTGTCTTATTGTAGAACTTGAGAGCTCTGTTTAATCATAGACATATATATGTCTATCTGGGTGTTTAATACTGTTACATTGCGAAAATGTTCCGTTTTGCTTAACGTAACTGTTATTTCCCATCATGCTTTTCGCGCGTACGCAGACCAAAGACGAGGTCATCTAGGCTATTACTGGACATACTGACATATATATACGTTGCATGTCCGTCGCTTTAAAAACGTTTATAAGTACTACTAAGCTAGCGTGAGTATCCTGAAAAACACAATAGGTGCGTTCGACATGGACTGCGGCTGCATGAAACGACCGGCGAGAGTAGCCACTTGCAGTCGGGGAGGAGTTGAAAACGCCTCTGTGAAGTTGGACATTCCAGCTTCTCGTGGTTTGCTGCGTTGATGTCAGTCATGGCCAATCAAGCGCTGTGTGCTTACGTCACTTTATTTATAATTAAACTTAGTCTTTCCGTTAGTAGAAGAGGTGGCCCAAAACCCTTTCTTCAACAAATGTTTTATTCAATCAAATTGTTTGGTCCGGATTTGAGCATTGGCGAAACTGAAGGTGTCAGAATAATTACAAAACAAGCGTCAAAGTTGTCGTGTGTGAGTCTGGCCAATCATGAAATAGCTGTGTCGTCATTTGAAGCCGTGCAGTTGCTCTTGAGAAAATGCGCTCGGCTACACAGCCGGTAGTTCTCGAATCGATCTCACGGTACTTTGATGGCTACGTCACAGTGACCTAGCCTCGGCGCCGTCTCAAGTCGGACAAAAAGTCTAACCAGAATTCACTGTTTCAAGTCAGCCGCCTGCAGCTAGCTGCAGCGCTGCATGAAGCGAGGTCATGTCGAACGCACCTAGTATCAAACCATTGACTGCACTGTCATGGCCGAGAATCGCGCCCCAGCGGCTTTCTGATCGACTGTAGTACACTCTGGTTTCTCTTCAGTACGAATAAGCCTTTCGCCTTTTACTAAAGACTTTCCCCCTTTTTTTTCACCACTGCTGGAGACAGAGGCAGAATTCGTGGCCTGACCGCGGTCTGCCAACCTCCAGCCACCACCCCGCTGCTGAACACCGAGAACAGCCGCAACCCTCCGGTGCCACAGGCCGGGTGAGAGGCAGAGACGGAGAGCAGGATGAGGGTGCCAGGTCGTGGCAGACTGGCCTGACCCCTCCAGCGTATCCCGTACCCCACCGACTCCCGGACCCTCCAGCTGCGAACCCCCAGGTCAGACCGGAAGCGTCCGGTGGCCTGCTTTGCCCCGGTGAGAGGAAGGAGCAGAGGAACAGGAGGAGGCTAGGTCTTGCAGACCGGTCCCACCCTCGACTCCCATTACCCCCATCATCTCACCCGGATCCCCCCTACCCCCCCTCCGTGCGCTGGCCAGTACCGCTCGAAAAGCTACAATGACTGTAACCCGAACGTGTCCGTGATCGGGATCGTTTCCCGCCAGACCAGACCCGAGGAAGGATGGAAGGACGGGCATGAGCCCCCACCTATACGCCGAGACAAGCAGGACACAGGAGAGTGGCAACCCCTAGGGCCAAAGCACTCGGGTGGTCCTGCCTTCTCTCAGTCTACCTCTGTCCACCATGGGAAGACTCCTCCACTCCAGACCAGACGGGAGAGGGCCATGAGCCCCAACACCACGCTAGGAGCGGCGGACCACAGGAAGAGTCCGTCCCTTTGGACGGGCTACCGAGTGGTTTTAGCCTGCTCTGATCCTCCTTCTTCTCCCTCCTTCCTCTCCCCCCCACCCTTGAGTTCGGGGGACACGCACACCACCACCACCATGGCTGCCAGGATGCACCCTGGGCGCTGAGACGGTGAACGCCGGCAGAGTGCCGTGAAATCCGAGGATGCTTGCCGTGGACGGAGCCACCAGTATCCACACCACTGCAACGACGAAACAGGACAGCAAGACCAACAGACCGGTAATGACCCCGCCTGGCATGCAGCAGAGCCCTACTCCAACGAGTATGGGCTTTGAGCCGCTGATCTCAACTGCCTGGTGAACCACGCCTCAACAACACCACAACACCTTTGAGGTGAGTTTCAAACACCGCAACTCCTGAGCACTTCTGGACCATGGTACCGTCAGAACAAAAGAACCCGCCATTGCAGCCACCAAAGCGTCAGGATGCAAGGAAGAATGGAATCTCACAGACCACTATCGGACAGGAAAACAAAGTAGTCACTATTCATTCCATCACGAATCGATCCAGGAGTACGAGCGTGGGGTTATGGCTGCGCCGCTATGAGCCCCACGAAAAACGTCAACACACATACTGGAGCGAGGAGGGTCCTGACGATAGATGAGTGTGGACGCGGGCAACGAAAATGCTGGTCCCAGCTAACGGATCCTTCAGCATCAGCGGATGGGTCGGTGTCCACCCATCCCCAGTCACCATCAACCTGGGACCATAGGTGCAACCGTCCACTACTACGGCATGCCCGCAACTGTGCAGGATCTCTGCGGCCACACCTGTGACATCTGGCCGCGCGCCTGCAGACAAAGAGCCATCTCTGCTGCCGCATCTGCAGAGGGGAACCCCCCTCTGCAGAGTGTGCTAACACACGAGCCCCTGCAATCTGTGTGTGGCTTCAGGACACCTTAACAGAGACTGCCCCCAATCCTACGCCAGCAGACGAGGAGGCGGCCACGATCTCCCGCTACCGAGCACCACAGCACCCGCACCGCCTGGAACCTCCAGACCGCCAGACGAGCGAGGCCGCCCCTCCTCCACCGCGGAGCAGGCGTCCCCCCTCCACCCCAGACGTTGAGCGGCCGACCATCCTTCACCGACTTCCGGCTTCACCCGCACCGCCCCGCCCCTCACTCTCACGCCTCTTCCCACACCGCCAGCCCTCACTCGTCATCCTACGACCGACACAGATCCCGCCCGACTGCTGTCCGCGACCACGCCGACTTCCACCCCCCTTCCCTCCCTACCACTGTGGGGCAGTCTCAACTCCACAACGCACACGGACTCGGACTCCACCGACATGAAGCCGGTCCCAATAGACTTGCGATTCGCACCTCCACCCTGCCTAGACCGGTGACCGATGAGGGAGCCGCTCCTGGTAGGGATCATCATCCCGCACGACCTACCACCCCACACTCCAGTCACTGTTCACAGAACATAACAGCCCCTGCACACGTACTTGACACACAGTCATCCTGAAAGAGGAAGGCGCATCAACATTATTATCGATACCGCCGCGCCCTCCGAAGATACTCCAGCCCGGACTCTGACTCCCCGTCCCCCCGAAACCTACCTACCACAGCACGCGCAGCTCCTCTCCCTGCCTACCCACCCCCTCGCGCCCCACTCCTTACGCTCCTCCCACCCCTCTCCGCGGTTCTCGCTCACCACCCCTCCTTCCCACCCCCTCACGTCCCGTCGTCGCCTCCCCAAGGTTCCCGGACACCATCCCCACACATGTGTTCAGCTCTCTGACCCCACACAGGATCCGACCGGCCAGCGGCCCACCAAAGACCCTCCAGTGCCAGCCAGGCCCTCCATCACCAGGCAGTCATTGACGACAGAGCCAAGCCGAGTTGTCCTACCGAAAAACAAGGAGGCCATCAGGACTCCTCATCATAGCCAAGATACGTCGCCTGGACCCATCACACCATCACAATGACCATCACACCATTTACTCACGGCTGTCCCCCCACCAGAGAATCAAAGCATCAACGGCACATAGCCCGTACCGGGCTCTGCCCAGGCGGGTCTGGGCCTGTTTGTTCCCTCTGTCTCCCTCGACAGGAAGATCATCTTGCCTCGCTTGGCGGCGGACTACATCCCGTTCGGTCCTCCGGGGGGCTGGACGTCCCCCCACCTACAACACCAGTGGAGGACCGTCGGCGCCGTCAAGCAGGCAATATGGGAGACAAGGAACATCAGGGTCTACCACGCCACCACACCAGCTCCACACCCCGTCCTCCGTCCCCGAAGGCCGGCGGCGGTCACCGTCCAACAACCTCATCGCCCCCACCACCATCACCACCATCACCATCTTCCTGGCAGCCACCACTCAACCCCACCCGTTCCGGCACCAAGCCCGAGACCCGGGGGCACCAACACCAGCCCCCAGTACGAGGGTCCGGAGAGGAGAAAACCCCGCCACACCAAACGGGAAGTACACACTCACATCTCACCTGCACCCCAGTACCGCTGTTCACTCCCTCCTTTCCTCCCCTCTCCACCATCTCACAGGGTTCCAGGTTGCCGACACCATCCCGGCAGCAGCCCCGGTCAACCCCCAAAGACCGTTCATCACCCCTCTCCGGCACAGCAGCTGCAGCACCTGGAACCTTCCCCCCCCGGACCCCGAAAAGGACACCTCCCCCGCCCCTCCCGGCACAAGGACAACACCCCACCCTTCCCCTTCATCAAGAAGACTGGCCCCCTCCAACCCCCCCCCACCCACCACCCACACACCCCACCCTACATGCCCGGACACCACAAGAGACCTCACCACAACATGGGACACTGGCACTGCACATGGACTCGGCCCGACCTGCAGCACCCCCCAACCATCCCTGGAGGAGGGGATACCCCCTCGAATGGCTCCTCCCGAGGTTTCTTCGAGATTTTCTCTAAAGAGTTTTTGTGAGGAGTTTTTCCTCGCTTTCTTGGAGGGTTTTTAGGTTGGCGCAGGAAGGGCCAACACTGTTTTGTAGTTTTTCTGAGGTAATTGTCACTGGGTAATGTGTAAATGACGTATTTGAATTGCACTGGTGAACTGTGGTGGAAGTTTTTTTGTATTTGTCAATACAATGTAAACTAATTTTGGTAAAACCAATAAAACCGTAAATTTTACTAAAGACTTCCGTGGAGAGGAACATTACGAGTATCAACCAATTTTTTGATGCCCTGCAAACGCGGGGCCTCCTGAACTGTAAAATAAAAGTATTGACACACGGAATGAAATTGAAATTGATCTCATAATTATGCTGTGGGTAAATTGAGACCCGTCATATTTACGTAATGTTGCATTACGAAAATGTTACATTCCGCCCACAAATGTTTCATGATTTACAAATGTGTTTTGCGATCCACAAACACAAAGTCTAGCAGCTTACACACTGCCCCGACAAACGCCAACATTCTACAACAAACGCCAACAAACACCAAAAGTCGGGTCAGTGTGGGCCAGCAGTTTGTGTTTGTTGGCCATTGTCGGGTACTGTCGGGTGAGTTCAACATGTTCAGTCGGATCGGGTGAAGTTGCAGTACGTCTGACCAATGTGAAGCGGTTTCCAACAAACTGCGACGTTCTGACAACTCGTTACCTAGACAACTAGGCTTAACTCGCGTACATAACATCCTCGAGCTCTCTTTGATGTCGATTTTTAGCTCTCTACTCACTTCATAATTATAACTGATCCAAGAACGCGAAGATGTAGCCTACTCCTGGAGTTATGGGAAGAGAGAATCTATTCGAGTCACGAAATATTATCTCCATTGAAATGCAAAAACGTAGCATATATAGTCACGAAAAAAGTGCCAATTTCGTGAACATGTCACGCAATATTAGATAATTTTTTCACGAAATTATGTGATTCTGGGTCGGGCTACAACACACAAGTAGATAATTAGTTAACTGGAAAAAAATCTGTTATTCATAGTTTTCAGTCACGTGACATGCTTGGTGACCTGGATGGCAGAAAGCTTCTGGCGATAGTGGCTCACACCATTGAAACGCAGCAAAAGCCGGCACATTTGGATCACCTCTCAGCTAAAGAAAATATATGGACACAAACTGCAAGTGTCGGCGTCAACACAACCCAACATTTTAGCTAACTAGCTAACTTTATCTCACTACGAGTACGACGTCATCATAATTACATAATAACATCAAATCATAGTTGGTTTACTGGACATTCTAAAGACAGTCACCAACAACTGCCAACTTAGAATGTTGGGGACTGTTGGAGTTTGTTGGAGTTTGTTGGGGCAGTGTGTAGGTGCTCGTGATTTGTAA